>CM056050.1:299828175-300175655 GCA_029574335.1 Rana kukunoris
AAATAGATGACTGAAATCTAATTGGTGACCATTGAGCAGCAACACCTCCTATGTTTTTCTATCGTATACATCCCTTGCCAGACATGCAGTTACTTCTTGCAGTGTAAGCCTCCCCAGCGGCTTTTATGACAAGCCACCATGGAATTTTATATTTAGCACGCCCTAGTTTATATTAGATACTATACAGTGTATAATAAAGGCTGCTTTTTTAATATTATTATTAATATTATTATTATTATCCTCTAACTTTGAGTTTGAAATGAAAGAGCAATGATATATATATATTCTATAGATAGATAGATAGATAGATAGATAGATAGATAGATAGATAGATAGATAGATAGATAGAATGATTGAGAGAATATTTTTATGTCTCTGACCTATATTTGCTTTGTTCTTTTTGGAAGACACATTTCTATATTTGAAATATATTGCTGCTTGTGTTATTTTAAAGATGGTCCTTTCGCTCTGTTTTTGTCTCTGTCTTTTAAATGTATGCATGCCTGGGGCACACAAGTCACACAGCTCTGCTGCTGATATGGAAAATGACTTGTGCTAATGTCACAGCCCTGCTGTATTCTGTGGATGAAATTACAAAGGCCAGCTAGATACTTTATCTTTTTGCTAAAATCAAATGTTCAAGCAGTTCTTGAACTGCATACTATTTATGGATCCCAAGGAAATAAAATAAAAAGAAATAAGGAAGGAAAGAAATCTCAAGGGGTATTTTATATGGAGTATGTTTGTTGCTAAAAATAGCCACAGGAAAGGTGACAAGAAACTAGTATTGGCATGGCACAACTATGATCATTTATATCAATGCACTCGGGTATGGTAACCTTTTGTGTTCATTTTTTTATTTTAGGTACAAGTGCACCTGAGCCTATGAAGCATAGATTTCAGTAGACCCCCACCACCACCACTGGATAGCCCAGGTGCTGCATACAGTTGTGCATGACTTTACTTAGAAATATGCCTTTTCTACATAAACACGAGTATAGCATACAATACTATGCACAAAATAGGAAAAAAAATATGTTTTTTGCATAAACCCATACCCTTTACCTGTGTTTATGTAAACACCAACGTATACCCAAGTACAGATGCACACATTCATTCATGTCTATGGGCTGCTGTATGCATCATTTGGGCTTTCTGGGCCGAGAAAAATGCCAGAGTTTACGTTACTCAGGCACCCATGTGCAAGAGGCCTAAACATTTTAAGGATGTAAGCAACTGATTACTTAGTAATTATAAAGAGATACTTTTCATGTTTTAATAAAATCAGTAAAAGTAACCTCTGCAGACATCTCTCCAATCTCTGACACACCCACTCCTAAACCCTGCACCAACACAGGGAAGAGTACAGGGGTCAGACGTGCACAATGCCCAGAGTGCAGGTGTCAAGAGTAGGTATGGCAGAGAGTACAGGCTCAGGAGTGTGTTATGTACAAAGACAAGAGTAAGAAGTGGATATCACATTGAATGCAATTGTCAGGAGTGGGTATTGCACAGAATGCAGAGGTCAGGAGAACAAAATACAGAAAGTGAAGGGGCCAGGGGTACAAAATTAAGAGTGCAGGGGTCAGGCCGGTATAATGCACAGATGGGTGAACAACAGCAACAAAAAAAGAGCCCCTTCTGACACAAATCCTTAACACAGTAACCCCCTTATCAACCACCTTCCAGTGTAATGAAATATACTTAATGCTGTGAAACTCAGGAGTGCGAAATGCAAAGTGCAGGGGTCAGGAGTATGTAACACACAGACTAGTGTACAGAGTACAACAAAAAAACATTACCCCCTCCTGCCAGTACTAATCACCCTCAAACACATATCCTTAAAACGATAACCCCCCTTTTCAACCACCCTCCAATGTAATGTACCCTGGCAGAATTTATTATTTCTAGGCCATTTTAAAGAGAATATGAATGATAACACAAAAACACGTCTTTCGGCTGAAGCCATTTATTATCAATCAACTGTGCTTACTCTTTTTAAAATCATAATGGCAACAGAAACTACCCAAATGACCCTGATCAAAAGTTTACATACCCTGGTGAATTTGGCCTGAAAACATGCACACAAGCTGACACAAAGGCGTTTGAATGGCTATTAAATGTAACCATCCGCGTCTGTGATCTGTTTGTGGATCAAGCTGGTTCCGGTCTGGTCACTCTTATGTGCAAGCGTATAGATTGTGGGATGAGTTTTTAAAGGGGATCTTTTTAATAAATTTCCTTTTTGGGTGATTGGTTTACATCCATTGAGGGGAGAATACATCTATTGGATAAATTAACGCTGATTTGAAGTTTCCATCTGGTTGTCTTGGCTATATAAGAACATGTGATTGGCCCAGAGGGCCTCAGGGCTCTGGTGAGTGCAATAGTAGCATCATTGGCTGTGGAGCACTTTTTTGTATCTACGTTTAAGAATCACTTTTACAAAAGAACGGTGGATGGAATAAAGTTTAACAAGTGCAATTACACAGAATTCCGTGTTTGAACCTTTTTAAGGACTTTCTTTATTTATTTTTTTACAATTTATTGTATGTGTTGAATCATATGTAATTCGCAGTGATATGTTTGGAGACGCCAACCAAACACTGGTTGTAACTAACACAGGTTATTAGTTAGTATTGAGAAGGAATAGCGCCTACTTTTATTTATAAAGGTTTTGATAGATTGCAAGTAAGGTTCATTCAGGAGATGCACGTCAGAGGTGCCTCAATGCCCAACTTTACAAACCACTGGTATCCCACTGTATATCACACATCTTCAGGGGCCTCCAAATCAAATGGGTGACCATCATTTTTTCAAAGACCTTCATTTTAAACTGACTGACCAGCTAGCAGGCCCTGAGGTTCGTCATCTTTTTCTAAAAGGAATAACTGACAATACATGTAAAGTAACTTTTGTGAATATTTATATCCCTAATGTAAAGCAAAGTACCTTTTGGTTGGCTAACTTGCAAAATTCTAATATAAAAAATCTTCTACCCTTGTGAGCTCTACGTGAAGTTAAACTCCCAACTTTCTACCCTGACCTTACCAATGCAAACAACTTTGCCTATTTCTCTCATCCTCACCAAAAATACTCTATTTCTGTCACAATCAATCTATTCTTTCACAATCAGGTGAAAATCTAAGATATGATCACTTAATTGCTCCCTACTAGGTGACCTGATTATCCTCAAGGATATTCAGACAAGACTTGGAGAGTATTTCTGACAGAATGCCACACCTGACTCCTCAGTTCTATCATGATGGAAAGCACATAAATGTGTTCTACACAGTGAGTTTATCGCAATGTTGACTAAATTGTACATATTGATAATTGTACATTAGCAGTCCTCACTCAGGCCCATACTAACCTCCTTGAGTAACTGGGGAAACCGACTAGAATAAGGTTTATTCTGTGCCAAAAATTGTTGTATGACCAGGCTAATAAGGGGCCGCGTACACATGATCAGACCGGTCCGATGAAACTGGTCTGCAGACCAGTTTCATCGGACTAATTCGATGCTGTGTACGGCCTATCGGACCATTGTCCGTCAGACCAAAGTTTTAAAACGTGCTTTAAAATCTGTCCGACGGACACCTGTCTGTCTGACAGATTCGATGGTTAGTACGCAAAAGCATCGGACCAAAAACCCGCGCATGCTTACAATCAAGTCGACGCATGCTTGGAAGCATTGAACTTCGTTTTTTCAGCACGTCGTTGTGTTCTACGTCACCGCGTTCTGTTCTGTCTGATCGGATTTTTGGTCCGATGGTGTGTACACACATCAGACCATCAGACCACTTCAACCTGGTCCGATGAAAACGGTCCGTCGGACCAGTTTCATCGGACCGGTCTGATCATGTGTACGTGGCCTTAGATTATTAGTGAGGTCCTTGCAGGATAAAAAAATAAGTGATGACAGCGCATGCTATTTATGACTAAAAAGGGAAAATACCCAACGCAATTAACAAAGGTAAATCTAGCTCCTTAACATTGATGTAAACATTTATGCAATAATAATTTCCTCCCCATTTTCCCTTCCCTTAATTTCCTAGGTGGGGTTTGTCCCCAGCAGAGACGCCAGAGGCAACACACTAAAAGCTTTAAATTTACAAAATTTGAAGTTAACTAAACATAATAAATACAGGTTTTAACTTTCCATTAACGCATATGGCCGTTGTATTAACTTCTATAGGTCTTCGGTACACAATGTGTGCTAGAGTGCAAACTTTATATTCTAACCCACAGGCCAGGGTTTAAAGTGAACAGTTACACCTCCAAACTTGAGGCACACTCAACCCTACCCAAAGGAAAAGGGGGTATTGGTCTTACAGATATAAAACAAGATATAAAGCATTTCAACTGACCAGATGCATCAGCCAGTAACAATCTCAAAACACACACCCTAATTGGTGCATCCTTGCATTGTTTTCTTCTATTATACAATGCTGAACATTTTTAGGTGGAAAGGATGTATTTACTCCTCACTCTGATTACTTGATTAAAAGGTCCATTAGACCCCTAATCCTTTCAGAAACCACAAAGTAATTTTTTTATTACATGGAATTAATTGCAGCACTCCACTCTCCCCTACATACTTATTTTGAAGGGAAAAAAATGGCCCACCGGTCCATATGATCTGCTTCTTCTTTTCTCTAGACTAGCCTATATAAGAAAAACAACTAGTGTTGCAACTGAGGACAGAGTATATGTTCACATGTGGTTTTCACTGCATGTTTGTTCTGAGAATTAGAGCTTGGAACTTCACCATATTCTCTAGCTTCAGATAACTACGTGTTCAGCTCTGTGTGGTGCTATATAGTTCTCCATATAAACCTGTAGCATAATAGAAAATTGGTCCTTCCATATTCCTCATTACACTATAGTGAACAGTCTGCACTAATAACTGAAGAAGAATTGCTATCTATAGTTAAATCCAACACTCAAATAGGATCAAAAGGAAAGAATATCATGAAGCATTAGGTAGGTATCTGTTTCTCAGTAATTCTTCTGTTAATCCTTTTCAAGTTTGTAGAATAAGTGGTAATAGTTGTAATCTCCTAACAGAATTCATAAAATAACCTGCTGGTTATAATTTAGCAGGACCATTTCAATACTGCTCGTGTAAAACGTTTTCAATAACAGATCTGAGCTATGATCTAGCTTATGACTTTAAAATGTTATATTTCAAGGGTAATTTAAATAATTAAAACTGGATAACTCATAACAGTCCACGAATAGACAGGTCAGCAGTAGAGCATGAGCTAATACAATTTGTTTTTGACAAAAAGGTTTGGATACAAACAAGGACCATCTAAGTTATACTGATGGCATTTGATCCTTTTGTGATGAGATCTGATTTGGGCATGTACAAGGAAAAGAAAGAGGACAGTCAGGAATAGAAGCCATAACTCAATCTTCCGCGACGAGTCAAGCAGGCTGCTAACCTGTAATATAATTTATTATGGTGTATAACTGTAGAATTGTATTCTTGACAGTTTTCCTTTGCCCTCTAGTTCCAGGAACTGAGAAAAAAATCCTTGTTAGCTTTGTATGACTAACGTCTTTTTCTGTCTTCTCTCTCCAGTAATTGCCCATCTTTCCTGGCTGCTGCTCTGGCGAGGGCAACGGCGGATGAGATCTTGCAAACTGACCTATCGGTATACTATCTGCCAAAACATGTAGATGGCACAGAAGGAATTATACGTAAGTAAATTATTGTCTTTTTTTTTGTTGTATAATTTACATTAGGTTGCAAGATAAGGTTGTAGTCATAAAGTGGCAGTACCAGTACACCACCTAAAGTCTTTAATCTGTACTCCCATTTGTACTTGTGATTCAGCATATGAATCAGATTGTTTAATGAGTTCATTTATTAGGCACCAAAAGAATGGAAAGTTACATTTCAACATCTTTTGTAAGAGTGTGCTAAAACTCTAGAAAACAATAATTTTATCAGAAATATGCTTTTTTAGGGGTTTATTTTTCCAGTGTATATACATATGCCTTTGAACACAAGCTCAGTCTTCATGGCCATGAGGCTTTCTTAAAAATTCAGTGCTAAGGAGAAGCAGGGATTTAGGAGGTTTACGTACAAACTATCTACCTTTTGAGTGCCCTGGTAAACAAGTCAACAGGTCTACAAATCAACAACTATTTGTGATGCAGGGATCTCTCCTGCTGAGCTGTTGCATTGTTGACAGGGAAGACTCCCTCATTCCTGTTAGAATATACTGGTCAGCGCTGCAGCTATTGGTTGCTGGTTGTCCAAGCATACCCCACTTTGAAATGTTTCTTTGGAGTCATGAATAAATTGGGCAATAAATATGTGGGACGTGGAGGGTGAGATCCTCCCAAAAACTCTAAAACCAATTCCTACTGTTTTCTAGTAGAAGCTATGTAATTATGTTTTACTCTAGAAGGAATTCTGTATACCCATACCTTTTTATTATATTGGGTAAAGCATGGAAATCTCATCCATGAAAAGTTAGAACTTTTGACAATTTTTTTTTAATGCTTCTTGTCCTAATGACGACTGCATCCCCCATTTCTTTTACATGCTTGACAAGCACAGGAAATGAGGGAAAATCTCCCAGGGGGGTCACAGACAAAACCTTAAAATTTGAAATAATTATGTAACTCTTTAACACCGATAGATGCAACTAAACCTATGTGTGGCGTAGAAATGGGGGGGGGGAGATAAAAAGCAAGGGATGCCCCCCCTTCCCAAACACAAAATCTTCATCAATGAACCAGGACCCACACCAGTCCATTAGACTGGTACATTTTGTGTAATTGTTGCAGGGTTTACAAAATCGGCAGCTCCAACTTATTTTTCTATAGGTCCTGTTCTTTCACAAAATGTATGGTTTGGGGGTTATTTACAAATACAAATCTATTAGTAAAAAAACATAATAATTTTTTTTTTTATTTATTTAAATTCGCAATAGCGGCCTCAAGATAAAAGCATTACCTGGCAGGCAAAGAGTTAAAGGAGCCTGACCTGCGAGAGTAATGGAGGTTGACCTCTCCTTTTTAAAAGGCCTTCTCCCTGGCTGTCATGCTAAAGCCAGCCAAAAATGGATCAAAATTCAGCCGGTTCAGCAGGGACCAGCTGAATTTTAATCCATGTATGGGCAGGCTGTTTGTACAGAAGTAGATCTACCAATCGACTTCGGGGAGAAATTCCAATAACAAAATTGAATGTGTTTCATTCAAATTTTAAATTTGTGCGCCACCTAATAATGTTAGATGCCACTACTCCCCACGTCTAACAATTTTGGCCAAAAATGTTTTTTTCTTATTTTTCACCCTGTGCATTTTACAGTTTTCTAAATCTTCATCAGTGCCATTGGTATATAAATATCAGAGTGCTCAACCCCCCCCCCCCCCCCCACACACACACAGGCTAATTCAGTTTATTGCTATGGCTACTGGCATAAAACATTGCTGGTTCTTATAGATCCTCTACCCTGTTATTTGACATTGTTAAAAATAGAGTTAGTTGCATGATGTGATATGAAAAATTGGTGCTGTACAGAACTCTAGCAGTGCAAGGCTTACTAAATCTACCAAGCTTGCATTTGTTATAATGGTTTTCCTAGCCTCAAATACATTCTTACATTTCATTTTAGCATTTGTACCAGATTAATGATCAATATTTGTCACATCGTTTCTCAGACTTTTTTTATTGTGCTAGTTTCTCACACTGTTATTCTTGTTGGTTTTAATGTTATTTCTCTCTGCATGGAGCATTTTGCACAATTGGGCTACATTTAGATGGGCAAATAGCAGAATCAGTAGATCAGTTGTAAGCGTTGCCTGTACACACTGTGCGTGAACAGCTGGAGTTGTCAGTGGCAGCTGTTAGATTTGTACACTGTACAATTATATGACCGAGGCCAGTTGCTGTTCGCATGTAACCACTCATTTGAGTGATTACATGCAAAGGGAGCCTCTGACCAACCCTGGACGCAGCCAATGTGCATCTAGAATAGGTATTTGTGTGGACTTTTGGCTAACTCATCTGCATTGAAGTTTCTTACCTGCCTGTTCGCATGCATTGTACATTTTCGGTAGATGAATGAATCCTTCCACGTGCGCAGGAGGGATGTCATCTCAGCCCGGCCATTCAAAATGGTGTTACTTCTCTACACATTAGACAGGACCAGATGTTCTCTAACCTTTGCAAACTGCATTTGCTGACTTCATCCTAATTCTACCTATCTCTAAACCTTCACAAATCTATTCAAATGCTTAAGGCTTTCAGTTGGGTAATGAACTTTAAAAAAAATCTCTTCTCAAACCTTCCCTGCACCTGGAATACTTGGAAAACCAACATACAAATAAAAGTGATCACTGTAGAGTAAAATCAATATGGGGAATAGTGTACCTGGCAATCCCTGCTGATCACATTCCTGAAGTGGTCAACTGAAAAACAGAACACCTCATTCGTTACCACCTGGATACGACATATTCAATCTGATGTGTCAGAGATGGGGGACTCCAGATGCGGATATCCTGGCCTCCAGATTCAACAAATTACCGGTTTGTGGACAGAAACAGGGATCCTCTAGTACTGGCATTGGATGCTCTTATAATTCTCTGGTCTCGCTTCTAGGAGATGAACCCTGGCCTCTTTAAACAGGCTAGACAAGCTGTCTTGGGGCCTCTGTTGCTAGGTCTTGAGGGACAGAGAGGTAAGCTACTTCAGAAAGATTTGCTATTGTACCTGGAAATGCTTTTACAGGCAGTCCCAGAGTTGCCCGAGTTGCATACATACGACTTACATTGGACTCATACTTACAACGGAGGGAGACAAAAGGAAGTGGGAGGAAATCTACCCCATAGGAAGGGAAATTCACTCCTGTAAGGCTGCAGACCAGTTTCCGCGGACATGTCCGATCGTGTGTACGGCCTAGCGGACAGGTTTCCAGCGGACAAAAGTTTCTAAGCATGCTGGTTAGTACGCCTAACCAGCGGACCGAAATCCCCCGCGAATGCGTCGAATTGATTTGACGCATGCGTGGAAGCATTGTACCTTCCTTGTTGGCGCCACCACGTCACCACGTTGTCTGTCCGCTGGGATTTTAGTCTGATGGTGTGTACACACATCAGACCAATTGGCATACTTCTCACTTGGAAATTTGTAGTGTCAACTGCCACTAACAATGCTTTGCAGTCACAGCAGGAATTGCAAGTGCAAGTTGTGGCGATCTAATGTGGGATTCAAGTGGTTAAAACAGGAGACAGATTAATCTTCCGAAACCAAGGCTATGCGAACAAGCCCATACTCTATCCTGCTGGCCCAGGCTGATGCAGCATGCCTGTGTTAGTGTGCATTAAAGAGTCACTAAAGGATTTTTTTTTTAGCTAAATAGCTTCCTTTACCTTGCAGTCCTGTTTTCATGTCCTCATTGTTCGTTTTTGCTTTGCTTTGATGTTTCTGCAATTCCTCTCTGTTCTGGACACTTCCTGGTTGTCTGTTTCCTGATAACCACAGTACTGGGAGCTTTCTCACTGTGGTCACTAATCAAGGTGGTGTGATTACTGTGTGTCTAAAACCCCTCAGCACCAATCCAGTTTCGTTTTACAAACCATCACTGCCCTCTATTGGCTCTCTGGCTCTGTACATCAGAGAGACAGGAAACAACAGCAAAAATGAAAAAAAATCCTTTACAACTCCTTTAAATGCACAAAAAACTGTTAGTGGCAGTTGACACTACCAATTTCCAAGTGAGAAATATGCCAATGGGAATTGGCATTTAACAAGCACACTGTTTTTAATTAGGATCGTGGTGACTGAGAGCAGATCTAGTGCATGGATAGGATGTGGAAAGCGCCAATGTACATGGTAACCACTGTGCCCCTGCATTTATATGTGGATGTATCCAGAGGTGTATTTAGGTTTTATGCTGCCCTAGGCCTGACTAACTTGCGCACCCCCTAATTTAAATATGACCCACCCCTTCCTGTCAAAGCCACATCCCTGTCATATTCATGGGAAGAGGACAGAGGGATGCTGTGGGTGAAGGACAGAGGGACGCCCTGGGAGGAGGACAGAGGGTTGCCGTGGGTGACGGACTGAGGGACGCCGTGGGAAGAGGAGAGAGGGATGTCGTGGGAAGAGGACAGAGGGCCGCCCCCCAGAAAGTGCCGCCCTAGGCCTGGGCCTTGTTGGCCTAGGCCAGAATACATCCCTGGATGTATCTGATAACACAACCCTTCTTGAACATTTATAGAGAAGGCAGCATAGGAGATAATGGGAGAGAGACAACATGCAAGGCAGCAAGTGGGAGGCCACCAAATGTCACCTGGAAGTAAAAATGGTGCAAATTCTATTGGCATTAGGTGAAAAACTTTTGCAGATTCAGTTCAGAATGAATCTAGATAAATGTGACTTGTGACATGTATATGGTAGCATGCAATATACAGTGTGGTGGATTATTAGTCAAAAAAGTCCTTCTAGATCACTTCAGGCTGGCCCCTTTTTTTAAGTATAGCTATTGTGGCAGAGCGTTGCCCTGCCAGGATCTAGAAGGAGGTTGTGACCCAGAATTCTCAACCAGTCGGGTTGAGGGGCTCCAGGGAGCTTGCAACTTGAAGAGGAAACAGGCTTTTCAGTTTCTTCTTTTCTTAGAAAGGTCCACTTTGGAACCTGTAGCCCAGGTGTTTCTGAGAGACCTGGGTGGGATGAAATCCCCAGTCCTGGGTCCTGATTTTGAGAACAGCCAGCATACTGATTGGTCAGGTGTGTGCTGGGCATTTAGTATAAACCTGACCATGGATCTGGGCTTCACCCCAGCAGATAGGAAGTCTAAATACCAGGAGTCAGGAGGGCTCCAAAGGGGAGCCAGTGCAGCAAGAGGGTGCTAGCTGTGTGCAGGTGGTAGGTGAAACAGTCTGTGCGAGACAGACAAGGGCCTGGAGTGTAAGGCCAGAGCAGCAGTGCTGCAAGTGAGAGTCAACTAGGCTGAATGTCATTTTGTTGATGAAAAGGAGTACTGAAACCCCTGCGAGGTAAACCTATATTTGTTTGTTGAACTTTCTTTTAATAAAAAAATTGGCAAACAAAGCCCTTAAAAAGAAGAACCAGCGAGTGGAGGTGCCCTTCAAGCTCTACATTTGATGCTAATCTTTTACACTATGTAAAACAATAAAAACAAGTGCCTATACTGTTTAAAATTCAGTAGGGCACCGATTTACCCTGCTCTGCACAGCCTCAGTTGTCCTGTATTCTTGGTACCATACCTCCCAACTTTTTGAGATGGGAATAAATGACACCTATCAGCAAAAGTATGCAGGCATAGGACACACCCCGTGCCACACCCCTTTAAAGGAGAATTGTCTAAAAAAACAAGATTGGTTAAACCCACAAGTGCTTTTTTTTACCACTACAATTCCCTTTTATTGGCTTTTGGAATTTACAAATGCAGCAATTTGGAAATCAGATGAAAGGTTTATTGCTGGAAAACACTCTTTGAAAGATAAAAAGTGCATTGTATATACATCTATATAAATCAGACCAAACTTAGGGACAATGAGGAGAAACGAGGGACAGAGGGACAGTGCTCCAAATCAGGGACAGTTGGGAGCTTTGTTGGCACTGTGCTAATAATCCGTGACTAGAGGCAGATTAGCTGACTATCTAAGGCTGTTTTCACACTGAGGCGGTGTGGGCGTTGGCAGTACAGTGCCGCTATTTTTTGCAGCGCTTTTCGGCCACTAGCGGGGCGCTTTTAACCCCCGCTAGCGGACGAAAAAGTGTTAAACCCGCCGGCAAAGCACCAGCAAAGTGCCGATGCAGCTAGCAGGACTTTTTTACCTTCCTGCCAGTGCACTGCTCCAGTATGAAAGCCCTCAGGCTTTCACATTGGAGTGAAAGGAGAGGCTCTTTCAGGGCGCTTTGCAGGTGCTATTTTTTAGCACTATAGCGCCTACAAAGCGCCTTAATGTGAAAGCAGTCTTAAGATTTACTCTTGTGGGGTGGAGAAAAAAAAAGGAATGATGCAGATTGTGCAGAGGAAATACAGATCAGGGAGAAAGAAATCAGGAGCTTCTATCCGCCTTCCTCTCTAGCTGAGTCAAAAAAAATAAAAAATTGAATGCTGGAAATGCATATTTTAATTACAGAAATTGACACATTGTTTTTGAGACCAGGAGGAGGGGAAATGTTTTCTGTAAGCAAGAGACTGCTCTGGGTTTCAAAAATATGGCGGCCTCCAGCAAAAAAAAAAAAACAGAGCAATGTTGGAGGCAATTTACAGCACACACTAATTTTGGTATCATAACAATTAATGTTGGATGTATGTTCTTTTGTTAAAGAACATTAATTGTTATCAAGCTGTTATGGGTAAAGTTCCGCTTTAATGCACCTTATACCTCAGCATGGCAGAAACCTGGAAAACCCTTGCACTCTAGCTCCGTTCAGTGTCTGCCATATTTTTTTCATTTAAGTATTAAAGAGACTGAGAGCAGAATTGCCTAAGGAAGCAGTTCTAGATTCTGAAAGGGGAGGCTGATGCAAGTCCACATGACAGACAAATTGAGAGCTGAATCAGCTCATCAGCACTGAGGTTTTAATACATAACCTACATCTGTGAGTGGGTGGTGATCATTTGCTTTGGGGGGGGGCTAATCTATTTATATCCCCTCTCCCCAATCTCTTTCACATCTAATTTTCATCTCTCTATTCTTGTCTTATCCAGTCACCATCGCTCCTCTTTCTCTTCATTTTAACTGTGAGCCATACATTTCCCACAAAGGGCTCAGTAAATGCTTTATAACAATCGTGAGCCCACCACACTCAAACACTGATGATTGCCTGCAATGAGAGCTCAAAAGCTGAAGTGACAATTAGGGATGTCTTTGTCAGCTGTGCTAAAACTGTGAGGAACAGCTACAGAACATTATGTAAAATGAATTCTTTATTTTTTGCTCATTAGAAGTTACTGTAAATATTGTAAAGTGTCAGCCTGGCGATGGATCGTCTAAGCCAGTAGGTATTATGGTAATAGCCTTTATGGAACGTATCAGCCTCTTGTTCTGTACAGCAGAATGTATATTGGTATAGGGAGTAGCAGCATTAGGAGCAAATCGGGTGTACTGCATGCACATGCACTGACTAAGGAGATGCTCACAGAAGGAGAGAGCTACAGGCACAGGCTCAGGGTGGGAAAATTACTTGAGTTTAATTACAGCAGAGAAAGGTCAGTATATAGATCTCACAGAGACGGCTCTAGGCTTTGTGAGGCCTTAGGCAAAATTTAAACATGAGGCCACACTCACGTCCTTTGCAGGAGTTAAGGAAGAACCCCGAAACAGAGCATGTTATTACTGCTGTTGCTTTTGTGGGTCAGGGATGTGTACTGCGCCAATCACATGGGAAGAATACGAGAGGAGGGTCAGCAGGGACGATGTTTTTTCTCCCAGGTTCCTCCTCGTTGGTCTGTCATTAGACACGTTAGAGCCGAGGAGGTGCCTGGGAAAAGCGCCCTTGGTTCTGGTACTCTGGGCTGGCAGGCAACAACTGGCATGGCGTGGGGGATGGCGCGAGTAAAGTGTCTGGATAGATGCCTGGCACTAGTGGTGGGAGAGTTCAGTGCGGCCATCCGGAGAGTAGTGCTGTCACTTCTGCAGAAGCTGGGCTTCTGTAATCAGAAGTGACAGCAATGATCAGAAAGCATAGGGCAGCACCGGACATAGTGGAAAGCCACCCTGGTGATTGACCACAGGTCAATTAGGTGGCCGTGTGGCCCCTGTGAGTGCGAGGCCTTAGGCGACCGCCTAATTTGCCTAATTATAGAGCCGCCTCTGGGTCTCCAGACAAGTCTTAGATAGCTTCCAGCTGTCCTTGATTTCAAGGGACTGTCCCTGATTTGCTCTGTCCCTCTTCCCCCCTCATGTGTCGCTCATTTTGGTCTGATCTATATACTTTTATATAAAATCCACTATTTATCTTTCAAAAAGTGTTTTACAGTGCTAAACCTTTCATCCAATTTCTGAATTGCTGCATTTGTATTTGTCTTAAGCCAGTATAAAGGAATAATAGTGGTAAAGAAAAACACTTGTTAGTTATTTTTTTATATATAATTCTACTTTAAAGAGGAGGTTCACCCTAAATATAGTATTTTTTCATGTGATCCAGCATACTGGCGTCAGCGCCAGTATGCTGTTTTTTTTTTTTTAATGCCCCACTTACTGTTTAATCTTCAATTTTGATTTATCTCCCCAGCGGGGGATGGCGCCTCTATAGCCCGTCACTGGTTCCGAAAACACCTGATTTAGAACTCGGGTATTTCCGGCGCAATACGGCGCCTGCGCACAGACCTAGGAGCTGACTGCGCAGGCGCCATATTTCTACGAGTCCTATGGCTATGGAGCGTCACGCCCTCCGAAAAAAGCCGAAATAGGACTCGGAGAAATATGGCGCCTGCGCAGTCAGCTCCTAGGTCTGTGCGCAGGTGCCGTATTGCGCCGGAAATACCCGAGTCCTAAATCGGGTGTTTTCAGAACCAGTGACAGGCTATAGAGGCGCCATCCACCGCGGGGGAGCTAAATCAAAATTGAAAAATTAAACAGTAGGTGGGGCATTAAAAAAAAAAAAAACAGCATACTGGCGCTGACGCCAGTATGCTGGATCACATGGAAAAATACTATATTTAGGGTGAACCTCCGCTTTAAGAGGGCGTAGCAGGGGCTTGTGTTCTATGGCTACATTGTTTTGCTAATAGGTGTCTATTTCCCAACTCAGAAATTTGGGAGGCATGGGCTTACTACTATATGAGTGTTTACACCGGCGCATGCAAAATCTCACGCATGTCCACAGGCATCTTGGATGCAGACTGTGCTTCCAGGGTTGTAAAAACACAGGCATGTGTGAGTTTACAGTGTAAGCCCTTGTATAGCAGAGTACATGCATTCATTGCAATAGGAGGCTGAACCTATGACTCCCTATGCCAGCTATTTATGCTCCATGCATGCCATAACACCCACTTGCTGCCATGTGCATGAAACCTAGATCTTAAGAATAAATAAACAGAAATGTAACTCATTTGGCAGTTAATAATTCCCATGAATGAATTTCAGTTGTGAATGTAGTTGTTTGCATTAGGTTCAATTTGAAATGTACTTGTGCTGAATAAATGTAAGAGAAATTACAATCCCTTAAAGTGTTTGTTACCCTAAAAAAAATTATCCCGTTCCCTTAAAGTATTTTATACAGCACAGTGCTTGTGCTGTGTAATAATTTCCCCCCCTGTATCACCTGAAATACCTGGCTGATCTGCCTGGTTCTTTCATCCCATCTGTAAAGTGACCATGGTTTATCATGGTCAGTTTACGTCAGTGGCGTCTCAAGTAGGGATGAGCTCCGCGTTTGATTCGAACGTATGTTCGACTCGAGCATTGTCTGAATGAATGAATGACTTGTATAGCGCAACACATGCAAACTGAATCGCCTCTGGGCGCTTTTTCCAGCCAGTGTCTGCTTGGCTGGTGCGGTCATTTTTATCCCGTAGGATCTTGACACGCTAGAGACACACAGTCATACACACATATATACTAGGCCAATTTTTTGAACGAGATACAATTTACCTACCAGCATGTCTTTGGAGTGTGGGAGGAGACCGGAGTACCCGGAGGAAACCCACGCAGACACAAGGAGAACATGCAAACTCCAGGCAGATGGTGTCGTGGTCGGGATTGCTGCTAGGCGAAAGTGCTACTCACTGCACCACTGTGCTGCCCACAGTGTCTGTTCGTACGTTAGTTGAAATTCGAACAAAACGGGTCGTTGGCGCCAAATTAGAGTCACGCCCAATGGCCCATAGTTCACTGTGGCATTGCGCGCTGATGATTTGCCAAACATGCACTATGACCCTACATGCTTTGCCAATCACAGTGCGCAAAAAACTTAGAGCCATAATTGGCCAAAGCCAGGGTGGCTTTGGCCAATTATGGCTCAGGGCCAGTGTTGTCAGTAAAGTTTTTTTAAATAAACGCCGTTACCTAACGCAAGCCTGTTTGAGGATAATGAGTAATCTACCAGATTACTGTTACCCTTGCGGTAACGCCGCTCCTATTACTTGGGCGGCGTTACCGCAATTACATATGTAGCTGTGTACCTGTCACCGTCAGCGGCTATCCTCCATTATTAAAAGAGGGCGCCTCCCCCTCTGACTGTTCCGGACCGTCCGTTATGGGCGGAAAACTAATTTTCCCAGCAGAACCTCTGTTTAGTGTTCAGCCTATCACGGATGCCTTCTCATTCTCAGCATCGGCCTCGGACGAGAGGACATCCGTAATAGGCGGAATACTGAACAGAGGCTCTGCTGTGAAAATTAGTGTTCCGCCTATCACGGACGGTCCAGAACAGTCAGAGGGGGAGGTGTGCTTTTTTAATAATGGAGGATGGCCGCCGACAGTGACAGGGAGCACAGTCAGGATGGGAAAGTCAGAGGGGGAGGCGCGGTTTTTAAATAATGGAGGATGGTAGGGAGATCGTCGTTGAGGCATTTTACAGGCACAGTGAGGCATGTATGATGGCACAGTGCCTCACTGTGCCTGTAAGATGCCTCACTCGCTGTGCCTGTAACATGCCTCGCTCACTGTACCTGTAACATGCCTCGCTCACTGTGCCTGTAACATGCCTCGCTCACTGTGCCTGTAACATGCCTCGCTCACTGTGCCTGTAACATGCCTCGCTCACTGTGCCTGTAACATGCCTCACTCACTGTGCCTGTAACATGCCTCACTCACTGTGCCTGTAACATGCCTCACTCACTGTGCCTGTAACATGCCTCACTCACTGTACCTGTAACATGCCTCACTGTACCTATAACATGCCTCACTCACTGTGCCTGTAACATGCCTCACATGCCTCACTGTGCCTGTAACATGCCTCACATGCCTCACTGTGCCTGTAACATGCCTCACTGTGAGGCATGTTACAAATGGCACAGTGAGGCATGTTACAAATGGCACAGTGAGGCATGTTACAGATGGCACAGTGAGGGGTCGTCTTATACAGTGAGTATATCCCAAAACCAAAATTTTAGCTGGAAAATTAGGGGGGTCATCATACACCGGCAAAAAAAAAGTTACTTTGCTGAGTAACTAAATACTTTGTCAATGTAGTAACTGAGTCACTAACTCAATTACTTTTTCAGACAATTAATTTGTAACTGTAACTAATTACTTTTTTAAAGGACGATGAGCAACACTGCTCAGGGCTTTAGCACACGCCCCACACTATATAAGGCCGTCTGCTGGGCAGCCTTGTGTAGTGTGTTCTAGCGCTGAACAGAGATCAGTCAGAGAGACAGAGAGATAGTATTTTTATATAGCTAGATAGAGCAGGCAGGCTAGTTAGTTTAGCTTAATTTACAGTGTGTAGAGGATATATATACATCCCTAGGAGTTTTACATATATTTATACACTGCATAGCTTAACTAGATCAGTTCTTCCTAATTTACTGGCAGGCAGGTGATTGTGCTATTTAAAGACGTTATCACAGGTATAGACACCCAGCAGGTACAATATTTAAAGGAATTTTTTATTTTTATTTAATCACCTTTAAAATCACTGCTCCTGGAGCGGTGATTTTAATGATGCTTAAATTAAAAGAAAAAGAAAAATTCCTTTAAATATTGTACCTGCTGGGTGTCTATAGTTTGCATATGAAAACGTCTTTGAGAACCCGGGTCTTGCCCGAGGGAACATGTATCAATGGAAAAAAAGTTTTAAAAACTGTCGTTTTTTCAGGAGTCCTGCTCCTGAAAAAACTACCGTTTTTAAAAATGTTTTCCATTGATACATGTTCCCTGGGGCAAGACCCGGGTTCTCAAAGACGTTTTCCAACAATAACTTGAATATTGGGCTTTAACCACTTGAGATCCGCGCTATAGACAAAAGATGTCCACAGCGCGGCTCTCAAGTGCCAAGTGGACGTCATTTAAAGTGCATTACCCGCGCACGCCACTGGGTGGCGCGCGGCGGATAAACACTGTTCCGGCGCATCGCTGAAGAGCCGATGCGTGTACCTGGCTGCTGCGATGTCCGTCGGGTACATGCGATCGGCGGGAACACAAGCAGGTGACAGCAGGGACGTGGAGCTCTGTGTGTAAAGAGAGGAGACCGATCTGTGTCCCTTGTACATAGGGACACAGCATCGGTCACCTCCCCCGGTTACCCCCCTCCCCCCACACAGTTAGAACACACCCAGGATACACATTTAACCCCTTCCTCACCCCCTAGTGTTAACCCCTTCCCTGCCAGTCACATTTATACAGTAATTAGTGCATTTATATAGCACTGATCGTGGTATAAATGTGAATGGTCCCAAATTTGTGTCAAAAGTGTCCGATATGTCCGCCGCAATATCGCAGTCCTGAAAAAAATCGCAGATCGCTGCCAATACTAGTAAAATAAAAATCATTAAAAAAAAATCATAATTATATTCCCCATTTTGTAGGCGCTATAACTTTTGCACAAACCAGTCGCTTATTGCGTTTTTCTTTTTTTTTACGTCGAAAAATACGTATCGGCCTTAACTCAGAAAAAAAAATGTAAAAAAATTGGGATATTTATTATAGCAACAAGTAAAAAATATATATATATTTTTTTTTAAATTGTCGCTCTTTTTTTGTTTATAGCGCAAAAAATAAAAACCGCAGGGGTGATAAAATACCACCAAAATAAACCTTTTTTTGTGGGAAAAAAAGGACGTCAATTTTGTTTGGAAGCCACGTCGCACGACCGTGCAAATGTCAGTTAAAGCGACGCAGTGCTGGAAGCTGAAATTTCGACTGGGCACGAAGGGGGTTTATGTGCCCAGTAAGCAAGTGGTTAAAATGAGCACTTTTGAATTCGAACGGTCGCGTCCCATAGACTTCAATGGGGTTCTAAATGTTCGCATGAACGGTCGGTCTGTTTGAACGTTCTGGTGCGAACCGAATGCGGGGGTGTTCGGCTCATCCCTAGTCTCCAGCTTTCATATTTAGGGGGGCACATGGGGGGGGACAGGGACAAAATTAGGGGGGCCAACTATAAAATGCAATTATATATATATATATATATATATATATATATATATATACCATGGGGCCCTTTACTACGATCCCACAATGGGTCCTTTCACATGTTCTGCAGTGAGCTCCCTTCCTACTATACTGGGGCCCCCCAGGGTGGCAGAAAACAAGAGATATATGTCACCAGCACACCAATAAAATATAAGGGTCCAAAGCAGTGGGAGAACTCTCAGGGTTGCAAAGGTTCTCTTGTCACCGGGCCTGGTGTTCTGCCACTGTGGGGTTCCCCAGCTGTCCCGTCCCTGCTATTGACAGCGCTAGTCTGGCGTCTGTCTCCTTGGCAGCGGCAGCAGTCTATTAGGACCTAGTGCTGGTGACATTATGGGGACATGCAGGGGAAGGCTGACATTATTGGTTATAGAGAGCTGAGCCCCCAGCTGGTCACCTAGCAGCAGTAATGCTGTATAACCTTCTCTGTTGACATGCTGATCGGGATGCGATCCGGGTGACATGCTGATCGGGATGCGATCCGGGTGACATGCTGATCGGGATGCGATCCGGGTGACATGCTGATCGGGATGCGATCCGGGTGACATGCTGATCGGGATGTGATCCGGGTGACATGCTGATCGGGATGCGATCCGGGTGACATGCTGATCGGGATGTGATCCGGGTGACATGCTGATCGGGATGTGATCCAGGTGATGCTCCCAGTCAGATCTAATAAACACAGTATTTATTAGCATCAAGAGTACACCCACATATATATATATAATCACCCGTATGTTCCGCAACCATGTGGGCTCTATGCCTGTAAGGTGTGGGCTTTGATCAATAAAATCACTGATATTTAACACTAGGATTTGATTGGAGCATCACCTGGATTGCATCCCGATCAGCATGTCCGAGAAGCTCCACTGCTGCTAAGCAACCTGCAGGTAGCTCCACTGTCTACAACCAATAGAGATGGGCTCGGGTGTGTTTGAAATCCCACATGCCCGATCCCGCCAGGAAGGTGACACTCCACAGTGCTAATCACAGCCACTGAGACAGTCCTGATCTGTGCAGAGCTGCGGACCGGGAAATATCTCACTGAATGTGATTAGCGCTGTGCAGTGTCCGGGAAATGTCTCACTGCCTGTGATTAGCGCCGTGCAGTGTCAGCTTCCTGGTGGGATCAAGAATGTGGAATTTTGAACATGCCCAGCCCATCTATAACAAATTGTGCCGGCCCTCCTGTACATCTGCCCCATAAAGTAACAAGCACTGGGTTCCTATGTGCTGCCGCTGCTGCCATGGAGACAGAGACCAGCGCTGTGAATAGCCGGGACAGGACAACAGTTCTGGTTATTCCAGCACTGGTCCACACTGGGAGGATTCCCCCATCCACCTATAATGTGTAGATGGTGGAATTGGATAATTTCTTTTTTTCCATTCAACCGAATAGTTGAATGAAAAAAAGTGATCAATGTATGGGCTGCCTAAGAGCCAAGACCAGCCATAGACAGTTTACATCTCAGCTGGTTCAGCAGGAACTGGCTGAGATTTGAACCATTAATGAGCAGATTTTCTTATGATTATCACTAGTGGTTGCTATAGCCACTAGTGATAATCACTGTTTGTCGGTAGAATACAATTTCTGGGCAGGAGGGATATTCCCCTGTCAGCACTGTCTGTGTTGATGGGGGAATCATGCAAGTTTCTTTACTGCAATCTGTGGATGCAGGAAATACATTTGCACCGTATATTACCTGCCTAACTGAAAGTGAAAGTAAATTGTGAATGTCTTGAAAGAACAGGAGAGGGGAGGGAGACAGATGGGGGAGAGAAGGGATGGAGATAATGAGTTTCAGTGATTACGGTGTACTGCAGTCTGCAGTGCACACACTTACCCATGGTCCAGGCTAGAATCTCAGGTATCGTTCACACACAACCAGGAATTCCGCTGATTTTCATATTTCCCGCCCACACATCCCCTCTCTTCAGATACAGCACACCGGGATAGTGTGGGTGGGACTGAAAGGAGGAGGAGGAGCTGTATTCCTCCCTGCTTGTATGTGAGGAGAGTGAGGGGGGGTGGCTGGACTCGCTGGGCTGTGAAAGAGTTTCATAGACTGACACTCGGCTCAGCTTGCAGTCACCACTCTCGAAATTTACAGGCTGGTTCTCCTGACCTCCTGTCCTAAGGACGGGAGAAATCAGTCTGTTTTTTCAGTAACTGAGATGAAGGCTTGGGGGCCCCCCCACAGTGTTAATGGAGTCCTTTCTGCAACTCGCTCTTCTCCGTGCCAATGAGGATGCAGGGGAAGGAGCAAATCGGGTGGCTGTGGTTGTGTGAGCGGTCCCATTATGCAGTATCAGCGAGGAGAGGGAGGGGGAGGAATGCCCCGCAGAGCTGACTGGGGATGCTCTCCCTCCCTTTTTGGGGGGGGGGGGTCAGGGCATAATGTTGGGGGGGTCAGGGCCCCCCTAGGGTCGCCATTGGTTTACGTGCCTTCGTCATCCTCGGCTCTCCTCTGTCCCCCTCTGTGCTCCTCTCCCCCCTGCCTCCCTGCCTGTCCACTCATAACAGAGCCACTCTTCTCCCTTCCGCTGCTATAAATCTATGCATGTTTATACCATCCCCATTGTTAGATAACATGGGGTAGATTCAGATAGGAGATAAGTCGGCTTATCTCCAGATAAGCCATCTCATCTCTGCGTTTTAGGCATCCAATCTATGCCACTGATTCATAAAATCAGTTTAGCATAGATTTTCCTTAGATCAGACATGCGTAAGTCTCTTACGCTGTCTAATCTTATTTTCATATTTTAGGCTGGCCGCTAGGTAGCGTTCCCGTCTAATATATGTAAATGAGCCTATACGCCGATTCCCGAACGTACGCCTGGCCGGCGCTATTCTATTACGTCGTTTGCGTTAGCGTAGTACCGTCGTAATGTTATTCCTGCTATATGAGGCGCAGGCAATGTTAAGTATGGACGGCGTGCCAACACTTTTTTTCGCGTCGTTTACGTAAAACGTTCGCGAATAGGGCTTTGCGTAAGTGCTGTTCACGTAGTTTACACGTCGTATTTCCGTCGAGATTTAGAGCATGCGCACTGGGATTAATTCACGGCTTGCGCAATGCGCAGTTCCTTTGGCATGGGGACGCGCTTCATTGAAATAATACACGACCCCCTACCCGCCGAATTTGAATTCGGCCGGGTCTTTTACGCTACGCCGCCTCAACTTTACAGGCAAGTGCTTTGAGAATAAAGCACTTGCCTGAAAAAGTTGCGGCGGCCTAGTTTAAAAGCCAGACGCTAGGCATGCCTAAAGATAGGCATTTCTACCTGAATCTGCCCCCATGTGTCCTAATGTCTGTGCTTTATTAAAAAAAGTGTTGCTTTCTACCTGATTTCACAGCACCTCCTGGCGCTCGCGTTACTCCTCGGCTCTCTTCTACTTTCCTCCCCGGCTGACGTCAACGAGGGAGGAGAGCTGTCAGACACGGAGAGGAGAGAGTCAGGGAGTCACGTAAGTGCCGGAAGGCGATGTAAAATCAGGTAAAAATCTGGATTTCTTTTTTTATAAAGCACAGATACACTAGGACACATGTTATCTAACAGAGCTATGGTATAAACATAACATAGTGGCTTAACAACAGGGACGTGCAGATGGTTGAGGCAGAGCCTCACCTGCCATGAACATTTAAAAAACATTTTTTTTTTTTTATTAAAAAAGAAAAAAAAATATCGAGCTTCGAAGCTCGGTGACGTGAGGTCACAGAGACCCCAAATTTGGGGATATATAGCCTAAGTCATTCTTCACCACTGGAAATTTGGGGCTCCTATGACCTCTGGTTCTGGAGATACAGGTCTCCTTGCGCAGCCTGCCAGAAGCTACATACAGAGCGGCCAGTTTGAATACAAGCTGGTATACTCTGTTCAAACCAGACTGAGAGGATGAGCTCACAGTGCCTCTTGTCACTTCTTGTCAGAGGCACTGTGCTCAATGAACAGTTTGGAGTCTTGGACCAATGGTAAAGTACCTGCAGTGGAGGTACACCTCATAGAAGGGGCATGTGTCTAAAAGACCAATGCTCCCTTCCAGCCCAGCCCTCTTAACTAGAAGGAAATAACTTATGGGTAAAAGATTAACCCACAATCCAATGTTTTTCTGACACAGTTGAGAGGGAGAATGATACCTTTTCTGCTGCTGAAAATATACTGTTATAATCAAGCTAAATCATTTATTTATATGCTATACCACAATACACAATCATTTATTATATTATCTATCTATCTATCTATCTATCTATCTATCTATCTCTGTATCTATCTATCTATCTATCTATCTATCTATCTATCTATCTATCTATATTATATATTATTTATATGTTTTAGCAGACAATGTAGGGAATAAAATGGTGGTCATTGCAACTTTTTATGTTTGTGCAGCAATTTTTCAAAAAATGTGTTTAAAAAACAAAAAAAAGTTTAATGAATACAGAAAAAAACACTAAATGTAATCCAATTTTAATATATTTTTTTTTTGTATAACGTGAAAGATGATGTTACACCAAGTAAATGGATACCGAACATGTGACACTGTAAAATTGCACACACTCGTGGAATGGCGCAAAATCTGCATAGTCGCCGCATTTTTTTTTTTTTTTTTACAGGTTACATGTTTAGAGTTAGAGTAGGTCTAGTGTTAGAATTATTGCTCTCGTTCTAACGATCGCGGCGTATGTAACCTGTGTGTATCTGGTTTTGATACTTGCCAGTGCCTCACCAGCCACTGACCTCACTGCACATCCCTGTTTAACCACTTGCATACTGGGCACTTACACCCCCTCCTGCCCAGGTAAAATTTCAGCTTCCGGCACTGCGTCGCTTTAACTGACAATTGCGCGGTCGTGCGACGTGGCTCCCAAACAAAATGTATGTCCTTTTTTCCCCACAAGTAGAGCTTTCTTTTGGTGGTATTTGATCGCCTGTGCGGTTTTTATTTTTTGCGCTATAAACAAAAAAGAGCGACAATTTTGAAGAAAAATACAATATTTTTTACTTGTTGCTATAATAAATATCCCAATTAAAAAAAAAAAAAAAAAAAAAAATGTTCTCAGTTTAGGGTGTTACGTATTCTTCTACATATTTTGGGTAAAAAAAAAAAAAAAAATTTGCAATAAGCGACTGGTTTGCGCAAAAGTTATAGCGCTTACAAAATAGGGGAGAGAATTATTATTTTTTATTATTTTTTTTTTACTAGAAATGGCGGCGATCTGCGATTTTTATTGGTACTGCGACGTTATGGCGGACACATCGGACACTTTTGTCAAATTTTTGGCGCCATTCACATTTATACTGCGATCAGTGCTATAAATATGCACTAATTACAGTATAAATGTGACTGGCATTGAAGGGGTTAACACTAGGGGGTGAGGAAGGGGTTAATTGTGTATCTTAGGTGTGTTCTAACTGTGGGGGGAGGGGGGGGTGACTGGGGGGGGTGACCGATCTGTGTCCCTATGTAGAAAGGAACACAGATCGGGCTCCTCCTCTCCAGAGACAGGACGCTGTCTCTGTGTAAAACGGCAATGAGAGATGATCTATGATGATCTCATTCGCCCACAGATCGCATCGCAAATGGCCACTCTGATTGGCCGTTCGCCGCGATCTGTGATTGGCCGTGTCCAAGGGACACGGACAACACAGGGCTTCCCCGCAGCGCGCTCTACAGCGCGCGCTGGGAACGCCTGAATGACATGCTTTCAAATGACGGCATGTTGGATATTCAGGCCCGCGGTGTTGCCGTCATCCGACGGTAGCGCGGGCCTAAAGTGGTTAACAACCACTTTAAAGTGGTTGCAAACCTCAGACATGAAGTGTGAACAAATCCATCTATAGTGTGTACTCAATCCAGGGCACTAAGTGTCATTTTTGCCTGCTGCTTCATTCCTCCTATCAGCATGAATCACTTCTGACAAGTTTTCTTGACACCGATAGATAAAAAGTGACTATAGAGGGCGCAGAAGTGGCGCTTGTTTATATTATGTGCAGATACCAATAGTTCCAGCCTTATCTAGGGGAAAGGGGCCACAACAGTGATCAGCCAGGACTCTTAGAAACTTTGACACAATTGTCACCCGATGTAGCTAAAATTGGCAGTATCCAATGATGACCATGTGATGTTTATGGGTATCTTTAGTTCTTTAGTACAGCTTAGCATCTAAAAGCAATTTGAGGGGAATTCAGAGCTTTGAGAGCAGCAACAGGAGGCATAAGGAGGAGGAGGAATGGAAGAGAAACAATTAGAACACTGTGCGCTCTACTTTCTGGTGCCAACTGAAGAGGAAGATCATTTATACAAATTGGGTTATTCAATCTGCACTTTGAAAAAGCACAAATTAAAGACAATATGTGAGTTACAAAAGAAATTAGTTTGTTGTAATTAAAGATGCACTCTATTTAAAACTAAAATTTGAGCCTACAGGTTAAATTGTAAGCATTGCATACCTGCTTAGTTCTTAAAGCTGAACTCCAGAAAGATATAAAAGACACACATTTATGCAGTGTAATCATCAATACATCATTACATTTTTAAAAAAGCATGGTGTTGAATTTTTACTTTGTGCCAGTCTCGGGAAGTCTGTGTAGTCCCCCTACCATAGAACTCAGCCTATGGGAGGAAGAAGCAGCTTAAAGTGATAGTAAAGGCATATTTTTTTTAAATAACAAACATGTTATACTCGCCTGCTCTGTGCAGTGGTTTTGCACATAGTAGCCCCAATCCTCCTCTTCTTGGGCCCCTCACCGCTGCTCCTGGCCCCTCCCTTCTGCCAAGTGCCCCCATAGAAACAGCTTGCTATGGGGGCAACCAAGCAAGCTTGCTCCTGAGCCAATGCTCTGTGTGTCCTTTCACACACAAAGTGTGGCTCAGAACCCAGCCCACTCTCTCCTCATTGGCTCACTGGCTGTGATTGACAGTATTGGGAGCCGATGACTCAGCCAGCAAGGAGGAAGAGACTTGAGAGAGCCGCTGCTCTCATGCACATCCCTGGATCAAGATGAGCCTTTACAACCACTTTAAGGAGCCAGTCAGTTGGTCTGCAGTGCTTATGTGTTACCAGTGGGATACAGACAGGTGGAGAGAGCTGAGTGACAGAGATGCGCTCATCAGCATTCTGCTTTTCTTTCCAATTTCCATTCTTAGACTAGGGGACTAGAGAAAAATCTGCTGTGATGTGTGGCAAGGCTGTGTAAGGCTGTATAACTCTTGTAAGTCCAGATATGTTAATAATTTGGTAGGTAAAATGGGCTCTTTATATTTATTGTACCCATGTGTTTAGCTGTTTCTGGAGATAAAGTTGTTCTAAAGTCCAAAGGTTTTTTACCCTAATGCAATATCTTAATTTTCCATTGCTGTGCCCGTCTGCAGCCCTGCTCTCTCCTCTCTTCCTCTTCTTACAAGACACACATGCAGCAGCAGGAGCCATTGGTTCAATCTGATGTCAGTAAGTGAGTAGGGAGCTGGGGTAGTGGGTGAGCTATCTATAGACACACACAGCCTGGTTTGAGAGGGCACCCACACAGCTTGTAATGGGAGCACATGAAGGAGAGTAGTGGACAGTGTTGGTGGGGAACTCCAGGAGAGGAGGTAAGGGGCTGCTTTACACAATATCCTTGCACAGAAGGGAAAAAAAATAGAGCTTTTACATTTTCTCAGTAGTCTTTTTACTTGCATGCCTGATATAACACATGGCCTGTGCAAAGTAGTTTTTCATATCTATCCTTCCCATTCTTGCTGACAGTTTCAGCATGCAAAAGAGAGGAAGTTATGCAGGACAGACTTTAGGAAGTAATTGAAACTACACACCAGTAGTAGGCTATATACGCCTCTGCTAACTGGAAGTTGAAACACACAGTGTTCCTCTCAAAAGCCATTTTACAATTTCTTGGTGTACTGTTCTGAGCATGAGGAAGCCCGCATTGCATGACAGAATACAGTGTGGGTAAGGGGAATAGATATGGAGGCCTGATTGCGTTTGCCACCTCCCAGCTGGGTTGGAACAGTGTTTGTGAGACTAGTTGCTGTCAGGAGGACATCAATGTCGTGAGAGTTCTTTGACATGGCTTCCAATTGTCCCTCTTTTGGAGGCACTGCCCCTCATTCAGCATCAGTTGTTCCTCTTTTTGGTCTATTGTGTACATCTATATACAAAATGTACTATTTTATAACCAAAAGTGTTATGCTGTACTAACCGTTTTTATCCAGCCTCTTTACTACTGCATTTGTTATTTTGAGAAGTCAAAATAAAGGAAAAATGGCGATCTAAAAAGCACTTTTGTGGTTTAGCCAATCATTTTCTGAATATTAGATCTTTGTGGTCCTTGTAACTAGGGCTGTGGCATGGACAAGTCTTTTGCATACATACTATGTGCTAAAAGGTGTCCTTCTTTATCATGTTAGAAAGTTGGGAAGTATGGATACCCTTTGGATTTCCAACTTGTTTGTTGTCACAGGGATTTGCTGCCATCGGTTGAGTTCTACAGAAAGGAGGTGGCATGGCACATATGCTGGGCTTTATATGACATACTCCTGATTCTTGTACAAATGTTTTTCTTTATAAAGGTTTTTATCAACAATCATGGGCGTCCGGTCCATAGGGCAACGGGGGTCGTTTGCCCCCCCCCCCCCCCCTAGGATCGTAGGAGAAGACACTTGAAACAGTGAGAGCAGGACGGGCTTGTGCAAATCACATGGGATGTCTGTGCGATGCAAATTCAGCCATAAAAACTGTATGGCTGAAATGGAATTTGCACCATAACTGTGCAGGACCCTTTTTTTTGGAGTGGATGGGTGTTTACACCTATGCAATCCAATTCCTGCACCATTTCAAAGTTCTCACTGCAATCTGCAAACCGATATGGGGGTGTCATTAATTTTACATTGACACCCGTATCAGTTTGCAAAGGGCAGAGTGAACAGCCGACAAGCAACATGCAATGCAGGAATCGCATATATGTGAACTAGGACTCAAGTGGGTTTACACTGATGCAGTGCCGGTGTATACACAGATTTACGGCATTTATCTCCATTTTCACCAAAGTCCCACAGACTTCTATTAGATTACACATTTTTTTCAACATTTTCTGAAAGTGCACCAAATGTTCTCTATACTGAATCTTTGGTGTGCTTTCAAAAAACGCAGTAAAATGACACAAGCTAATAGAAGTAGGGATTAAATGCAGAAAAACTGCATATACACTGCGACAAACTCCAGTACACCAGTGTGAACCCAAAGGCTTCAGGATGCTGTGTAATATAAAGGCGCCCAGAGATGCAGGGTGCTGTGTAATGTAAAGGGGTCCAGAGATGCAGGGTGCTGTGTAATGTAAAGGGGTCCAGAGGTGCAGGGTGCTGTGTAATGTAAAGGGGCCCAGAGGTGCAGGGTGCTGTGTAATGTAAAGGGGTGCAGGGTGCTGTGTAATGTAAAGGGGTCCAGAGATGCAGGGTGCTGTGTAATGTAAAGGAGCCCAGAGGTGCAGGGTGCTGTGTAATGTACAGGGGTCCAGAGGTGCAGGGTGCTGTGTAATGTAAAGGAGTCCAGAGGTGCAGAGTGCTGTGTAATGTAAAGGGGTCCAGAGGTGCAGGGTGCTGTGTAATGTAAAGGGGTCCAGAGGTGCAGGGTGCTGTGTAATGTAAAGGGGTCCAGAGGTGCAGGGTGCTGTGTAATGTAAAGGGGCCCAGAGGTGCATGGTGCTGTGTAATGTAAAGGGGCCCAGAGGTGCAGGGTGCTGTGTAATGTAAAGGGGTCCAGAGATGCAGGGTGCTGTGTAATGTAAAGGAGCCCAGAGGTGCAGGGTGCTGTGTAATGTAAAGGGGTCCAGAGATGCAGGGTGCTGTGTAATGTAAAGGAGCCCAGAGGTGCAGGGTGCTGTGTAATGTAAAGGGGTCCAGAGGTGCAGGGTGCTGTGTAATGTAAAGGGGTCCAGAGGTGCAGGGTGCTGTGTAATGTAAAGGAGTCCAGAGGTGCAGGGTGCTGTGTAATGTAAAGGGGGCCAGAGGTGCAGGGTGCTGTGTAATGTAAAGGGGCGCAGAGGTGCAGGGTGCTGTGTAATGTAAAGGAGTCCAGAGGTGCAGGGTGCTGTGTAATGTAAAGGAGTCCAGAGGTGCAGGGTGCTGTGTAATGTAAAGGGGGCCAGAGGTGCAGGGTGCTGTGTAATGTAAAGGGGCGCAGAGGTGCAGGGTGCTGTGTAATGTAAAGGGGGCCAGAGGTGCAGGGTGCTGTTTAATGTAAAGGGGGCCAGAGGTGCAGGGTGCTGTGTAATGTAAAGGGGGCCAGAGGTGCAGGGTGCTGTGTAATGTAAAGGGGGCCAGAGGTGCAGCGTGCTGTGTAATGTAAAGGGGGCCAGAGGTGCAGGGTGCTGTGTAATGTAAAGGAGTCCAGAGAGGGGGTACACAGTAGTGACAAAGAGATATTAAAAGATGCAGGGGGCACAGTCGGGTGTTTTTTTACATTTTAACGTGGGGGGGGGGCACGTTTTTAACCCCCTGCTAGCGGTCAAAGAAAGGGTTAAATGCGACTGCGTATCACTGCTTCCGAAGCGCCCCCCCCTGAAAAAATTTCAGCGGACGCCCATGTCAACAATAATCATTTCAACAGTACAGCACATCAGATCCAAGATTACATAGGAGTTAGGCATAAGGTATCTCAAACAAAGAAAGAATAACAAAAGGAAAATAAACAGGGGATGGATGCCCGCTCCTAAAAATACAACCTCCTAATGACACGTACACACGATCGGTTTATCTGATGCAAACGGACCGATGGATTTTTTAATCAGATATCCGATGAAGCTGACTTTCATCAGTCTTGCTTACACACCATCAGTTAAAAATCCGTTTGTGTCAGAACGCAATGACGTAAAACACCACGACGTGCTGAGAAAAATTAAGTGCAATGCTTCTGAGCATGCAACGACTTGATTCTGAGAATGCGTGGATTTTTAACTGATGGACTTGCCCACAGACGATCGTTTTTTTCTATCGGTTTTTTTAACCATCAGATAATTTTAAAACAGGTTCTACGTTTTTTCACAGATGGGAAAAAAAACGATGGGGCCCACACACGATTGGTTCGTTCGATGAAAACGGTCCATCGGATAGTTTTCAGACGAACCGATCGTGTGTACGCAGCATTAGACTTGCTGCTTGGGGTAAGGATAAAGAATGCATACAGCGTCTGATCACAGCATCACTTCTGTGGAGATAATTATGGAGAAATACAAAATAACAGTGTTCAATGCTAAACCTATGACCGTATCATCCAGGCATAAGCCTGGAGGCCTGAAGAAGCGAAAGGATTGAAAAAAAAGTAAAGGGAAAGAACATAAAGAAAGAAAAGAAAGAAGAGAAAGGGAAAAGAGAAATAGGAGGGGGAGAAAAGAATAGCTAAGCAGAGAAATGGATAAATGTGGGAATAATAGGGTAAAAGGGAATCTGCGGGGTGGGGGTCAAGCAGGTACTAAATTAATAGGAGCATCGAATCTGTTAGGCCTTATGTGGGTGACCCAAGGGTGCCAAATCTTGAGGAATTTATCGTGAGTATCTGAAACTATAGCAGTCAGCTTTTCGTTAACCATGATGTCGTTCATACGATGTTTGACAGCCTCGAAGCTCAGTATGGGCTATGGCTAGTTTGGTTGCAGTAAACAGATGCAGCGCAAGCTAGCGTTCCGGACATAATAGTTCGGCAATTGGTAGCCTGTAACAGGGGTTATCTGCCATTTGGATCTGCTATCTGTCTACTGCAAGTGAAAGGCACCTTTTTACGAAAAGCGATCAGTACACCCCTCTGCTTAGTCGGGCCATTAGCTAGGTAAGTTTGGTGTGCTCATTTTTTTAATGAAGCTGTTCTTCAAGGTAGACTGTGTTTAAAAATGCATATACTGTAGAAGAGTTTACTTTTTCACAAATGATTGTGCTGAGGTTTTTCTGTTAGACTCACGTACGCAATAAAAAGGCTCAATTTTTTAAACGGCAACCCCCCAACAAATGGTTATATAAGGATCCTGGTACCATTTTTTTTAGAACTGGTAGATTAGCTCTCTAACTAGCCGCTCGATTGCTTTTACAAACAATGGGAGGGGAAGCTCTTCACACAGGGAGAGCTGAGAGACCAGCCGTCGCTACCGCCAGCTGATCGGAAAGCCGCACAAAGCCCTGATCGGCTCTTGGCTATGATAACCTGGAAGCGTTGACCTGACATCCCTTCTGGTTTACCAAAAAGTATTTGAAAAGCCAATCTTGGTGTTTTGAATGGCTATTGCTGTCCCAAGAATGGTTACAATCTTTGCGTTTACATTCTTTGTGACAGCAAAAAAAAAAGTGATCAAAAAGCAACTGTACATAAATGAATAATAAAAAATAAAAAAAACGTTCCTTCAAGCTCGCACGCAAAGGCAAATGCGCATGTTGGTCCCACACTCACGCAAACAGCAATCGTCCCACACATGTGAGGTATCACCATGAACGTCTCGATCATGGGAGGTAATTATAGTACTAGATCTCCTCTGTAAATCTGGTAACCTGTAAAGAGTTTTAAAATGTCGCGTATGAATAATAAAATGTACATCATTTGTCGTCAATGCTCGGGCATGCGCAATTTTAAAGCATGTTTGGTGTCTATTTACTCGGCGTTACATCATCTTTTATTTTTTTATACTAAAATTGGGTTATGTATTGTGTTTTTTTTCCCAAAAAAAGTTTGATAAACCCCTGCGCAAATACTGTGTGACAATTGCAAAACCCACAATTTATTCTCTATGGCCTCTGCTTACACACACACATAGATAGATATATATATATATATATATATATATATATATATATATATATATATATATATCTATCTATCTATCTATCTATCTATCTATCTATATCTATCCGTATTTATCGGCGTATAACACACACACTTTTCCCCCCTGAAAATAGGGGGAAAATCTATAGCGTACATCGGAGGAGTAGGAGGGGGACAAGCGGTGCCAGAATCGTAGAGCCCTCATGTCCTGTTTACTCGGCTCTGATGTCACACACACACGTCCTGCCTCCACCATCGGCATTGGACCAGTGTTCTGTCAATCACAGGAGCTGGTCCAATGGCGATGGCGGAGGCGGGACTGTGTATGTGACTGAGAGCCGAGTATTATAAACAGAAGATTAAGGCTCAATGATTCTGGTGGTGCTCGTCCCCCTCCTGATTTTCTGCACTGCATGAGAGACGGTGAGGCTGCAGTTAGGCATCAGACTGCATTGGATGGGCGCATATCAGGCTGCAGATGGGCAGAGAGGTTGCATTTAGGCTGCAGATGGGCATCAGGCTGCATTGGATGGGCGCATATCAGGCTGCAGATGGGCACAGAGGCTGCATTGAGGCTGCAGATGGGCATCAGGCTGCATTGCATGGGTGCAGATCAGGCTGCAGATGGGCACAGAGGCTGCATTGAGGCTGCAGATGGGCATCAGGCTGCATTGCATGGGTGCAGATTAGGCTGCAGATGAGCACAGCGGCTGCATTGAGGCTGCAGATGGGCACTAATCAGGCTGCATTGATTGAAACAAAATAATGGTCAGTTCCAAAGTGTTTTTTTCCTGAAACTTCCCTCTTAAATTGGGGTGCGTGTTAAATGCTTAACAAACGCTCCTATAGTGTTAGTCTCATGTTAATGAACTTTAGTATGGACATTTTACAAGCATTAATGATGAGTTACAAATGCTCCCCAAATGCCCTATAGGCCGTTTTGAAGCATTTGATGAGCATTAAGGTGTGTTAAAACTGCTGCACAAATGCCTATTCCACTACAGTAAATTTACCAGGGCTCAAGTCCCTCCACTTTTTAAAGCAGGAACGCCATTCCCTTTGCAGGACTCGAGCCGCCCAGCCTTCGCTAAGCGCCGATGCCGCAATGTCTCCTCTCCTGGGAGCTTTTGTCATTGTTTCCAGGAGACATTGCGGAGGCCTGCCGCGAGTTATCGCGGGATTTAGAAAGCACTTAAAGTGCTTTCTAAATCCCTCGATAACTCACGACAGGCCTCCGCAATGACTCCTGAGAACAATGACAAAAGCTCCCAGGAGACATTGTGGCATCGAGGAGGTAAGTCCAAGGTGCAAGTCATCGAGGAGGTAAGTCCAAGGTGCACCTGGAAATATCCCTTGTTCTATCATATGCCGGATGCTGTTGAGAAAACACCAGTAGCCTGTACTGGAAGAGTTACTACTTACTACTAAGTCTGCATACATTTTTAATTACCCAGCCAACTATCTTGAGTCTGTGGTTGATAGTGTGGATCTGATATAGCTAGATTACTTCCTAGGTGAAAGTAGGCAAAGGCTCTTTTGGACTCCCCAAGACTAATGCCGCGTATACACAACCGTTTTTCGGGTTGTAAAAAGTGACGTTTTTAATGGTCTAGAAAAAACAACGTTTTTTTCAACCCGATCATTAAGACGGCCTTGCCTACACACGATCGTGAAAAAAAAAATGCTCTGGCAAAGCATGTACAACGGCACTATAAAGGGGAAGTTCCATTCGGATGGTGCCTTGGAATATGTACAGCCACCCTAACCTTAACATGAGACTTCTGCAGCATGCTGTGCATATTCCAAGGACTTCGTTTTGGGGAGTCCAAAAGAGCTTATGCCCAGGGAGGGGTGTCTGTAAAATGCAGGGGGGAGGGTGTCTGTGTAACATGCAGGGGGGGAGGGTGTCTGTGTAATATGCAGGGGGGAGGGTGTCTGTGTAATATGCAGGGGGGGAGGGTGTCTGTGTAACATGCAGGGGGGGAGGGTGTCTGTGTAACATGCAGGGGGGGAGGGTGTCTGTGTAACATGCAGGGGGGGAGGGTGTCTGTGTAACATGCAGGGGGGGGAGGGTGTCTGTGTAACATGCAGGGGGGGGAGGGTGTCTGTGTAACATGCAGGGGGGGAGGGTGTCTGTGTAACATGCAGGGGGGGAGGGTGTCTGTGTAACATGCAGGGGGGGAGGGTGTCTGTGTAACATGCAGGGGGGGAGGGTGTCTGTGTAACATGCAGGGGGGAGGGTGTCTGTGTAACATGCAGGGGGGGAGGGTGTCTGTGTAACATGCAGGGGGGGAGGGTGTCTGTGTAACATGCAGGGGGGAGGGTGTCTGTGTAACATGCAGGGGGGGAGGGTGTCTGTGTAACATGCAGGGGGGGATGGTGTCTGTGTAACATGCAGGGGGGAGGGTGTCTGTGTAACATGCAGGGGGGAGGTGTCTGTGTAACATGCAGGGGGAGGTGTCTTTTTTTTTCTATTGAAAAGCCTATGGCGTGCAAAACACACCCAAAAAACTCCACCCCGTGCATAAAAAATGTGCACACATATAAAGAGGTGCGACAAAAAGGTGCAGACGGGTGCAAACGTCAATCGGTCCTCCATAAAGAAGGACCCAACCCTGATCCCCCGGTACTGTGGTCCTAGCAGCCGAAGCCGACACAGACCCAACTTCCTTGGAGGGTCTGCCAAAACAAAACCCTCCCAGTACTAGGTGGGGCTCCCCCCAAAGGGAGACCCCATGAGAGCAGGTGAACTAAACCAGAAGGCCATGTACACCCACTCCCAAGACATTCAGGGCTGGCCCGAGGATCGGCACCCTACTAATCACACACAAGTGTACATAAAGTGCACCAAACAAAAAAAATACATAAATGTGACAAACACAGGGGAAAATAAAAAAGAAAGTGGGGGAGAAAGAGAGATGAGGGAGAGTTAAAAGGTGACCATTGTGAAATACAATGGCTGGCCCTCTGGCCAGGAATCAAAAATTACTCTGGTCCTGACCAAAAGGCCTGGCCCTAGAGGCAGGTGTAAAAAAGGTCATATGGTGATGTGACTAAGGTGTCAAAAAGTTGTGAAATATGTGTAGTATGTGCAGTATTATGGTTCATTTCATTTGGATTTTTATCAGACTGTTTATGTAGCTTTGATGTATGTTTTTTTACTTGTTCTTCAATAAACTTTTTTCTGGATAAAAAAAAAAAAAAAAAGTGCCAAAAAGCAAAAGTGCGATAAAAACACTAGTGCAATTACGGCACCCCTAGACTGCCACTACAGTTATTTAACCACTTGCTTACTGGGCACATATACCCCCTTCCTGCCCAGGCGAAATTTCAGCACTGCGTCGCTTTAAATTAAAATTGCGCGGTCGTGCGACGTGCCTTACAAACAAAATTGACGTCCTTTTTTTCCCCACAAATAGAGCTTTCTTTTGGTGGTATTTGATCACCTCTGCGTTTTTTTTTTTTTTTTTTTTTGCGCTATAAACAAAAAAGAGCGACAATTTTGAAAAAAAAACACAGAATATTTTTTAATTTTTGCTATAATAAAAATCCAATTTTTTTAAAAAAAAAATATTTTTTTTCTCAGTTTAGGCCGATATGTATTCTACATATTTTTGGTAAAAAAAACAATCGCAATAAGCGTATAGTAATTGGTTTGCGCAAAGATTATAGTGGCTAGGAAATAAGGGATAGAATTCTGACAATTTTTTTTTTTTTTTTTACTAGTAATACAGTGATCTGCGAATTTTGTCAGGACTGCGATATTGCAACGGACACATCGAACACTTTTGACACATTTTTGGGACCATTCACATTTATACAGCGATCAGTGCTATAAAAACGCACTAATTACTGTATAAATGTGACTGGCAGTAAAGGGGTTAACACTAGGGGGTGAGGAAGGGGTTAAATGTGAGTCCTGGGTGTGTTCTAACTGTGTGGGGGGAGGGGGGTGACTGGGGGAGGTGACCAATGCTGTCTCCCTATGTACAAGAGAAACAGCATCTGTCACCTCTCCCTGACAGAACATGGAGCTCTGTGTTTACACACAGAGCTTCACGTCCCTGCTCTAAAACTGCCGATCAGTGGGTACCTGGCGGACATCGCGACCGCCAGGCACGTGCATCGGCATCTCGGGGACGCGCAGCTTGGAAATTTAGATCCTCAAAGCTGCCGTCAATTGAGCATATGCGGGGCCTCAAGTTGTTAAGTTTATTTCAAAAAGAAAATATACAAAAAACAAATTCTTCAACAGGGTACATTCCACTCTGTACTGCGACGCACTACATAACAATACAGTTCCAAGCAGTGGCGGCTGGTGAAGTTTTAGCATGGGGGGGGCGCAAGACCCCGCCCCTCCACGATTGACCCCTCCCACTTATTGTAAACCACACCACTTATATAATCCACCTACTTTGTCCGCTGTATTGCACCCATAGTTTCAGAAAATGCAATGTAAATAGCACATATCTGCATTGCGCACAATGTAAATAGCACATATCTGCATTGCGCACAATGTAAATAGCACATATCTGCATTGCGCACAATGTAAATAGCACATATCTGCATTCTGCAACCTGTAAATAGCACATATCTGCATTCTGCAACCTGTAAATAGCACATATCTGCATTCTGCACCATGTAAATAGCACATATCAGCATTCTGCAACCTGTAAATAGCACATATCTGCATTTTGCAACCTGTAAATAGCACATATCTGCATTCTGCAACCTGTAAATAGCACATATCTGCATTCTGCAACCCCCCCAATCAGGTCAGCTACAGTGCTACACTATACACATGGCAGGGGGGTGATGGACACAGCAATCAACCCCCCCCCCCCCCCAGACTAGCACAGGGTGGCAGGGCAGACAGACACACTCCTCCAGGCTCCAGCCTCTTATTTTTACAAGTACAACACTACTACAAGTCCCAGCATTAAAAAACAAGGCATGACCACTCATCCTCCTTGTAGTTCTCCATTGTTTTCTGAGGCTCAGGTGCATGCTATTCACCATCGTTGTCCAGTTTTTCTCACTGCCGGTACTTGTAGTCCCATAGATGGTGGATTGTATGCACCTGAGCCCCAGGAGAAGATGGAGAACTACAACTCCCAGCATGTTATAATATAAGGCTCCTAGGTGGATGGGTGTCCAATGCAACCAAGCACACATGTATGCAGCTCAATGCAAATAAGCATATATCTATTACATGATCAGATTAGGTGACTCACCCTAATGAAGGGGAATCTCCAGAGGACTTATATTGCATCTGTCATTTTACAAGGCCATGTGTGGATCAACATACCAGATAGACAATTTCGCAAACAAGTAGGCAGATTCCCAAAAGATTGGTATACAGTGACCCCAGACAGTATGCTATCAAAATATATAGGATTAATTGTACGTAAAACAGATTGCAAAAAGGCAAAACCAGTCCATTTAAAACCTCCAAACACCACAAAAACCAATGTTGTTATTATGTAATTTAAAATTTAACACATACAGAGCCCAAAGCACAAACTCCTATGAGCGGGTGGGGGAAGGATCAGATAACACCACATAAATACCCTTTTCCCTTCAGATTGATACTCCTTTAAGTGGGTGATCCACTGCCCATGTGTGGTGTTATCTGATCCTGCCCCCCCCCCCCCCCGGGGATTGCTAGGTGCATGCAATCCACACCGATCCACCTTGGAGCCTGGTATTGTATGTATAACCTGCTGGGACTTGTAGTTCTCCATCTTCTCCTGGGGCTCATGGAGAATGGAGAACTTCAAGTCCTGGCAGGTTATACATACAATAAGGCTCTGAGGTGGATGGGTGTGGATTGCATGCACCTATCAATCCCCGGGGGGGGGGGGGGGGGGTGGCAGGATCAGATAACAGTGTTATCTGATCCTGCCACCCCCCCCCCCCCCGGGGATTGATAGGTGCATGCAATCCACACCCATCCACCTCGGTGCCTGTTATTGTATTTAGACTGCTGGGACTTGTAGTTCTTCATCTTCTCCTGGGGCTCATGGAGAAAATGCAGATTGGAGAACTACAAGTCCCAGCAGTCTAACTACAATAACAGGCCCCGAGGTGGATGGTTGTGGATTGCATGCACCTATCAATCCCGGGGGGGGTGGCAAAACCAGATAATACCACACATGGGCAGTGGATCGCCCACTCAAAGGAGTATCAATCTGAAGGGAAAAGGGTATTTATGTGGTGTTATATTCGCCCCCAAAGTCATCAGCGGTGCACTGCCTGATCCCAACCCATCCACCTCGGAGCCTGTTATTGTATTTAGACTGCTGGGACTTGTAGTTCTCCATCTTCTCCTGGGGCTCATGGAGAAAATGGAGATTGGAGAACTACAAGTCCCAGCAGTCTAACTACAATAACAGGCCCCCGAGGTGGATGGGTGTGGATTGCATGCCCCTATCAATCCCCGGGGGGGGGGGGGGCAGGATCAGCTAACAATGTTATCTGATCCTGCCCCCCCCTCCGAATTGATAGGTGCATGCAATCACACCTATCCACCTCAGAGCCTTATTGTATGTATAACCTGCTGGGACTTGTAGTTCTCCAATCTCCATCTTCTCCGTGGAGAAGATCCTCAGGAGAAGATGGAGAACTACAAGTCCCAGCAGTCTAAATACAATACCAGGCTCCAAGGTGGGGATCAGGCAGTGCACCGCTGTCGACCTAATGGGGTGATCAATCAAATCAAATCCATTCAATTCTGTGGCTTGGCTGGCTTACCGCTCGGGCAGTGTGAACTTCAGAGAACGTGCCGCGTGACGTCACTTCCGATTTTCGAATGGCCCGGAAGTCACAGTAGTAATGCTCCCGGTGCCCATAGAGAGGCACAGGAAGCATATCAGCGCTTTTCAATGCGCCCAAAGGCAAGATAAAAGCCCACAAATGAAGCGCCATGTCTAGATTGCAGTGAGGCCCGCGCTGGCAATGGTGGCCGGCGCTCAATCAATTAAAGAATTATTTTATTTTTTTAAGTTTCTTTTTTTAAATTTTATATATATATATATTATTATATATATATATATATATATATATATTTTCCTCCTACAGGAGGGGGGAGCAGCGCCCGGGCGCCCCTATGGGCGGGCCGCCACTGGTTCCAAGCAAACAAATATATTACATTCATTCATTCTGCGGTATGATGCCCGATGTGTTGCGCAGAGTAATATAACCCCAAGACATCACATCATGCAAGACGCAGCATTACCCTGAAAGCAGTAATTCAACTACGTGTCCTAAAATTTTAAGTTATTATACTGTCAAAATAGCATTCAACTGGGCAACGGTGTGATGGGGGGAGGAGGTGGGGTAGGGAAGAAAGAGTTCACAGGCACCGAGCTTTATTGAACTGCCAGTGGATACAAATAGGTTTTTTTTTTTTTTTTTGAAAAGCCTGTGGCGTGCAAAACACAACCCAAAAACTCCACCCGGTGCAGGAAAAATGTGCACACACATAAAGAGGTGCAACAAAAAACTGTGACGGGTGCATCGTCAATAGGCCCTCCGAAAAGGGCCCAACCCTGATCCCCCGGGGCGTTAGGCTCCAGACAGGGACTGAGGTGTCTGTGGTTCATGTAGCCGAAGCCGCATGAACCCAAAAAGGCCCATGCAGCCGAAGCCGACACGGACCCAACATCCTTGGAGGGACTGCCGAGACAGAACCCTCCTCGGTGAGGCTCCCCCGAAGGGAGACCCCATAAGAGCAGGTGAACTAAGCCAGAAGGCCATGTCCACCCACTCCCAAGACTTTCAGGGCAGGCCCGAGGACCAGCACCCTACTCATCACACATAAAGTGCAGTGCACCAAACATAAAAAGAAGTAACGTGACACACAGGGAAAAATAAATAGAAAGTGGGGAAGAAGGAAGTGGGAGAGGTGAGTGAAAGTGACCAATGTGCAATACATTGGCCGGCCCTCCGGCCAGGAAACAAAAATTCCTCTGGTCCTAGCCAAAAGGCCCGGCCCTAGAGGCAGGTGTGAAAAGTGTGTTGTGGAGGTTAGTGACCAAAAAGGTGCCACACGTTGAGTGCCCCTCACACACTCAGTGCAATGTATGGCACCCCTGGACTGCCACTCCAGGGGCACTATCTCCAAAGGCTTTTCAATGGACCCTGGTCCACGGCCCGGACTGCCACGGTCCCGTCCCCCAACTCCACCAGGAAGGATCGGGAGCTACTAGAGGCCCAGTGCATAGCCTCGTTCGCTCCTTTCCTAATAACACTCGAGAGGTACTAGGGGACACAGGCGTTCCCTCTCGAACAACTGGCAGAATCAGGTTAGGAGCCACGACAAGTCCAGGCCAGAAGACCAGGGCCCCGGCCCTCCGCTTCGATCTCGTGCCTCTCCACTCACCAGGAGCACCCTTCCAGATGGCTCAGACTCGACACAGCCGGCCCCCAGTTTTCTGTCGGGCAGCACGGCATGGCCCCTACCGAAACCATCCTTCCGGGTACAATGACGCTATTGGATGCACCTATTTGGAGGCCAGACTAGAACCCGGCAAAAAGACCAGACCAGGCACAGCCACCCATCCTCACCAGAAGCACCCTTCCAGGTGGCTCAGACGCAACCATTGGCCGGCCCCCAGTATCTGTCGGGCAGCACGGCGTAGTCCCTGCTGAAACCACCCTTCCAGGTGCAATGACGCTATTGGATTGCATCCACCCTCCACAAATAGGAGGTGCTTCAGCGCTCCTCTAGCAACTGACGAGAACGGATACCACACCTGATCTTAGCCAAAAGGCCGAGCAGTGGCAGGGAACACACCTCGATCAGCCCAGCCAGAGTGCAATGGCCGAGCCTCGCCCTGGGAGAACCACCTTCATGATCATGGTGTCTCCCCTGCCAGGTAAGTATTTTTTTATTTTATTTGAAAAGCCTATAAAGCAATCAAATATAACAAACGCTCCTCTAGACAACTTCTAGGGGACATATTCACTGTACAATATGCTCTATTATTTAGACCCAATGAAGCAATCACTCAGCTTGTGTTTCTTTCCTCCTTGCCTTTATAATAAAAGCAGAGAACGGTCATCAACAACTAACAGCAGCTACTATTAGAAGCAGCACTGTAAGCCCACTTTGCGCTCAGAAAGAAACACTAACACTCTTCATCGTGATTGGTGAGTTTGTACACTTTAGAGCACATTTCAACAGTCAAAAACTATAGAAATGATCCCTGAAAGTATAGTCTTAACCAGATACTGTGTTGTTTAAAGGGCACATGTTACGAGCACCCATTACAAGTTGTAGTGACCTTTAACATGCACAACAAAAATATTTACAAATCACTCAATAAAACTTACCAATACCATTCCCAAACACTAAGCTGTTTTCTGAAATGTGTTATGTGTGTTCCTAATTACATAACATGTGTCTTTCTGTGTATTTACTTATACTCTGATTTCAATTATCTAGCTTACAAGTCCTTCAGTCACAACATTTGCATATCTGGCAACCCTTAACCAATTGAACTTAATCCCGCCTCCTGTAGCGCTTACTAACTTTTTTTGTTACAAGTCAGGAGAACCTTAACTGTTTAACAACCAGATACACTGTACTTTACTAACAAAACAGTTTACCTTTGTTGCTGATAATTGCTAGATTTAAAAAATTCTTTAATTACCTAATCTACCATTTACATGACTAGCTGGTTAACTCTCTCTCTCTCTCTATATTATATATATATATATATATATATATATATATATATATATATATATATATATATATATATATATATATATATATATATATACACACACACACACACACACACACTATAAAATAACTGAAAAATAGAATAACAGGTCCTGTTCAAACAAGTTTTTTTAATCAATTTCTAAATCGTTTAGATAAAACTAAAACAAATGAAGTAACTGCAATATAAAAAAAAAAAATATTAAAAAAAAAATATTAAAACATTACAAAATGAAGGTTTAAAGACTTATGAGCTGTATAAGAAAATATGTTAAACTATTGACTAGATATAAAAGTATGTACATTGCCATAAACAATGAAACAAAGGAGAATTAAAATCACCATGTAATATGGTAATTTTCAGTGATTAAAAACCAAATTACGAGCCCAAGTGAACAAAAAAAAGTGCAATGGTAGTAAATAGGGAGTAACCAAACCTCTTTAATTTTTTATTTTTTTTTGAAAAGCCCATGGTGTGCAAAACACAACCCAAAAACTCCACCCGGTGCAAAAAAAATGTGCACACACAGAGTGTAATCACAAAAACGTGCAACGGGTGCTGCGTCAAACGGCCCTCCTCACGAAGGGCCTGACCCTGATCCCCGCGGAATTAGGCTCCAGACGGGGACTAGAGTAATCTTTTTTTTTTTTTTGAAAAGCCTATGGCGTGTGAAACACACTCAAAAAACTCCACCCGGTGCAGAAAAAATGTGCACACACATAAAGAGTGTTCACAAAAACGTGCAGACGGGTGCAACGTCAAGTGGTCCTCCTGTGCAGAAGGGACCCAAACCCTGATCCCCCGGGGCGTTAGGCTCCAGACGGGGACTGAGGTACTGTGGTCCGAGCAACCAAAGCCGACACGGACCCAACTTCCTTGGAGGGACTGCCGAAACAGAACTCTCCAAGTACTAGGTGGGACTCCCCCGAAGGGAGACCCCATGAGAGCAGGTGAACTAAGCCAAAAGGCCATGTCCACCCACTCCCTAGACGTTCAGGGCTGGCCCGAGGACCGGCACCCTAATAATCACACTGTGTACAAAACGTGCACAAACAAAAAAAGACAAAAATGTGACAAACATAGGCAATAAATTAAATAAAGTGGGGGAAAGGGATAGCGGAGAGTGAAAGAAGTGGTCATTGTGTTTAACAATGACCAGGCCCTCCGGCCAGGAATAAAAAATTCCTCCGGTCCTGGCCAAAAAGCCCCAGCCCAGGAGGCAGGTGCTAAAAAAAAAAAGCGTGTAGCTGGTGCAGTGACCGTGGTGTCTTTAAATCAAAGTGACCCGAACTCACAGTGATTCTCAGACACCCCTGGACTGCATCTCCAGGGGCACATGCACCATAGGCTTTTCTGTTCCAAATCCAACCCCCCGACCGGCCAGTGCAGCCCTCCACCCCTGCCAGATAGAGAGCCCTTTAAGGTTTTCTTGGGGGAAAGCTGCCCCCACTTAGCAGCCTCCACCAATACTAACCCTTCCAGACTCCCTGTCAACCCAGCAGGATTTGCATGGCCCTACCCAGTCTCATCCCAGGGCAGTTCCAGCTCCTCCTACCAGATCTCTGACAGAGATAGCACTTACACCAGCCAGCCAGAAGGCCGGACTAGAACCCGGCAAAAAGACCAGACCAGGCACAGCCACCCATCCCTACCAGAAGCACCCTTCCAGGTGGTTTAGACGCAACCATTGGCCGGCCCCCAGTATCTGTCGGGCAGCATGGCGTAGTCCCTGCTGAAACCACCCTTCCAGGTGCAATGACGTTATTGGATTGCATCCACCCTCCACATATAGGAGGTGCTTCAGCGCTCCTCTAACAACTTATGAGAACAGATACCACACCCGATCTTAGCCAAAAGGCCGAGCAGTGGCAGGGAAGACACCTCGATCAGCACAGCCGGAGTGCAATGGCCGAGCCTCTCCCTGGGAGAACCACCTTCATGATCATGGTGTCTCCCCTGCCAGGACTAGAGTAATCTGTGGTCCATGCAGCCGACACGGACCCAACTTCCTTGGAGGGTTTGCCAAAACAGAACCCTCCCAGATGGGGGTCCCACATGCTTGGCCAATCACAGCGCGCAAAAAAACGAAAAGCCATAATTGGCTAAAGCCTGCGTGGCAAATTGTTTATTTTTTTTTTGAAAAGCCTATGGGGTGTGAACACACCCAAAAAACTCCACCCGGTGCAGAAAAAATGTGCACACACAAAGAGTGTTCACAAAAACGTGCAGATGGGTGCAACGTCAAGTGGTCCTCCTGTGCAGAAGGGACCCAAACCCTGATCCCCCATGGCGTTAGGCTCCAGACGGGGACTGAGGTCCGAGCAACCGAAGCCGACACGGACCCAATTTCCTTGGAGGGACTGCCGAAACAGAACCCTCCAAGTACTAGGTGGGACTCCCCTGAAGGAAGTCCCCATGAGAGCGGGCGAACTAAGCCAGAAGGCCATGTCCACCCACTCCCAAGACGTTCAGGGCTGGCCCGAGGACCGGCACCCTACTAATCACACAGTGAACAAAACGTGCACAAACAAAAAAAGACAAAAACGTGACAAACATAGGCAATAATTTAAATAAAGTGGGGGAAAGGGATAGTGGAGAGGAGAGTGAAAGAAGTGGTCATTGTGTTCAACAATGACCAGGCCCTCCGGCCAGGAATAAAAAATTCCTCCGGTCCTGGCCAAAAGGCCCGGCCCAGGAGGCAGGTGCTAAAAAAAAAGCGTGTAGCTGGTGCAGTGACCATAGTGTCTTTAAATCAAAGTGACCCTCACTCACAGTGATTCTCAGACACCCCTGGACTGCCACTCCAGGGGCACATGCACCATAGGCTTTTCCGTGGCCAATTATGGCTCAGGGCTTTAGCACATGCCCCACACTTGAAAAGCCTATGGCTATATAGCACATGCCCCACACGTTTTTGTCTGCCCCCTCCGGATCGCTCTCAGCCAATGCGCGTGCCCCCCCCCCCCGCCCTGTCACTTCCTCCTCCTGTGTAAACACAGGAAGGAGGAAGCGATGTGATCTCTCCCTCTGCGTTTTTTTTCAACCACCGCTGAGGAGAGATCACAACACAAGTAAGTCTGCACTAACACCACACACACTACATATAGGCACATTTAACCCCCCCCCCCCCGCGATCGCCCACCCCCCCTCCCCCTGTCACAGTGTCACTGAATGCAGTAATCATACATGTATGATTACTGTATTTGGTGTCAGTGTGACAGTCAGTTAGTGTTAGGTCCTGGGTAGCCCCCATACCCCCCCCCTGATAAAGTTTTAACCCCTTGATCACCGCCCTAGTTAACCCTTTCACTCCCTATTGCCAGCATCACTAAGCGATCATTTTTCTGATCGCTGTATTAGTGTCGCTGTTCCCGCTAGGTAGCTAATTTTTTTTTTATTGCGATTTTTTTTTACTAAAGACATGTGCTAAATAAATTTTGGCCTAAATGTTTGACTAAAATTTAGTTTGATTTTTCTTATAACAAAAAGTAAAAAAATATTGATTTTTTTTCAAAAATGTCGCTCTATTTTTGTATATATAGCGCAAAAAATAAAAATCGCAGAGGCGATCAAATACCACTAAAAGAAAGCTCTATTTGTGGGAAGAAAAGGACGTGAATTTTGTTTGGGAGCCACGTCGCACGACCGCGCAATTGTCTGTTAAAGCGACGCAGTGCCGAATGGCAAAAACCCCTTAGGTAATTTGGCAGCATATTGGTCCGGTCCTTAAGTGGTTAATGAAAGCAGTCAGAGAGATGGTCTTTTTAGATAGCTAGATAGAGCAGGCAGGCTAGTCAGTTTAGCTCCAATTACAGTGTGTAGAGTATATATATATATATATATATATACACACACATACATCCCTAGGAGTTGTACATATATTTATACACTGTATAGCTTAGCTAGATCAGCTATTCCTATTTGTCAGGCAGGAGATTGTGCTAAAGAGGGGTAGAGAAAGGAAGCGCCACCTAAGTGCAGTATTAAAGAGGTTCTTTTAATGACAAAGAAGGCTCATCTGTAACATCCTGTAGTCCTCGTCCTGGATCCATGGGCTGCTTAGAAGTAAAGATAGCAGAATGTGTTGAGTCTTTAGGCTTGTCCTGTGGCCATCAGGATGAGGCCTGTTCCAGCCTCACGGGTCACGTGGTTACTTCTGAGGAACACTTCCAGGAGGAGGGTCAGACAGGGAGGACAAAGCCCAATCAGCCCATTCTTTCCTTACCTTCTTGTAAGTGTGTTTTGTACAATGTGTCATTAAAAGAACCTCTTTAATACTGCACATAGGTGGCGCTTCCTTTCTCTACCCCTCTTTTGTTTACCACAGAGTCAGCTCTCTGAGGACAGCAGCCGCCATTGAACAACCAAATCACCTGCATTTTTTTAACCATTGAACTGCCTGTTACTATTACTTCTAATGGACTAATCACCATACCCCTACCACACATGTAGTTTGTATCTGACAGTTACCTTTCCTATAGGAGATTGTGCTAGCTGCAGTGTTCTAACGTGTTGTATTGCCTGTGTGCTGTTTAGTTTACACCTAAACGTACTCGGTGTTACTGCACTTGTCCTGTTTATTTGCAACTAAACGCATTAGCTGTTACTGCATGTTGCTGTTTAATAGCAACTAAATGCAGTTGGTGTAACTGCACGTTTGCTGTTTGATAGCACCTAAACGCATTAGCTGTCACATGTCACTGTCGTCAGCGCCCCCTGCTTCTCATTTTTAATGTGCCATGTCATTTTGCTTAGGGCTCCAGGGAGGTCAGGATTGGCACTGGGTCTTGTAATGACCTGGGGGGAGTGGTGGCAGGGAAACTCATGATATTTTTTTCAATGATGTGTATCCATATTGCAGGGACCAAACATTACATTAAAGCCACAAGCAGTATTAAATTACTTTTTTCTTATAGTAATCTCATGTTGTGCAGGGACATTTATAAACACGTGCCACTACTATAGACACCCAGCAGGTACGATATTTAAAGGAATTTTTCATTTTTTTTTTTCACTTTAAGCATCATTAAAAATCGCTGCTCCAGAAAAAACGACCGTTTTTAAAACTTTTTATTACATTGATACATGTTCCCTGGGGCGAGACCCGGGTTCTGAAAGACGTTTTCCAACATTAAATTGAATATTGGTCTTTAAAATGATCATTTTTTTATTCGAACGCTCGAATCCCATAGACTTCAATGGGGTTCTAAATGTTCGCACGAACCCGCGGTCTGTTCGAAAGTTCTGGTGCGAACCGAACGCGGATATGTTCGGCTCATCCATAGTCAGTTGTTCAGGAGAGATGGTTAGCATAGCACCACCTACTGGCAACTGATAAGAACAGATACTACACTTGATCTTAGCCAAAAGGCTTAAAAGTGATCCAATGTAACAATCAATCTTCTAGTCAACTTCTAGGGGACATATTCACTGTACAATATGCTCTACGAATAAAACAATCACTCAGCTTGTGTTTCTTTCCTCCTTGCCTTTATAATAAAAGCAGAGAACGGTCATCAACAACTAACAGCAGCTACTATTAGAAGCAGCACTGAAAGCCCACTTCGCGCTCAGAAAAAAACACTAACACTCTTCATCGTGATTGGTGAGTTTGTACACTTTAGAGCACATTTCGACAGTCAAAAACTATAGAAATGATCCCTGAAAGTATAGTCTTAACCAGATACTGTAGTGTTTAAAGGGCACATGTTACGAGCACCCATTACAAGTTGTAGTGACCTTTAACATACACAAAATAAAAATAGAGATCACTCAAAGTTACCAATATCCTTCCCAGATGCTAAACTATTTTCTGAAATGTGTTATGCATGTTCCAAATTGCATACCATGTGTCTTTCTATGCAATTTATCTAGCTTACAAATCCTTCAGTCACAACATTTGCATTTCCAATCAAAGTTTATCCCGCCTCGTGTAGCTCTTACTAGTGTTGTGAGATACTGTAAAACATGACTGTGTATTGCAGAGAAGTAATGAATATGGTTTTGTTTTTTATTCTCCCTGACATATGCTTTTTTTTTTTTTTTTTTTAAATATTGCATTTTGATAACTGTAGGTGATTACCAAATACAACTATAGTATTCATTTTTCTTTTCTTTAACTCGCTGCCAGGCCCTGTGCTCCATTTCTTACAGTCAGGTGGTCAGACCATTTTTGCAATTTTTCCTGTTTTATTTTTCACTTATAGCTTTCAGAATTTGTAAAAGACCCCCCCCCCCCCCCCCCCCCCAAACCATATATTTTCTGAAACCATATGACCTTTAAAAAAATAGAAGGTGCTACTGATTTTTAAGACCCCACTGTATTTTTGCAAATGTTTATCGAACGAATATATATAGATTGGCAAAAAATACACTAAAACTATATTAGCTATATTAGCAAAATTCCTACTAAATCTAAAAGCTTAACCTGTATGGAGTTAATAAATAACAAAATGGTTTACATTTTTACATTTTGCCCTTTTGCAAAATGGTGAAAAATCGAACGTACGCAAAAATGTAAATATCTAAATTTCTCAAAAAATCTGAAGGTTTTAATTTTTCCCTTACAGCATTAGTGAAAGACCCCCAAAACCATATATTTTCTGAAAGCACATGATAGGTAGAATAAAAAGAAGGTGCTACTCATTTTTTAAACTCTGTCGTATTTGCGCAAATGTTTATCGGACCAATATATTTGCAAAAAATACACTAAAACCATTATATATATATATATATATCACAGCAAATTTTACAAAATTCCTACTAAATATAAACACTTAAGTTGTATTGAGTGAATAAATAACAAATATTTGTAACTTTTAAATTGTGCCTTTTTGCAAAATGGTGAAAATTGAACAGATAAAAAAGTGTAAATATCCAAATTTTTCCCCTTACAGCTTTCAGAATTTGTGAAAGACCCCCAAAACCATATATTTTCTGAAAGCATATGACCTCTAGAAGGAAAAGAAGGTGCTACTGATTTTTTACGGTATTTGCACAAATGTTTATCGAACTAATATATTGGCAAAAAATATACTAAAACCATTATTAGCAGATAAAAACACAGCTAATTTTAACCAATTTACAGCCAAATCCCTACTAAATATAAAAGCTTAACCTGTATGGAGTTAATAAATAACAAAAAGTCAAAATGTTGACATTGCGCCCTTGTGCAAAATGGTGAAAATAAAAAACGTACGCAAAAATGTAAAAAAAAATAATATGTAAATGGAAAATTTATTATCAGTACTTACCGTATTTTCCTTTCCTGATGGACTCCATGGCAGCCTACGTGTGGGTTTACCCCGCCTCCTCTCCAATGCTATAGGACCCCATACCCTATAAGTTTGAGCTCACCGGTAGAGACTGTGTTCCGTAACTAGCCTACTCTAGACCGATGGGGGGGGGAGGGGGGACTCTGGTTGCCCTGGAGTCCATCAGGAAAGGAAAATTACAGTAAGTACTGATAATACATTTTCCGTTTTCCTGACAGACTCCATGGCAGCCTACGTGTGGGAAATAACTAGCCAATCCACACGGGTGGGTATGATGAACAGAAATACATTTGATTTGACCTGTCAACCAACAAGTTTTACAAACAAAAGACCATAGAAGGTAACGGAGCAGGCTCACTACAGAAAGTGACAAAAAGGTAAATGGAGGCCCACGAGGCCGTCCTACAGAAGACATCTGGAACCATAAGCTGGACAGTTGCCCATTAAACCGATATACGCCTAGTGGAATGTGCCCTCGCCGACTCCGGAGGAACCGGGTCCTCGCCTTTATGAGCTTGTTGGACTGACTGGACAATCCCGGCCACAATCATTCTGCTCAAGGCTCAACTGCCAGCATGCAGGACGAACAACTAGACAGAGTGTCTGAGACGGAGGAAGTAGCTCGCAAGCATACCCCCCAAGATTTCATCTATGTCCAGAGGATAAATTCTAGTGGACTGGTAGGTCCAAAAGTTGAGGTAGGACGATTCACTTGCTCTTTAGTGTTGAGCGGAATACGCCATATTCGATTTCGCGATATTTCACGAATATATAGAAGAATATTCGTGATATTTTATCAAAAAAAACATTTTGCAAAATTTCGCTAATGCAAATGCGAAATTGATTGCGAAATTCTCGTCAACACGTGAAAACGGAGATCATTTCCTAGATTACTTAACTAATATGCACTAAACACTAACTCTACTTACACAAACTTATATGACTAAACTAAAGCTAATTTATTTTATTTTTATTTTTTTATACACAAAACACAGAAGGGCAGAGAAAGTATTTGCGAATATTTGTAATACGAATATTCGCATTGCGAATATTCGGCAACATAAAAGGATCGCCTCAGCTACTCGGCCCAGGGTCTCGAATGATACCAGCAATGCTTTTAGACGTTGATGGAGATCACTAGGATGTGATCTGTTTTAAAAATAAATTTGAAAAAATACGAATATTCGCAATATCGAATATTCACCGCGATATTCGATTTATTCGCGAATACTCGAATATGCAATATTCGTTACGAATATTCGCAATGCGAATATTCGTGAGCAACACTATTGCTCTTATGGGACCTTGAGGCAATCATAGATTGAGTCGATCAAAGGAAAAAAGGCGTATGTCTTCTAGAAACCAATCGATCTGTCAGGGCATCCATTCCAGAGGCTTAGCTGCACGATCCAGAGTGTAATACCTCTTAAGCTTAAAGTTGCCGGGAAAGACTAGAGAACAGGACCACTTCGGGAAGGACTTCCCAGGGGCAAAATTCGCTTGAATGACTGCAAACGAAGGGACCACTCGTTGGTGACCAGCCGAATACGTATCAGGAAGACCACTCGGGCGTTCTGGACTCCGGGATGTAAGCCGTTGACATGCAGGATGGGTTCTTCTGGACTCAAGACATAATGGACTTGACAACCCTCTCCATGTGCTCCCAGATTCTTCATATAGGAGATCACCGTGGTGTTGATCACTCTTAATGATACTGATTCTCTTCTGGGAACTGGAGAAAGACTGAAGGGCACACCAAGCTGCCTGAATCCCCAAGGTGTTCCAGTCCGGGTTGAGAAAACGTATACCTAGCTTGACTAAGGCAAGATCCAATCTGCAGAGGGCTCTCCAGCCGGAGAATTAAATTGACCGTTGCCCCTTGGCATATGTAGCTGCAGGAAACCTAAAAAGGATGCAACGTCTGCAGGGACCACTTGACCATAGGGGTCTTGGAGACCATTGAGCCGAAAAGCTTTGTCACTGTGAGGCCCTCGGTCGTGAAGAGATTAGAGATAAAAAAAAATTCTCTTCTGAGAAACCAGGGTCTTTCCCACTGGGAGTGGGATGGTGCTTTCCACCATAGGAAAAAACTACGCTGGGCTCCAGAGTACACTAGGTGCTGGATTGGTCCTAAGTGGCCTTTTACCCTGACCTATGAACCATCCAAAAGCTGGCCAAGGTGGAGACTACCTTCTCCCTGTGAACCAGCAGCTATCCTTTGTTCTGCGTCAGCAACAGGAGGTCGAAGTAGTGACACAATGAACTCCTTTGTCACTGGAACGTGGAGATAAGTATTTAAGTCGATTAAGAATGGTGGTCTGGCTGTACAGGTAGTCAACAGAGTCTTCCTTTGACTCTTTCAGATTTTATACACTGTTTAGGTAAGTCAGGACTGACACTGGTCGCCACAAACCTTCTCCTGCTACAAGTGGGGAAGGGGGAAATATACCCCCTGGGGACCTTAGTCCCTTCAGACATGTACCACTGCTCCCTGCGACTTCAGTGCAACCATGAGTGGGGAGTATGCCAGAGACTCCACTTCTGTCTTGCAGGGGTATACTCTGAATTTTTTTCTTGAAGAAGAAGCTTTCTTGTCCACCATACTCCGCTTAGATGATATCCTTAATTCCTGTAAGAAGCAAAAAGGAGAGAAAGAGTGTTCTTCCCCCGGATGCTTAAAGAACCCCCTTGCTTAGGCGGGGAATGGAATGGTCTACTCACACAAGGGCCTCCTTAACCGTCTTGACTAGTGCCAGAAAGACATCAAATCCTCTGAAACCTCTCATCAACTTCCAACTCTCTGTCCGAAGAATCCAGAGAAGCAGCGTAAGGCTGGAAGGATCAAAATCCTTTAGGCCGCATTTAGCCAAGGAGCCATGTAGAAGGATAGACTGGCTCCGTGTGTGGGATGTATCCCATTATTTAAGGGATTTCTCTACCACATGTTTCACCAGAGACTCAATATTTTATTGGATCCGTCTCATTTTCCCTCAACCGCCTGGGCATAACATTGGTCACATAAAGACTTGCCTTCCGGGACTCATGTCCCATATCTCCAGCAGACTCTGCAATCAGAGCAGCTGTCATGGCAGTGAGTGTGGTGAATCAGAGGAGGAATGAAACGTCTCCTCTAGTTGGAGGAGGAATGCAACGTCTCCTAGTTGCAGGAGGAATGCAACGTCTCCTTCTAGTAGCAGGAGGAATGCTGCATCTCCTGGTTGCAGGAGGAATCCTGCGTCCCCCCCCAGTTGCAGGAGGAATGCGACTTCTCCTCTAGTTGCAGGAGGAATGCGACTTCTCTTCTAGTTGCAGGAGGAATGCGACTTCTCTAGTTGGAGGAGGAATGCAACGTCTCCTCTAGTTGGAGGAGGAATGCAACGTCTCCTCTAGTTGGAGGAGGAATGCAACGTCTCCTCTAGTTGGAGGAGGAATGCAACGTCTCCTCTAGTTGGGGGAAGGAATGCAACGTCTCCTCTAGTTGGGGGAAGGAATGCAATGTCAGTGCCCACGACCCGGAAGTACCGTGGCAACCTGGAACGCAAAAGCATTCCATGCACCGTGAAGGGACACAGAGGTACCGAGAGTACCAGGAAATAAAGGGAAACAAACAAACAAATAAACACAGAGGCGACTGCTATGGAGGAAGTGAAAAAAGTTCAGACCTTGCCAGCCGTTGATGTGTCCATCTTCAGGCATACCGTGGCAACCTCCATTCCATCACTGGGGTATATATTTTTGGAAGTGCGGTTGTTCACCTTTTTCTTTTCAAGCTTTGTTTCCATGCATTGCCTGCACCCAGGCTTCTGAGAGGACACTGATTGCTTAGTGCACTCAGCTGGAGCGGCAGTTCTCTTCTTCTTTATGGAGTGTATACTGCCAAAGAAATGCACAGGCCCACTCGTAGCTCAGCCCTGAGCTGTACTGCATGGATGAAATGCCAAGAATTCGGGAAATATTCCAAACGGACGCCAGCAGGAACAAACGTGATGTAGGTCCACGAGGAGGACAAAAAAGGAACACAGTCTCTACCGGTGAGCTCAAACTTATAGGGTATAGGGTCCTATAGCATTGGAGAGGAGGCGGGGTAAACCCACACGTAGGCTGCCATGGAGTCTGTCAGGAAACATATATTTTCTGGAAGCATATGACCTCTAGAATAAAAAGAAGGAAATTTATAGGAGAAAACAGCCCCTGGGATAGTACGGATTGTAATAATAGGATGGAATTGTCAAAAAGTATATAAAAATAGAAAAGTTTATTTAGTATAAATCATTATAATCACAATATACAGAAAATTTGAAAAAAAAAATCATTTAAAACAAAGGAATTATCATACAAAGTGAATTCACCAATATATAGAAATCCATACCCGAATGCTGACAGATAAATCAGAACAAACAAGGGTGGATGAAACCCGACATGTTTCGGAGGCAGACGGTTAGGTTACTTCATAAACCATATGCAAATTCCTTCTTTAGGGATTCTTAAACAATAATATTTATTTTTTCCTAGTAAGAAGAAAAGAAAAACATAATATAAATATGGTTTGTAGCATTGTTAATTTCTTAGATTGCTTCTAGAGCTTTTTGTTTTGCATATCATTTACAGGCATTATGTCCAACATCAAATCATCAAATACAGTCTATTTGATGACTAGAAACATGTATATAAACATAGTACTTACATCATATGATGATATTTACACATATGGATGAACTGGGCATGTCTGGTTGGATGAATCTCTGGGGAGGCCCAACCCAAGTATGATGCGTGTAGCCATAAATAATGAAAAAATAAATAATAAAAAGTATGTATAGAGGGTCTTGCCCTTTAGAAAGTCTGGCCCTTTAAAAAGGTGGAAGTAGTGTCATTTTTCCATTGAAGTTTGGAATATTGGACAAAAAGAGGGGTCAGAAGGTAGATCAGCAGAGAGATGGAACCATGCAGTGTGTCAAATCTCACGAGGACAGATGCAGGCAGAGTGCGATGAAATCTATTAAAATAAATTATTATGTATAAATATATATATATAGTATAGAGAAACAAAAAAAGAAAAAAAAATGCCAACAGCACAAATCAAAGGACTGGTGGATGTGAGTACATACCGACCAGCCAAGCAGAGCTTGGTGTGCTAGTGTAAAGCTTAACAAAACAGCAGATTCTCATACTTTAGTTCGTGGATTATAACAAGATGCATGGATCCTGGCTGTGCAGCAGTAAGTAAATGACACAGCCAAGTTTAAATAGAACAGCTGATGCTTGTCAGCCTATCAGACTTTCCCAAATTAGGTGCCAGGTGAGAGGCAAATACAAAATTGCAGGTATATGCAAAGGGTAAATTAACTAGGTCCCCCCAGCATTACCTGCGCATCAGGTGTACACATTGCGATCTATGCCCGCGTAATCCCCTGATCCTCGCGGCGTCCGGCACTACCGCATCAAAAGACGCGGCAACGCCACACGTTGACGTGACCGCCAGCACATATAGCGGGCGGAAATATCTGGACTGTTGGAAATCACCAGAGCGCATGCGTGCAGGAGAAGTTACCTCACAGGCAGCGCAACCGCCCGAAAACACTCAAAAACGAGTGCTGGCCCCTGAATGACAAAAAAAGCAGACAGAAGCTCCTATGTGCTGGGGAGACTCGACACCAGACGGTCCAAAAACTACTGATCAAAACAGTTTGAAAAAATAAAAATAAAAATTATCAATGTAATTAAAAAATATATATATTATGGGTGGAGTCTACAAACCAGAGAATTCATCCATTACAAAAATGACATGCCATGCAGCTTTACAAATTAATAATAATAATAATAGAGAAAAAAATAATAAAAAGAAGGTGCTACTGATTTTTTAGACTCTGCGGTATTTGCGCAAATGTTTATCGAACCAATGTTTACTGAGCCCCCAAGCCCCATCTTCTGTGGGGGGGGGCAGTTTTAGATGAAAGGGTGCGGCAGGGGTGGAGAGGCATGGGACAGTGAGGCGGCGGGGTGGACGGTCACTTTAGGGGTTAATAACTCTGATGAGCAGGTTGTAATCTAAGTTATAGAATTGTTCAGCAAAGTCTGCTGAACAATTCTGATATAAGCTTATGGTCATTGAAGTGACCATGAGCTTATAGGAGAGGGAGAAATGAGGTCCGTACGCTGTAGGGGGGGAGGTGTCTGTGTAACATGCAGGGAGGGTCCAAAGCTGGGGGGGTTGGGTAATGTAAAGGGGTCCAGAGGTGCTGTGTAATGTAAAAGTAGTGTGTGTATATATATATATATATATATATATATATTTATAATTGTGTGTGTGTGTGTGTGTGTGTATATATATATATATATATACACATACACACGTGCGCAATTTTTTATTTTTGAGGCGGTGGGGAATTTTTAGGTGAGTTCCCACACTTTTTTTCCCAGGACTTGACCCCAGAAAATAACTAATCTTAATGACCCACAACCTCACTGCAACTGCCTGCCAGAGCATTTGGGAAGCGTTACCATAGACTTGAATGGGAGATGTTAAAATGCCTCCTGACTCGACATGAGGCTTCAATTTAGAATTGTTGGTCATTAACCACTTAAGGACCGCCGCATGTACATTTACGTCGGCAGAATGGCACCGACAGGCACATCAACGTATATATACGTTGGTGCCTTGGGACCCCCCCCCCGTTCATGCGGTGGTCAGGTTACCTGGCCGAGCGATCCGTGCAGAGGGGGCGGCGGTTGGTTTTTGTCCGCCCCCTCTGGATCGCTCTCAGCCAATCCGCGCGCTCCCCCTGAAAACACAGGAAGAATGAAGTGATGTGATCGCTCCCTCTGCGTTTTTTTCGACCACCGTCCACCGCTGAGGAGAGATCACATCACATAGTAAGTGTACACAACAGCACACTGACACACAGACACATAGGAACATTTAACCCCCCCGATCGCCCTCCCACCCCCTCCCCCTGTCGCAGTGTCACTAAATGCAGTGATTATATGTATGATCACTGCAGTTAGTGTCAGTGTGACAGGCAGTTAGTGTTAGGTTCAGGGTAGCCCCCTACCCCCCTAATAACGTTTTAACCCCTTGATCACCGCCCTAGTTAACCCTTTCACTCCCTATTGCCAGCGTCACTAAGCGATAATTTTTCTGATCGCTGTATTAGTGTCGCTGTTCCCGCTAGGTAGCTAATTTTTTTTACTAAAGACATGTGGCTAAATAAATTTTGGCCTAAATGTTTGACTAAAATTTTGTTTATTAGATTTTTCTTCTAACAAAAAGTATAAAATATTTTTTTTTTTTTCAAAAATGTCGCTCTACTTTTGTAAATAGCGCAAAAAATAAAAATCGCAGAGGCGATCAAATACCACCAAAAGAAAGCTCTATTTGTGGGAAGAAAAGGACGCAAATTTTGTTTGGGAGCCACGTCGCACGACCGCGCAATTGTCAGTTAAAGCGACGCAGTGCCGAATCGCAAAAAGGGGCAAGGTCATTTGGCAGCATTTTGGTCCGGGTCTTAAATGGTTAAAAACGATTGTGTGTGGGCTCCAGAGCATTTTTCTCGACGAGAAAATTGGCCATTAAAAATTTAGAACCTGCTCTATTTTTTATCGACGTTTGTCATGTCGTCGTTTTTCTCGTCGTGAAAAATGGTCGTGTGTAGGCTTTAACAGCGGGGGAAAACGCGCATGCTCAGGAGCAAGTTATGAGAAGGGAAATTTGCATAATCAAGCCCAAAGGGTGGCGCCATTCGAAGGGAACTTCCCCTTTATAGTGCCGTCGTACGTGTTGTACGTCACTGCGCTTTGCTCGAGCATTTTTTATCACGATCGTGTGTATGCAAGGCAGGCTTGAGAGGAATCACGTCGAGAAAAACGTTGTTTTTTTCCCATGACATGAAAAACGGTCGTGCGCCCTGCGGACGCAATCAATGCCGGGCACCCGCAATCACTCGTTACAAAGCGAGAACCGGGAGCTGTGTGTGTAAACAGCTTCCCGGTTCTTTCTTTCTTTCATTGATCACCCCCTAGTTTTAACCCATTCCCTGCCAGTGACATTTTTACAGTAATCAATGCATTTTTATAGCACTGATCGCTATAAAAATGCCAATGGTCCCAAAAATGTGTCAAGTGTCCGCAATAAGGTCGCAGTACCGATAAAAATCGCAGATCGCGGACATTACTAGTAAAAAAAATATTAATAAAAATGCCATAAAACTATCCCCTATTTTGTAGAACGTTAGAACGCTATAACGCTATAACGTTTGCGCAAAACAATCAATAAACGCTTATTGCGATTTTTTTTTTTTACGAAAAATATGTAGAAGAATACGTATTGGCCTAAACTGAGGGAAAACATTTTTTTTTAATATATTTTTGGGGTATATTTATTATAGCAAAAAGTAAAAAATACTATTTTTTTTTCAAAATTGTTGCTCTATTTTTGTTTATAGCGCAAAAAAATTAAAACCGCAGAGGTGATCAAATACCACCAAAAGAAAGCTCTATTTGTGGGAAAAAAAGGACACCAATTTTGTTTGGGAGCCACGTCGCACGACCGTGCAAATTGTCAGTTAAAGCGACGCAGTGCCGAATCACGAAAAGTGACCCGGTCATTGACCAGCAAAATGGTCCGGGGGTGAAGTGGTTAAAAAAAAAAAGCTGTTACGGGTAAATAACATGATTATAATACATTAAATACCTATATAATCTTTTAGGAAGTTTTTTTGGGGGGAGTCTTGAAGCTCCTGATACTTGATTATAGGTCTGCAATTCAAACCACTTGTGCGACCTGAAAATCGCACGATTTTGATGCAATTTTGATGCCACTTAAAGCAATGCCTGTGCAATCTTGGTCTATGGACCTCAAGTCGCATCGAAGTCAGACCAAAGTAGTGCAGGGACTACTTTTGATGTTGCACAGAATGGTACTCATTGGAAATCATGGAATACGACTTGTCATGCAACTTTGCTGTCCCAAGTTGCAGTACAAGTCGCAAAAGTGTGAAAGGGGCCTCATAAGTTGTAAACTGGGCTTCATATAAGCCAGGAAGGTGACTAAAAATAATAGCATACTCAGTATCCAAGTTCTGGTAGCAAAGGAATGTAACGATTCACTAAATGCCAGACATGCAATCGGTTGAGGGAAGCCCTCAGATTTTCACTGGCAGGATGTAATCTGTAATTTGTTGTGCCATAACACACATTAATGAGTGGTGTAAACAGCTGCTCATATTATCTTTTATAAAAGGCATCTGGTCCCATGATCTCGCATACTGTGTGCCCTAACTGCTCCACACAAAAGCTCTGGGATCAGCTGTAAATGACTGTCTCAGTATTAACTTCTCTGAGGCCTGGTGCCCAGAGGTACACTTGAAACTGATTAGCATATAGATTAATCTACATTAGCAAATACAGACTCGGATGACCTAGACAGCTGTATTCCATGAAAAACGGCATTATGGAGAGGTGATGTTGCTATCCATTTCTCTTCTCTAACTGTATTTGACATATATATTGGGATATGCGGTCATACATTCTTTAAGAAATAGTAATATTGCAGGAATAGGCTGGTGGTATCTGTATATGCTGCAATAAAGGTGCATACGGTATATTGGGCAATATATATGTAAACCCGAACAATACATTTTTTTTATTGGCTCCCAATGATCTGCTGAATATACCATTTGAAAGTTTCTTATTTTATCTGTTTATTGAGTGCAAAAAATACCTGTTTATTTTGGCAGAACTCGTGTGCACTAATCACCTCCTGTGCTTTATATGTGTGCACAAAGAAGGTTTTTGTAGATGAGGAAGTGGGAAGAAAAGGAGCAGAGGTTCTTTGTAATTTATCAGAAATAAAGTAGGCAGGAGGACTGACATGTCATGTGAAAGAGGAAGGTAGGAGCATATTACATTTCTAGGACCTCTTCTTTTACTGTACTTGCAGCATGTTTAAAAGAAATATTACATAGAGAAAGGTGCATGTGATGTAAAGATGTACTCATTTTTTATTTGTCTTCCTCGGGCCTCCCGCGGGTGCCTATGAGCGTGCCTGGCAGCAGTGATGTCCGCCAGGTACGCGCCATCGGCAGTTACAGAGCCAGGGACGTGGATCTCTGTGTGTAAGCACAGAGATCCACGTCCTGTCAGGTAGAGGAGACCGATCGTGTGTCCCTTGTACATAGGGACACCGATCGGTCCCCTCCCCCAGTCAGTCCTTCCCCCCACATTTAGAATCACTCTCTAGGGAACACATTTAACCCCTTGATCACCCCCTAGTGTTAACCCCTTCCTTGCCAGTTACATTTATACAGTAACCAGTGCATATTTATAGCACTGGTCACTGTATAAATGTGAATGGTCCCAAAATAGTGTCAAAAGTGTCCGAATTATCTGCCGCAAGATCGCAGTCCTGTTGTGAAGAACACAGGTGGACTAGGTCTGCTTGGGTGAGAGGGCAGTTGCCCAAATGCTTTCAGTGGCATTTTAGCCTTGTGACTTTTAGGCCGTGTACACACGACCAAGAAACTCGTTGGGCTAAACTCATCATTCCTCCCGTCGAGGTTCCTGTTCAGCTGTCGAAAAGCTCGTCGAGCCAAATTTCCCCATAGAACAGCGAGGAAATAGAGAGCATGCTCTCTTTTTGGCTCGACGAGCTTCCCGACCGGTTTTCTTGGCAGAATACGTCTCCCATCGAGGTTCTCGCTGGATTCTGTCGAGAAACTCGGACGTGTGTACGGGGCCTTAGTGCTTCATTATTGAGATACCAGACTATGATTGGTTTTTCCCGAGCGACATAACATCTAGAAGCTACGCTAGCCAAGGTGACCGGACTTGCTGTAAGGATCATTCCGCAAGCACCTGCATTGAATGTTGACTGTACCTGTAGACTTAGTTCCATTACCCTTTTTCGGATTACAAATAAATTAAAGTGCACCAACGTATTCATCGTTAATATCACCCTTGAGGAGCATTCTGGAATTGACTGAGCCAGGCCTGGTCAGGTTTATTTGCAACTGTATTTGAAGGAATTTCCCACTAGGGGGAGCTCGCGAGCATAGTCAATTAAGAGTTACCTTTAGAACCTATAGTATTAGTATTTTTGTGTTTTTTAACGACTTCTGCAAGGGCTCTTGCAAAGTCGGCTGTATATGTATTTGTATTTTGAAATCTGTTATTCCTTTTATTCTTATGCCAAGTAAAGTTACTCTTGGTTTACAGTACTACATTAATTGTGTGAGGTGTGTTTGCACCTGAGGACTACAACCAGAGAAAGGTAACAACAATATTGCATGTCAATATACATATATGCTAGGGATGAGCCGAACACCCCTGCGTTCGGTTCGCATCAGAACGTTCGAACAGACCGCCCGTTCGATCGATCATTTAGAACCCCATTGAAGTCTATGGGACTCGAACGTTCGAATTCAAAAGTGCTCATTTTAAAGACCAATATTCAAGTTATTGTTGGAAAACGTCTTTGAGAACCCTGGTCTTGCCCGACGGAACATGTATCAATGGAAGAAAAAGTTTTAAAAACGGGACTCCTGATTTTAATGATGCTTAAATAAAAAAATAAAAAAATGAAACATTCCTTTAAATATTGTACCTGTTGGATGTCTATACCTGTGATAACGTCTTTAAATAGCACAATCACCTGCCTGCCAGTAAATTAGGAAGAACTGATCTAGCTAAGCTATACAGTGTATAAATATATGTACAACTCCTAGGGATGTATATATATCCTCTACACACTGTAAATTAAGCTAAACTGACTAGCCTGCCTGTTCTATCTAGCTATATAAAAAGACTATGGGCCAGATTCAGCAACACTTGCGCTGGAGTATTTCGATATGCGCCGCGTAACTGTGAAGATGCGCCGTCGTTTCTATGTGCCCGTACCCACCAAACTAGATGCGCCCAATAACGGGCCATTTGCGACCGGCGGAACGTTCCGACGCCAGAGTATCGTCAGCGCTTAATTTCGCTTGGCGCATCAGTCGCGCCTATTGATTTCCCCTGCAAATATGCAAATGAGGGATTTTTCCCAATTCACAAACGGATTAGCACCATACGCTGGCTACATGCGCCGCGCGTATCTCGTCCGTCCGGCGCAAAGTTATTTCTACAAAAGGCTGCTTTATCTTTACTCCAGACGGTCACAGGTCAGCAGGAGAGCAGCTACAGCAGCGTTACCGACGATAAGAGCTAGCTGAGCACCCCCACTTGCAGGACAACACCTCTGTCCATGCTTGTCTGTCAAATTTTACAGCCATGGAGGAAGACATCATAGGTCTCCATAGCCGAGATGACGGCTGACAGCTCCTGGCCTTTAGAGTTCAGCTTTCTCCTGTGTGTTTGCGGGGAACGGGAGCAGCCATCTCAGAACAAAAGTAACATCACTGCGGGGAGGGGGAGCAGGATATACTTTAGTGCCGGAATGGCGCTTCTACGGGCGCATTTAAACGCCCAATGGAAGGCATTGCGCTGACGTTTCCCGTGAAGTGGTGCCAACGGAAGTTGTGAGCATGCGCACAAAGGGGGCGAGTGGAGCCTCACTCACTGCACATGCTCCGTGGTTGATGCGCTGAACGTAAGCCTCTGCGCTGGACTCCGCCCATCATTTACATATGATCACACCCACTTCCACTTGCGTCGGGTTACGCCAGCGCATTATCGTTACTCTGGCGCAAGTTTACGCGCAACTGCTATGTGAATAACAGTACTTGCGCTGAAAGGGTCGTCAGAGTAACGTAAATGAGAAGCGTTACTCTGGAGCAAAGATGCTCTCATCTACCTGAATCTGGCCCTATCTCTCTGTCTCTCTGGCCAATTATGGCACCTCCGTTTTTTGCGCGCTGTGATTGGCCAAGCATGCAGGGTCATAGTGCATGTTTGGCCAATCATCAGCGCGCAATGCCACATTGAATTATGGGACGTTGCGCGTCACTTGAATTTGGCGCGAACGACCCGTTTTGTTCGAAATTCGACGAACGTACGTACAGACAATGTTCGAGTCGAACATACATTCGAATCGAACGCGGAGCTCATCCCTAATATATGCTATGTGTGTATTATTGTGGTCCTAGCCAACGTGGGACTCACAATATATTTGCATTTTTCCTTGGTGTGCCAAAGTCAAAAGTCTCGGAGTCATCTTCGAAACCTACATGACAATGGACGCACAAATAGGGTCAGTAGTCAGCGGATCTGCTGCGCCTACTATGCAGACTTATTCCATTTATTCCCAAAGAAGACGTAGCTGTCGTGGTGGGAACAATTGTGAACTCCAGACTGGACTAGGCAAATGCCCTTTACCTCGGACTCCCAAAGTACTAAATCTCTCGTCTCGTTCAGAACACGGCGGCCAGACTTGTGACTGGGAAAAAAACATGGGAATCAATCTCACCTTCGTTGAGAACCCTTCACTGGTTGCCAGTAAAGGACAGAATTGCTTTTAAAGCACTCTGTTTGATGCATAAGTGCATCCATGGGAAGGCTCCGCAATATCTATGCGAAAAGATAAAAGCCCACAACCCCAATCGCGTTCTGCGATCCACCGACTGGTCAAGATACCCAAAGCCAGATACAAGTCCAAAGGAGAAAGAAGGTTTGCATTCCAAGGTCCTAGACCATGGGTGCCCAACCGCTGGCCCATTCCGACTCGCCATCCCTGAGCATCAGCGGGACGATCTGAGACGGCGCTGGAGGAAGGCATACAGCTGCTGTAGAGAGCAGAGCCGATGCTTCCTGTATAGCGCCGGCTTCTGTCTTAGGCGGAGTGATACCAATGTGCTCCGCCTGTGACAGTTCCCAGCCTGATACAGGAAGCATCGGCTCTGCTCTCTACAGCAGCCGTATGCTTCCTCCAGCGCCGCTCCTGTCACACTGATGGCAGGTATGGGGGGGGGGGATCAAGAATTAGCCACCAGTACCCAGAAATACCAGCCAGATGTACCACACAGCAAAACCCAGAGGTACCAGCCAGCAGTACACACCAGAACCACCCAGCAATACCCAGAAGCACCACCCAGCAATACACACCAGTACCCAGAAGTACCAGCAAGCACCACCCACTAGTACCTACCAGCAGTACCCACCAGTACCCAGAAGCACCACCCAGCAGTGCCCAAAAGTACCACCCAGCAGTACCAGCACCCAGAAGTACCAGCCAGCAGTACTCGGAAGTACCAGCTAGCACCACCCACCAGTAGCCAGACGTGCCAGCTAGCAGTACCCACTAGTACCCAGAAGCTCCACCCACCAGTACCCAAAAGTACCACCCTGAAGTACCAGTCACCAGTACCCTGAAGTACCAGCCACCAGTACCCACAAGCACGACCCAGCAGTATCAAAAAGTACCCAGAAGTACCAGCCAGCAATACCCAGAAGTACCACCATACAGTACCAAAAATGACCCACCAGTACCCAAAAGTACCAGCCACCAGTACCCCCAAGCAGTACCAAAAATGACCCACCAGTACCCAAAAGTACCAGTCACCAGTACCAAAAATGACCCACCAGTACCCAAAAGTACCAGCCACCAGTACCCCCAAGCAGTACCAACAATGACCCACCAGTACCCAAAAGTACCAGCCACCAGTACCCCCAAGCAGTACCAAAAAATGACCCACCAGTACCCAAAAGTACCAGCCACCAGTAACCTCCAGTACCAGCCACCAGTAACCTCCAGTACTAGCCACCAGTAACCCCCAGTGCCAGCCACCAGTAACCCCCAGTGCCAGCCACCAGTAACCTCCAGTACCAGCCACCAGTAACCCCCAGTGCCAGCCACCAGTAACCCCCAGTGCTAGCCACCAGTAACCATCAGTGCCAGCCACCAGTAACCTCCAGTACCAGCCACCAGTAACCACCACTAACCTCCAGTACCAGCCACCAGTAACCTCCAGTACCAGCCACCAGTAACCCCCAGTGCCAGCCAGCAGTACTTCCCAGTGCCAGCCAGCAGTACTTCCCAGTGCCAGCCAGCAGTACTTCCCAGTGCCAGCCAGTAGTACCCATCAGTACCAGCCAGTAGTACCCATCAGTACCAGCCAACAGTACCAGCCAGCAGGACCCACCAGCCATACCCCCCATGAAAGACAGCCAGCAGCAGCCACCAGCCATATCCATCTAGGAGACAGCAGAGACCTGCGTCCATTTACACCCACCTATCACCAATCCAATCTGCTTAAAAAAAAAAAAAACAACAGAAAGGAATCCATCCCCTTCTGTCTGGGCGGATCGGAGGGCCCTTAGAGTAGAGCGGATATGTCCCGGTCTGCTCTGCATATGCAGACTGTATACAGACCTGTCATCTGCCCGCTCTATTCATTGTGGCCCGCGACCAGCTGGCAAGTCGCTAAAGTCGCCCTCGCTCTTCAAAAGGTTGGGCACTCCTGTCCTAGACTATGGAACGCTTTACCAACCAGCATTCGGTTGGAGGAAAACCACCTGACCTTCAGAAGGCAGATCAAAACTCTGCTCTTTTGATGTCAAGAGAGACAGGAACAACGAGCGCACAGAGGCGATTTAGTTCGCATGTGCCGCGCTATACAGTATAAGTTTTTCATTCATTCATTCATTCATTCGAGACATTAACCACTTGACCACTGGGCACTTAAAGCGGATCTCCACCCTAAAGTGAAGATCCGCTGATCGGAACCCTCCCCCCCTCCGGTGTCACATTTGACACCTTTCAGGGGGGAGGGGGGTGCAGATACCTGTCTAAAGACAGGTATCCGCACCCACTTCCGGCCCGCAGTCTCGGGCAAAAGACGGGCTTTTCCCGTTGTGTGCTGGGAACTCTCAGCTCCCAGCACACAGCGGGAGCCAATCGCGGGCGCAGCGCGACTCGCGCATGCGCCGTAGGGAACCGGGCAGTGAAGCCGGAGCGCTTCACTTCCTGGTTCCCTCGCCGTGGATGGAGGGGAGAACAGCAGGGTGACGAGCGATCGCTCATCCTCTGCTGCGGACGCCGCTGGACTCCAGGACAGGTAAGTGTCCTAATATTAAAAGTCAGCAGCTGCAGTATTTGTTGCTGCTGGCTTTTAATATTTATTTATGGTGAACCATCCGCTTTAAACCCCCTTCCTAACCAGACCAATTTTCAGCTTTCGGTGCTCTCACAATTTGAATGACAATTACTCAGTCATACAACATTGTACCCATTTGAAATTTTTGTCCTTTTTTTCACACAAATAGAGCTTTCTTTTGGTGGTATTTGATCACCTCTGGGTTTTTTATTTTTTGCGCTATAAAAGAAAAACGACTGAAAATTCTGTAAAAAAAAAAAAAAAAAACTTGTTTCTGTCATATTAGCAGGTTATTTCTCACACACAGCATATGCATACCACAAATTACAGCCCAAAACACATTCTGCTATTCCTCCCGAGTATGGCGATACCCCATGTGTGGGACTTTTACACAGCGTGGCCACATACAGAGGCCCAACATGCAGGGAACGCCACCTACATGGAAAAATCATCATTTATTTGCTAGAAAATTACATAGAACCCCAAAACATTATGGGCCAGATTCAGGAAAGGTTACGCTGGCGGATCGAGTGATCCGCCAGCCTAACTGTGGCTTTGAGCCGGCGTTTCTGTTTTCTGTAACCAGAAAACAAGAAACGCCGGGTTGAAGTTCCGATGCGAGCAGCGTAACTGAGTTTCGCCATCGCATCGTTACTTCAACTTAAAAATGGCGCCGGGGGCGTTCCCGCCGATTTACGCTCAAAAAATATGTTAATGAGCGGAAATCGGCAATTCACGATCGAAATCCGGCGCGACGCAATGACGATACGACGTTTCCGGACGGGATACGCGGCGCATAGATATACCTACATGGGGTTGGAGTATCCTATGTTAGGTATAGGCGTCGTCATCGCGTCGGGAAAAAAAAAAAAAAACGTCGCTTGCGTAAAACGGTCATGAATGGGAATGTGACGTCATTGACGTTCATTCACAGATTTTGGAGCATGCGCACGGGGATGTTTTGACACTCGACGCATGCGCAGTACGTTGGCGGCGGGATCGCGCGTAGTTAGCATACTACACGCCCCGTACCCGCGACATTTGAATTCCGCCGGCTCATTTGTGATGCGCTGCCGCAACTTTAGGAGCAAGTGCTTCGTGAATGACAGCACTTGCTCCTAAAATTTCGGCAGCGCAACGCAAATCAGAAGCGTTACTCCAGAGCAAAGATGCTCTGGAATACGTGAATCTGGCCCACTATATGCTTTTTTAGCAAAGACCCTAGAGAATACAATGGCGGCCGTTACAACTTTTTATCTCGCACGGTATTTTCGCAGAAATGTATTGAACGCGTGTTTTTTAAAAAACTGTTTTGTGCTTAAAACAAAACAAAACAGTAATTTTAGCCCAATTTTTTTTCATAATGTGAAAGATGAAGTTACGCCGAGTAAATAGATACCCAACATGTCACACTTCAAAATTGCGCACACTCGTGGAATGGCGCCAAACTTCGCTACTTAAAAATCCCCATAGGCGGTATTGCAGAGTATCGCGCAGGGTATTGCAGAGTATTGGGGTATTGCAAAGTATCATGCAGGGTATTGGGGTATTGCCGAGTATTGGGGTATTGCCGAGTATTGAGGTATTGCCGAGTACTGGGGTATTGTTGAGTACTGGGGTATTGTTGAGTACTGGGGTATTGTTGAGTACTGGGGTATTGTTGGGTACTGGGGGATTGCTGGGTACTGGGGGGATTGCTGGGTACTTGGGGGATTGCTGGGTACTGGGGGGATTGCAGAGCTGGGATGTTTTGAGGGATGGCTGGATCTGTGACTGCATTTGTCACAGATCCAGCCACAGCTCAGCTGCTGACACCCCGCTCCCCCCCCCTCTCCTCGCACACTGTACAGAGAGGAGAGGGAGGAGAGGGAGGAACCGGCGTCATCAAATGACGCCGGTTTGTTTACAAGTGATCGCGCCGTCATTTGACGGCACGATCACGTGGTAAACGGCCGCGATCAGCGGCAATTTACCATGATCCGTGATGCGCCGGGTCTTATAGACCCGGCGAGCACGGACACTTTCGCGAGCGCGTCCCAGGGGACGCGCAATCGCGAAAGTGAAGGACGACGTCCCAGGATAACCCCGCCGCGCCGTAGCAGTAAAATGCTTATGGCGCGGTGGGAAAGAGGTTAAAAGGGGTGAATAGATTAGAGAGTAGACCCAACAACAAACCAGCACCGCCCCAAAGATGTTGCTTGCAGGACTTTTTTTTTCTTGTCCTGCAAGCGCATCGCCCCACTGTGAAAGCACTCAGGCTTTTAGACTGGGAGGCATGAGAGGAAGTTTACAGGCGCTATTTTTAGTGCAAAAACGTCTGTAAAGCACCCCAGTGTAAAAGGAGTCTAAATCTTAAGGACACCCTTCATTGTACAATCTGATTGTAAAGTCTCTTTTAGATCTGCATGTAGTATGATGGTCTTCCTAAATGATGGGATACAAGTTGAAATTAGTTTTTAGGTTTGTAGGTGATTGTACAGAATATGTATAATATATGGTCAGTAATGCACCCTTTTTACCTGTCTTGTTGTAATCTGGAGCTGTGACCCCTTTGGTGGCATGGACCATTGTGGAAAATAACATGTCAGTGATTTACAGGCTCCTCTGGCAGGATATGGACTCACTACAAGGAAACTCTGACAATAATAGGAGTAAATAAGCTTGACCTTGGCAGACGTGTCGGGGTCACAGAGCTCTGCAGCCAGCTTTGTCTTTCTATTCTAATGAGAGAAGAAACACATGAATAGAGGCTATTATGTGTCCTGTTCTTTCTTCCTTATTACAAAGACTGTGCAATTATAACTATTCAATGTCTATAGCTTTGTGAAAATATCTGAAGTGGTGTGAGGCAAGTTCCAAGCTTAAAGGGTTTGTAAAGGATTTATTTATTTTTTTAAATAACAAACATGTCATACTTACCTCCACTGTGCAGTTTTTTTCCCACTGAGTGCCCACGATCCTCGTCTTCTGGAGTCCCTCGCCGGCTGTCTCGGTCCTCGCCGCAATTCGTCACCACAGTCATGCAAGAGTTCGCATGGTGGTCACTAATTGCGGGCTCGCTGTATCACTCGGCCCCGCCCTTTGGCGCGCCACATTACTGGATGTGATTGACAGCAGTGTCAGCCAATGGCTGCACTGCTCTCAATCCATCTGCGCCAGCCAATTACCGGCCAGGCTGAGCGGCGAAGAGGATATCGGGAGCGCGCAGGTCTTTCGACGGGTCAGGTAAGTAAAACGGGGGCTCGGGGGGCGACAACACCAGATGTTTTTTCACCTTAAGACGATTCGCGCTTTTCTGTCTGTTACAGTGTGATGAATGTGCTTACACTACCACAAACGGTAGTTTTACCAGAACGAGCGTCTTCTGAGCATGCGCGGGTTTTCAGTGTCATTTTAGCCCACACACGATCATTTTTTACAACCCAAAAAACGACATTGTTTAAAACGTTGTTAAAAAATGCAGCATGTTTGAATTTTTTTTGGTCGTTTTTTAAAATGATCATTTTAAATGCCGAAAAATTATCATGTGTACGCGGCATAAGGTGCTTTCACTAAGGGATTTGCCGGTTTTTATTGCTCTCTGTATTGTTTATTTTGACAGAGCTTTGTCATGTCTTCCTCCTCACCGATCAGCGGGTGCCAGTAGTCAATCAGTGGCAGGCATCCGCTGGTCGGCTTGTGCTCTGACTAATTATTGCAGCACAGCTGGCACGCATGTCCCCTACCCAGAGATGCCGGATCACATACTACATACGTGATCCGATACAGGAGAGCCGATGTGCCATTGCACTCCTATGTGAGGAGGTCGGCATAGGAGTGTAGTGAAGAGTACAGAAACACAACAACCCATGTACCGTCATGGTAGTTCACTACCTGGAATGCTCTAGAGAACTAAAGGTATAAAATATATAAGATCATCAGAAGGATCATAATTTTAAGGGAATTCACCCTTCTAAACCAAGTCAAAGGAAGGATCATCCACTTCTGTAGATACTTCAGCACACTAGTCAGTAAGAAGCCATAGTTAAGGTCATAAAGAAGTTTGGGATCTGCAGAAATGTGGGTTCCAAGGTATGGTAAAAAACCTTTCCTCCACACAAAAGGGAACAATTGTTGTAAGGATTCTGCCATTGGGGAAGGAACATGAACCGGAAGTTCAGATTAACTGTAATTGATTTTGAAGTTAAACAATGCCTGTTTGCTGGCCATCTCTTGCCACAACTTTCTGGATTCCCTGCATGCCTTGCAGCCTGTCCTCTGCTGTTTACTTTACTTTCTAAGGACTGCATATCCCATGGTACCTTGCTGCCTGCTAGCAATGATCCTGTACTGACTCCACCTCCTGAAACTCCTCCTCTCAGCACATCTGTAGTTCAGAAGGCAGGCTCTGTGAAATGTGTGTGTGGCACTACCCCCAAAGGAGCTGCTGGTTTGATTTGGGTCTACGCTCTGGCTATCAACCCCTGAAACTGGCTCGAACCCTCCCTTGGCTCAACTGGTTTCAGTAAGAATTGTGGTCCCCAATGTATGAACCGATTGTTACCTGGTGTTGTACTGGTCCCCCAGTATGACAGATAGACTGCACACAGATTTAACTTAACCAATGGAATTTTACTGGGTAAGCATAAAAGCAAAGAGACAAATGTAAGACAACAGTGGACTACTTACAGGGCCCTGTAAGAGTCAGAAATATTAGTAACAAATAAATGCAAGTTAAATTATAAACATAAGGACCTGGGTAAGTGCATAGAAAAGAGATTCCTTCAGCAAATGTTCACACTGAAGAACCTCTCAGCCAGGCCTCACCCAGTTCTCTCTGATAACAATGCTGTTCAGCTGAGTATAACCAATTGCTTATATAAAGAGTAAATAAATAAATATTAACAGTCCAATTAACCTATCCAGCAGTCTTTAAATACTATGCTTCACTAAGGTGGTTTGGTTGATCAGACCAAACGTTTATATGATCGTTCTTAACTGTTCACACGTGTTTTAGTTGGATGCGTTGGTGCACTATGGTCAATTTGTAATCCAAAACGGGAACAAATAACTGATGAGGTGAACCAGGTAATCAAACTGCAACGGCAAGTCTAACGATCCACCCTCCTGCAATACAGTCAGTATGTTAGGGCAGGTGCCCGTCTCACCCAACCAAGTTAGGCCTTGTGCTTCCGGGTTGTTCCGCCTGAAAACTCTGATTCACGTTCCTTGCGGCACCGTCAGTCTCCGGTCCCCAACAGGTCACACTGTAACACCGTCTTATACAATGATGGCGATCCACACAGGCGTGAATAGGCCTCAAGACTCTGGCCTAGATTTTCGGAGACACCTCAAACAGGCGTCCTACTGGGTTGAAGAGGCGGTCCCGAGAGAGTGCTCAAAACACGTCGTCCTCCTTAAATTTCCTCCACCAGCAGGCTGTGCATTCTGGGATTGCACAGTTGCCCTCTGGGTAGCGTAGTCTATAGACTAACCAGGGCAATGGAGTCTCTTTCTCCCTGTACTTCGTTTCCCAACATTCCTTGCTGTATCAGTGCAAAACTAAATAGAATGTGGCTATTCAACATTTGGCCAACAGAGGGAGTTCCTTCTATATCTGCAAATGGTAGTCTTTGAATCACATATAAAGTGATGCCTTGCTACATGTGACACAGCAGTGCCTACCTACAAGGCATAGTGACTACATGTCACAGAATTCAAGGAAGTAAATGTGTGGGGATCTTCACAAAGTACGTTTACAAACTCCAAGATTGTTCAGATTAATAGGAGTGGAAATATAAAATTACATTTTGACCATAGATGTGCTTTAACCACTTGCCGCCTGCCAATGACAGATTGACAGCGGCAAAGTGGTTGCTATATCCTGACTTGACGTCCTCAGCATATTGAGCCGCTGCGCGCCCCCGGGGGCGCACATCGCAGCAATCGTTGTTGCAGGGTGTCAATTTGACACCCCGCAACACCGATCGAGGTAAAGTGTCTCTCACGGAGACACTTTACCACGTGATCAGCCATGTCCAATCATGGCTGATCACGATGTAAACAGGAAAAGCCGGTAATCAGCTTTTCCTCACTCGCGTCTGTCAGACACGAGTAGAGGAGAGCCGATCGACTGCTCCTTTCACAGGGGGGTTATGCTGATCGATTATCAGCACAGTCCCCCGAGGATGCCCACTGGACCACCAGGGATGCCCACTGGACCACCAGGGATTCCACTAGACCACCAGGGATGTAAAACAAAGGTATGCCACCCTAGACCACCAGGGATGACACATAATGGATGCCAATCAGTGCCTGCAATGGATGCCAATCAGTGCCCACAATGGGCATCACTGATTGGCAGGCATTGTTTGGCACTGATTGGCATCCATTATGCCCATTGGTGCCGCCTATCCGTGCCGCCTATCTGTGCTCATCTGTGCCGCCTATCCTTGCCCATCCGTGCCACCTATCCGTGCCGCCTATCAGTGCCCATCCGTGCCGCCTATCAGTGCCTATCCGTGCCGCCCATCAGTGGAACATATTGGTGCCCATCATCAATGCCACCACATCAGTGCCCCCTCATCAGTGCCTATCAGTGCCACCTTATCAGTGCCAGTCAGTGCAGTACCATCAGTGCCCATTAGTGAAGGAGAAAATGTACTTATTTACAATGTTTTATAACAGAAACAAAAAACACGTTTTTTTTTTTCAACATTTTCGGTAATTTTTTTATTTTTTTGCAGAAAATAAAAGAAAGAAAGCTCTATTTGTGGGTACAAAATTATAAAAATGTAGCTATTTTGCACATTAAAATGGGCAAAAAAATCACTCTCTATGGGCCAGATTCAGGTAGAGTTGCGCTGGAGTATTTTGATATGCGCCGCGTAACTATGAATATGCGCCGTCGTTTCTATGTGGCCGTACCCACCAAACTAGATGCGACAGAAAACGGGCCATTTCCGATCGGCTTAACTTTCCGACGCCAGAGTCTCGTCAGCGCATAATTTCGCTTGGCGCATCAGTCGCGCCTATTGATTTCCCCTGCAAATATGCAAATGAGGGAGATTTCCCGATTCGCGAACAGATTAGCACCATACGCTGGCTACATTCGCCGCGCGTATCTCGTCCGTCCGGCGCAAAGTTATTTCTACAAATAGCTGCTTTATCTTTACTCCAGACGGCCTCAGGTCAGCAACAGCGTTACCGACGAAACTAGCAAGCTGAACAACCACACTTGCAAGGACAACACCTCTGTGTGCCAACATGCCAGGGGCAGTCGCGGTCCTAGCACTAGTACTGGGTCCCCCGGTACGGAGGAGGCGGGCACGTGAGAGGATATACCGCACGCGCATGAGCCTCTTTGGCATGGGGGATGAGGAGGTGTATCGCCTCTTCAGATTCAGCCCAGGTGAAATACTTGAACTAACCACAACCCTGCAAGAGGACATCACCAGCAAGACACACCGCTCACAAGCAGTGCAGCCACTGGTGAAGGTACTGGGAACACTTCATTTCCTAGCAAGTGGATCATTCCAGCGTACAAGTGGAGTGGTGGCTGGGATGTCACAGTCCACCATAAGCAGATGTGTGCACCAGGTTGTCCCTGCAATCCTCAGACGCATGTCCAACCAGTTCATCAGACCCACCACTGAGGACCTGCGGCTGAAGGCAATGACAGATTTCTACAGCATTTCCAGATTCCCATGCACTGTGGGGGCCATTGATTGCACACATGTGGCCCTACAGCCCCCTAGTGCCACAGAGCACATATACCGCAATCGGAAGCATTGGCATTCCATCAACGTACAGGTGATAGCCGATGCCCAACGCCTCATATGGCACGTCCGTGCCAAACACCCCGGGTACAGCAATGACAGCTTCATATACCGTCAGAGTCCCATCCCAGCAGAATTCGAGCAGAACATGTATGGGGACAGCTGGCTGGTTGGTGAGTGACATGGGTGGCAGGCATGACTATCCCCTCCCATGATGCACATCACAAGGGGCACATGCATGACTAACATCCTCCTGTCTTTTCCCTTACAGGTGACTCTGCATATGCACTGGGACCCCATCTCATGACTCCTTTCCGGAACCCCCAAACCAGAGGAGAGAGAAGATACAATGAAGCACACATCAAAACCCGTGCAGTGGTGGAGCAAACATTTGGGCTCCTGAAGTCCCGTTTCCGCTGCCTGGATAAGTCTGGGGGGGCCTTATTGTATTCCCCTACCTTTGTGTGTCAGATCATCGGTGCATGTTGCATTCTAAACAACTTTGCTATGAGAAAAGGCCTGCAGATTGACATACGTGATGACCTGACCCCCCAACCAGACAGCCCCCCCCTGCCAGAGGAGACCCATTCAGCTGATGGAAGAGCAGTCAGGAGGGTCCTCGCCGTAGGCATCTTTGGACAATAAACCAAAACATTAATCACACAGACAATGCACGCATGCACACCACTGATGTCCCTAGATCACACACACCACATCCACATCACATTGGATTAGCCCAAGTCCAGCATGTAGGACTTGGGAGCAGCAACGCCAGCGTCAAGGCCCCAATGATGTCGCTGTCCATTCATACACCTTTCACACGTCATCCATACAGCCGTGGGGTTAACTTCACCACCACGGCCGAGGGTGACACCCCTTACTGGCAGGAGTGCCACCCCCTCACATTCACACACCATTCACACTGCAACGTGTGCAGTATCAAAAAAAATAAAAATCTCATATCCAGAGCATAATCACAAATAAAATAACTCATAACCTGAGCATTAAGAATAAAATAAAAATCTCATAACCTGAGCATTCAGATTTTTTTTTTACAAAACTCATGTCCTGAGCATCAATCAAAAAAACAATAAATAAATCATCTGGGATGCCGGGGGCTTCTTCTGGCGGCCCCTCTCTGGCTCCTCAGCTGCCTGGATGGAGTGGGTGGGGGTGGGGGGGCATCTGGAGGTGGCTGATCCCCGGGTGGGCCACTCCTGGCAGGTGTGGCCTGCATGCCCTTCAAGGCCACGGCAATCCGGCCGAGGTACGAACTGGTCTGGGCCTGCACCCTGAGCTGCTGGGCCTGCATCCTGAGCTGCCGGGTGACCTGATAATGCTGGGCCCGCCGACTCTGCCTCCCCTGGTCCCGGATGGCAGCACTGTTTGCCTGGATGGCAGCAGTGTTTGCCTGGACGGCTGCAGTGAGGTCCCTTATGTCACCCTGCACCTCCCCCAGACTGGTCACCACTGCAGCGCAGTTGCAGCTCACATCCTGCACTGCAGAAGAAATCTGGGCCACGGAGTACAGGCTGTCAGCCACTCTGTCCAGGTGCCCAACTATGTCCCCCATTTGCTGGGTCTGCCTGGCGTGATCCCTCGCCACCTGGTCCTGGACCAGATCAGAGCCCCCCCCTGGTCTTACGGGTGGCCTTCCTGGGGCCAGTTGTCCCCGGGGGGATGGAGTCGCCCTTGAGGGGCTTCCTATGATGGGGGAGGGGATCTGAGAGGGCCCTGCAGAAGAGGACTCGTCCAAATATAAAATAATGTCCTGCTCTGCCCCAACAGGCTCCTCCTCAACGACCTCTGCAGGTGTGGTGTGGGCACTCTCCTCCTCCACCTCGGTGTCTTCACCACCCAGGGGCACGGGCACTGGGTGCCGTTGGGGGGATGGGGTGGACTGGCCGCCGACAGATGATGGCCCAGCTCCGTCATCTGTGGATGACACAAAGCAGACACATGTTGGTGGTCCCACACACTTGGCACATGTACCCCCCCCCACATGCAACACACCAAATAGGGGTTAAAAAACACTTACCTGTCCTGGAGCCTTCCTCCATGGAGTCATATCCAGGGACCCCCTCCAACTGCTCCCTCTCCAGGCAGCGGGTGACCACCTCCTCCTCTGTGGTCAGGCTGACCGGACATGGGGGTCCACCACCTGTGCCCCGCTCATGGCTCCGAATGGTGGCCACCTTGCCACGGACCTTGCGCCGCAGGTCATTTATCTTTTTCTGGATATCACCAGCAGTCTGGGTGGAGTACCCCAACACATTCACCCTGCCAGCAATGGTGTCCAGGATGGCCTGCTTCCTCTCCCGGCTGGTCTTTCTACTTTTCTTCCCATGCAGGAAATCATTGTAAGTCTCCATAGCAGAGATGACCACAGAGACCTCCTGGGCATTAAAATTGAGGTTCCTCCTCTCTTTGGGGGTAGCGGGAGCAGCCATAACAGAGCAAAAGTAAATTCCCTGGGGTGGGGGGAAACGGAAATACTTTTGCGCCGGAATGGCGCTTCCGCTGGCGCTTTTATACGCGCAACGGAACACATTGCGCTGGCGTTTCCCGTGAAGTGGTGCCGACGGAAGTTGTGAGCATGCGCACAGGGGGCCGAGTGAAGCCTCACTTACTGCGCATGCTCCGTGGATGATGCGCTGAATGTAAGCCTCTGCGCTGGGCTCCGCCCATCATTTACATATGATCACACCCACTTCCACTTGCGTCGGGTTACGCCAGCGCATTTTCGTTACTCCGGCGCAAGTTTAGGAGCAAGTGCTATGTGAATAACAGTACTTGCGCGAAAGTGTCGGCGGAGTAACGTAAAGTAAAGAAGCGCCCATCTACCTGAATCTGGCCCTATATGTGCAAAGCAGGTAGAGACATCCCCAAAAAGACTTGCAGCTGTAATTGCAGTGAAAGGTGGTGCCATAAAGCACTGACTGGGGGGGGGGGGGGGGGGGCTGAATACAAATGCATGCCACACTTTTCAGGTATTTATTTGTAAAAATTTGAAAACGATTAATGGAACAGGGTTGAGGAATATGTCTCTATCATTTTTCTTCCACTTCACAATTATGTGCCACTTTGTCTATCACATAAAATTAGGGTTGTCCCGATACCGATACCAGTATCGGTATCGGGACCGGTTCCGAGTATTTGCGGGAGTACTTGTACTCCCGCAAATACCCCCGATGCCTAAATAGAATACTTCCCCCTAGCCGCCCCCCCCCGCCGCCGCCGCATCGAAAGCCGGGCCGCATGGGTTAAACGGGAACGTGCGGGAACATCACAGCTTTCATTTGAATAGCTGTAGTGTTCCCGCGTGTATAGACACTCCCCCTTGCTCGGGATTGGATGGGTGATTGTGATCTGTCCAATCCCGAGCAAGGGGGAGTGTCTATACGCGTGGGCAAAACAGCTATTCAAATGAAAGCTGTGATGATCTCCGTGCGGCGGCGGCTAGGTATGGACATGGCTAGAGGGACATGGCTAGAGGGAGGCTAGGTATGGACATGGCTAGAGGGACATGGCTAGAGGGACATGGCTAGAGGGACATGGCTGAAGGGACATGGCTGGAGGGACATGGCTGCATATGTGGGAGACATGGCTGCATTTGTGAGGGACATGGCTGCATATGTGGGGGGACATGGCTGCATATGTGGGGGGACATGGCTGCATATGTGGGGGACATGGCTGCATATGTTGGGGACATGGCTGCATATGTGGGGGACATGTCTGCATTTGGGGACACATTTTAAAAAGTATCGGTATTCGGTATCGGCGACTACTTGAAAAAAGTATCGGTACTTGTACTCAGTCCTAAAAAAAGTGGTATCGGGACAACCCTACATAAAAATGGAAAATTGTATACTCAGCTTTCTGTAATTTTCCTTTCCTGACGCATCTTCATGGCAGCACACACTGGGTTGTGACTCCGCCCCCACAACCTGACAGGATTGGTTAGCTATAAATCTGAGTGGGCAGTTGTGTGCTGCCATGAAGATGCGTCAGGAAAGGAAAATTACGGAAAGGTGAGTATACAATTTTCTATTTTCCTGACGCATTCATGGCAGCACACACTGGGAAATAACTCGCCAGTCGGGAGGGTTCAATGCAAAGTATATATTCCCTAGAGAGCAGAGGAATTGGCCCTAAAGATAGCCCTGCCAAATTCGGCTGTAGCCAAAAGAGCGGAGTCCACTCTGTAGTGGGATATAAAGGTATGCCTGGAGGACCAGGTAGCTGCTCTGCAGATGGTTTCTGACGAGACCCCGCAATATGCTGCCCAAGAGGTCGCCACTGCCCTAGTTGAATGCGCCCTGATGCCCTCCGGGACCTTCAGCTGTTGAATAGAGTATTCTATTCTATTCTATCCTTTTCTATGGCTTTGACTAGCCAAGAGGGGATGGTCCGGAAAGTGGCTGCCTGGCCTCGTCTGGCTCCGGGAGGTACAATCAGGAGGGCGTCCGATGAGCGAAGATGGGTGGTAGCCGACAGGTAGCTGGAAATTGTAAAAACTTAATGTCCAAAGCATGAGGTTCCCCATCCTCGTTAGTAAGGCATGGCAAGATGATGTCCTGGCTGTAGTGGAAGGCCGAGGTAACTTTGGGGAGGAAGCGATCAGAATGCCTCAACACCACCCTGTCTGGTAGAAAAACTAAATATGGCTCCTTAGACATGAGAGCTTGTAACTCCGACACTCTCCTAGCTGAAGCTATAGCGATGAGTGTGAAGAAAATAGACTTTATTCTGGATTTTCTCAGACTCTGTTTGTCTTTTAAGAACCCCTGGACCGATCTGGGTGAAATTTGGATATGTTGGCCCCCCAGATCGGGGCTATCAGGAGATATGTAATGGCAGGTAGACCTTGTGTGGAAGAGGGGTGTTCTAACGTTGGGAAAATTAGGGTGCTCTCTACCTGGAGATAATTGGTTTATTCCTTAAACTGATCTAAATATCTCAATGTGTCATGTAAATGATCTGTAGTCTGTCTTTCAAGAAGTGTTCATTGTGTGAAGTTCTATTGTTTAGCAGGTGAGAAGTTCTAAAACACCTTGTCTGGGCAAAGGACCAGTAATTAACTCATGTGGATTCTACCGGAGACAGCCGTCTGTGGCCTACAATAGGTCTCTTGAAAGGGGTCTCGTTAGTACACCATTGTATGATGATGTGGGAGGAGAATGTAATTGTATATCTGATTACATCAAGTATTTCTTTTGCTGTATATAAGTAACCTGTCTCTCAATAGTCATTCTATATCTGGACACCCTTCATGAAGTCTTGGCTCATGCTTGGGGATGGGGAACACTAACCATTCGGAAGAATCATCTTGGGAGACGGAAAGAAGGCCGCAGTACCCTAACCACTGCAGGTCTTAACAACTGGTGGCAGCAGTGGGATTGAATGGGACGCATAAAGACAACAAGTGAATGGCCCAGCATTACGAGAGACTGAAGAGGTCTACGCTAAAGGATCTGCTGGAAGCCCGAGGTCAGGTGACAAGCAACAAAAAGAAAACTACCCTCATAGCAGAACTAATGGAGGGCGACCAAACCAGCAGCATGGCGAATGTTAGCCAGGAGGAAGCAGAGTTCCAACAGAAGGTGATGTGGAGGCTAAACCTATATGGGCCAAATCCCACACCAGAGATGGTGACGCAAGTCCTGGAGCAGGTGAGCGCAGAACGCAGAGCACAACAGGCAAGCGTAAACCAAGGAGACACCGCTTCCTCAGCCGGATCTATAAATGGAGGGCAGCGGAGAAAGATTAACTATGCTGCGTTTAAAAGTTTTTCGGATGGAGAAATGGAAATTGACGCATACCTACAAGACTTTGAGCGTCAATGTGCTTTGGAGGGTCTGGAATCAGAGCAATGGGCCGCGATTCTAAGCAGCAAACTCACGGGCCGAGCAGCAGAGGCATACCGAGCAGTTCCTGACACAGCCATACACGACTACGCCAGTGTAAAGGACATTCTGCTAGCCAGGTATGCCGTGACCCCAGAGACTTACAGGAAAAAGTTTCGGGCATTACGTAAAGGGGGCCGAGACTCCTACACCGAATGGGCTTTTAGGATGTATCGGGCGGCCCAAAACTGGATACAAGGCTGCCAAGCCGCGACGCTAGAGGAGGTGCTACAACTCTTCTTGCTAGAACAATTTTTTGACCACACACCTGCAGACACTAAGGACTGGGTCAGGGACAGGAAGCCGGCCACAATCGAGGAAGCGGCCAAGCTGGCAGACGAGCATCACGAGGGAAGAAGAGGAGAGACTAGTGGAAACCGCCCCCTGGTAAGGTCCAGCACCCCAACGCCTAGTCCTGTGACCTACCACCGACCGAGTGCAGGACCACCCACTACACCACCTAATTTTAACCAGAAACTGCCATTGGTATGTCACCAATGCAATCGGCCAGGGCACTACAAGATACATTGCCCTCAGCGGAGCAGAGGCAATTGGGAGCTGCCACCACCACCAAGGGCAGCCGCCCATCACTATCAGCATGAACCGCTGGAAGACCACAGCCCTGAAGCTGAGCAATGGACCGTACTACATGAGGTGAACCTAGCACAAACCGAGGGGGACAACCGGGTGCACCACAGACAATGGGTCACAGTAGATGGAAAGGAGGCTGAGGCACTACGAGACTCTGGGGCCACCCTCACTCTGGTGCAACCTCACACCGTATCTGCAAAGGCGCGCACCAACAGGACTGTTGCAGTAAGAGTGCCAGGAGGCGCCATCCACAAACTACCCACAGCCCAAGTGCAGCTAAATTGGGGCACCGGAGCCAAGCAGATGGAAGTAGGCATTATGTCGGGCCTACCTGCGGAAGTATTGTTGGGTAACGATTTGGGGTGCCTAACTTCACAGCTGCTTACCCCAGATCCCGCTGGAACCTGCCCTGTGACTACCAGGACGCAAGCACGCCGAGCTGGACAGACGCACTCTGAGGAACCCCAGGTAGGAACCGAAAACCCTGTAGTATGCCCTGACCCTATCCCCTTCTGGGGCACTCCACAAGACTTTGGCCAAGCCCAGCAGTCAGATCCCACCTTAGCAGGTTACAGGAAGGCCGTAGGTACCCCTAAGGAAGGTAATGCCCAAGAGGGCTTCCACTGGGACAAGGGACTGCTATATAGAGTCACAGGGGGAGTGGGAAGTGGGGCAGCCCAAGTTATAAAAAGACAACTAGTTGTACCCCGCAAATACAGGGCAGAGCTTCTAAAGCTCAGCCATGATATCCCTCTAGCCGGACATCTGGGTATCAAGAAAACTAAGGACCGCCTTACCCAGACGTTCTTCTGGCCAGGGATATCAAAAGACTTGCAGACGTACTGCAGGACATGCGACACATGTCAAAGGATAGGGAAACGGGGGGACCACCCCAAGGCCAAGTTACGGTCCCTACCTATAATAGAGGAACCATTCTACAGAGTGGCAGTAGACCTGATAGGGCCCCTCAACAAACCCAGCGCCTCTGGAAGGCGCTACATCCTCACGGTGGTGGACTATGCAACCAGGTACCCTGAGGCTGTGGCACTCTCCAACATTGAAGCGGAGACGGTAGCAGAGGCTCTAGTCAGGATCTTTTCTCGAGTAGGATTCCCCCGGGAAATACTCTCAGATCAGGGAACCCAGTTCACGGCAACTGTCACTCAACAGTTATGGCAGAGCTGCGGGGTGAAACCGTTATTTAGCTCCCCCTACCACCCCCAGACCAACGGCCTCTGTGAACGATTCAACGGCACGCTTAAGCAGATGCTCACAGCGTTCACAGAGTCCTGCGGTCAGTGGGAGAAATTTCTACCCCATCTCCTGTTTGCCTACCGGGAAGTGCCCCAGGCGTCGACCGGGTTCTCCCCCTTCGAACTCCTATACGGGAGAAAAGTCCGGGGACCCCTGGACCTCATACGGGAGCACTGGGAGGGCAACACAGGAGAGGAAGGGATCCCGGTTTTGCCGTACGTGCTGGAATTCCGGGACCGCCTGCGTGCACTGACCGAATCAGTTCGGGAGAGCCTACAGGCAGCCCAGAAACGACAGAAACAATGGTATGACCGGGGAGCACGCGATAGGAACCTGGAAGTAGGGCAAAAAGTTTTAGCCCTCCGACCATCCAAAAAGGACAAGCTACAGGCAGCGTGGCAGGGACTTTTTAAAGTGGTGGAACGGATTAGCGACACCACCTATATTGTGGCCAAATGTTCGGATGAAAGGATCAGACGAGCCTTTCATGTGAACATGTTGAAACCGTACTATGAGCGCTCCGAGGACGTGGCCGCTATCTGTGCCCCGTCCACTGACGATACTGAAGGACTGCCCTTACCCGACCTGCTGGCAGCTAACCAAGGTACCCTAGAGCAAGTTGGGTTAGGGGAGAAACTAAATCTCACACAGCAGACGGACGCAAAACAACTGCTGCAGGAACACGATGGGCTGTTCTCGGTCCGACCTGGGTACACCTCCGCCGCAGTACACCGGTTGGAGACGCAGGGGGAGACCCCATTAAGGCAGCAGCCGTACCATATTCCGGCAGCAGTACGGACCAGCATGTGGAAAGAAATCCAAGAAATGTTGGAGTTAGGAATTATTGAGCCTTCCCAAAGTCCCTGGGCGTCCCCGGTAGTTTTAGTACCGAAGCGAGACGGAACGACTCGTTTCTGTATTGATTACCGGAAACTGAACGACCGGACTATCACTGACGCATACCCCATGCCACGGATCGACGAATTGCTCGATCGCATGGCCAGCGGTCACTTCCTAACTACCCTGGACCTGTGCAAAGGGTATTGGCAAATTCCGCTAGACTCGGCCGCCATCCTTAAGTCGGCATTTGTCACCCCATTCGGGCTATACCAATTTCGGGTTATGCCTTTTGGGATGAAAAATGCCCCGGCTACATTTCAACGGATGGCGGACCAACTTCTGGAGGGAATGCAGGACTTCGCATGTGCCTACCTAGATGATATTGCCATCTATAGCAGCACCTGGGAGGAGCACTTGACGCACTTGGCTTTGGTATTTGGGAGGTTACAAGAAGCCGGCCTCACCCTGAAACCTGAGAAATGCCATGTGGGCATGGCAGAGGTTCAATACCTAGGGCACAGAGTAGGGTCTGGGAAACAGCGCCCCGAACCCGCAAAAGTAGAGGCCATAGCCAATTGGCCCCAGCCCCGCACCAAGACGCAGGTATTGGCATTCCTAGGCACCGCAGGGTATTATAGAAAGTTTGTCCCGGAGTATAGCACCCTAGCAAAGCCCCTCACCGACCTGACCAAAAAGTCCCTACCCAAGCAGGTAGCCTGGTCCCCGGAGTGTGCAACAGCGTTCCAGAGACTTAAGACGGCTTTGAGCGAAGCTCCAGTATTGGCGGAACCAGACCCTAACAAAACATTTCTCGTTCATACAGATGCCTCCATGTTTGGGCTGGGAGCCGTACTGAGCCAAGTGGGGGAAGATGGCATGGAGCACCCAGTGGCATACCTCAGCCGCAAGTTATTACCTCGGGAGGTCAGCTATGCCACCGTGGAAAAAGAATGCCTTGCTCTAGTTTGGGCCTTAAAGAAGCTACAACCATACCTTTATGGCTGTGCATTTACCCTACTCACTGACCACAACCCCCTCATCTGGCTCAACCGAGTCTCTGGAGACAATCCCCGGTTGCTGCGCTGGAGTCTTGCTTTGCAGCCTTACAATTTTACACTGCAATACCGCCCGGGCAAGCAGAACGGTAATGCGGATGGGCTTTCCCGCCAAACCGACTTGGAAGTATAATTTTGACCCGGACATCCCCTAGCCAACCCGGCAGGGTCTAGGCGGGTATGCCGACCCATGGAACTAAGGGGGAGTATTGTGAAGAAAATAGACTTTATTCTGGATTTTCTCAGACTCTGTTTGTCTTTTAAGAACCCCTGGACCGATCTGGGTGAAATTTGGATATGTTGGCCCCCCAGATCGGGGCTATCAGGAGATATGTAATGGCAGGTAGACCTTGTGTGGAAGAGGGGTGTTCTAACGTTGGGAAAATTAGGGTGCTCTCTACCTGGAGATAATTGGTTTATTCCTTAAACTGATCTAAATATCTCAATGTGTCATGTAAATGATCTGTAGTCTGTCTTTCAAGAAGTGTTCATTGTGTGAAGTTCTATTGTTTAGCAGGTGAGAAGTTCTAAAACACCTTGTCTGGGCAAAGGACCAGTAATTAACTCATGTGGATTCTACCGGAGACAGCCGTCTGTGGCCTACAATAGGTCTCTTGAAAGGGGTCTCGTTAGTACACCATTGTATGATGATGTGGGAGGAGAATGTAATTGTATATCTGATTACATCAAGTATTTCTTTTGCTGTATATAAGTAACCTGTCTCTCAATAAAGTCATTCTATATCTGGACACCCTTCATGAAGTCTTGGCTCATGCTTGGGGATGGGGAACACTAACCATTCGGAAGAATCATCTTGGGAGACGGAAAGAAGGCCGCAGTACCCTAACCACTGCAGGTCTTAACAATGAGGAAGGATAACTTCAGGGTCAGGTTCCATAAGGAGATTGAGCTGAGTGGGAAGAAAGGTGAATTGGATAGTGCTTCTAGAACCACCGAAAGATCCCAGCCTGGAAAGGATGGTCTTCTTGGAGGTCTGATCTTTACACAGGCCTGCATGAACTGGATAATCAGAGGGTGCAGGGCCCATCTAGTGCCAGTCTTTGCAGATAGAGCGGAGATCTGTACCCTTAGGGTGCTTGAGCTTAGGCCTTTGTCAACACTCGTCTGTAGGAACTCTAGAACCTGGTAAGGGTCCGGCGAGATGTGATTCCAACCTCTAAGTTGCGCCAAGTGGGTGAACCTTTCCCAAATTCTTGTGTAAACCGTGTTTGTAGAAACCTTCCTGGCTTGCATTAAGGTTGCTATGACTGCCTGGGAACACCCCTGTTCCCTTAATCTAGCCCTTTCAACCTCCAGGCTGTCAAGTGGAGCCTGTCGGGGGCCGGATGGAGGGATTGGCCCTGGAGTAGGAGGTCCGGTGACGCTGGTAGATGGATAGGAGGACGAGTATTGAGCTGTAGGAGAGTTGTGAACCACAGCCTCCTTGGCCAGAATGGGATTACCGCTATTACTGTGGCTGACGATCTCCGAAGCCGGCATAGAAATCTTGCTATCAAGGGAGTCGGGGGAAAGGCGTATCCCAGGTTGAAGTCCCATGGGTGGAGAAGGCAATCTGTTCCCTCCGCTGTCGGAAAGGGTACTCTGGACAGAAATCTCGAGCACTTGGCATTGGCTGGTGTTGCCGCCAGGTCGATCTCCAGAATCCCCCAGGTCTCCGTCAGCATAGGGAACTCCCAGAGGTTCAGGGACCATTCGTTGTTCGATCGAAGTTCCCTGCTCAGGAAGTCGGCTAGCGTGTTTTGAACCGCTGGGACATAAACTGCTCGTAGGTCTGATAGATGTGTCTGGGCCCATTCCATTATGGGGCGAACTTCCTCTAGTAGTTTGCGACTTCGGGTACTGCCTTGCCTCTGGACATAGGCCACCGGCACTTTGTTGTCCATACGGATTTGGACGGACTTCCCTTGCAGCAGAGGCTCAAAAGCTAAGAGGGCCTGGAACGCAGCTCGAAGCTCCAGAATATTTGAGACCACTCCCCGAGCAGGAAAGTGCCACCGTCCCTGGGCTGTCTGATCCCGGTAGTGCGCCCCCCAACCCTTCACGCTGGCATCTGATGTCACGACCTCCGGACTCGGAGGGACTATAGGTCTGAAACCCCTGAGATTGGGAGGCTGAGTCCACCAAAAAAGGTCGAGTCTCACATGGCTGGGAATGTTGATAGGTTGGTGCATTGAGGCCCCGTCCCATTGTCTGAGAAAGGTGTTTTGTAAAGATCTCATTCGCCACTGGGACCACTGGATCATGGGTATAGTTGAAGACATAGAGCCCAGCAGGCTGAGGCAGGACCTGGCCGACGTAGATTTGGAGGATAGTAGATTTTGCACCTTCCGAGCTAGGGGTTCCATCTTTTCTAGGGGCAACTGCACCCTGTTCTGTCTCGTATCCAACTGTGCTCCGAGGAATGTCATCACTTGTGAGGGTTGCAGGCTGCTCTTCTGCCAATTGATTAACCACCGAAGCTCTGAAGGGTTGAGATTAGGATTTTGCGTTGGAGGAGCAGAGTCTCCCGATCTGCCGCTAGGAGCAGTATGTCGTCCAAGTAATGGTGAACCTGCAAGCCCCTCTCCCTGAGGAGTGCTATGAGAGGGAGAAGGACCTTTGTGAACGTCCTGGGTGCCGAAGAGATGCCGAAGGGTAGGCATCGGAATTGGAAGTGGTGTTGGCCGATGGAAAAGCGAAGGAATTTCTGAAAGCGGGGTGGATTGGTACGTGAAGGTAGGCGTCTGATAGGTCGACGGACAGCATCCAATCTCCTAGGTTCACCACCAGAAGGATAGACTGGAGACTTTCCATTTTGAAAGCTTCTATCTGGATCCTTTTGTTTAGGCGTTTGAGGTCCAATACGGGCCGAAGATCTCCTGATTTCTTTCGCACCAGAAACAGAGGGGAATAAAATCCCCTGCCTCTCTGGTGGGAAGGGACTTCTACGACTGCTTCCTTCCGAATTAAATCTGAGACGTACTGCAGTAGAAGTTTCCTTTTGTCTAGGGAAGAAGGAATTTTGGTGGGTTGGAAAACCGTGTGAGGCAATGCCCCCATAAAGCTCCATCTGTGGCCTTGTTTGATCGTGGAAAGGTGCCATTGGTCTTCTATGTGCTCTGGCCAAACTTGTGCGAAATTCCTGAGCCTGGCGCCCACCTGAGCTGGGTGGGCAGGCAAGTTTTCAAAAAGACTTTTGTTGGTCCCCTGTGGTGATGGCCTTGATCTTCTGACCCCTAGCAAAGGGGGGGCGAGTAGATCTCCCATCTCTTCTAAATTCCCTGCCTGGGCGATAGTTTCTGGCTTCTCTGTACCTATCGGGCAGATTACGCCTGAGGGTAGGCCCTCTCTGGGGCTTGGGCCTCCTGTCGGAGGGGATAAGCCCCGACTTCCCTCCGGTGACTTTGGAGATTGCCGAATCTAATTTCGCACCAAACAGGTTTACGCCATCATATGGGATCTTGCACCAGTTGGACTTAGAGTTTGAGTCAGCGACCCAGGGTTTCAGCCATAAGGCTCTGCGGGCCATTACCGAGGCTAACATGGAACGAGCCGAGGAGCGAATGACATCCACTGAGGCTCCTGCCACAAAGTCTCCTGCTAGCCTGATTTCTTGGAAAGAGGATATCACCTCCCCCTGGTCAGTGCCCTCTAAGAGGGCCTTCTCCGCGTTGGCTGCCCATGTGGACATGGCTCTGGCAACTGCAGCCGTGGCAATCGCTGGTCTACACGCTCCCCCTGCTGAAGAGTACGACTTCTTTAATTCCAAATCCATCTTGCAGTCAAGCACATCTCGGAATGAGACCGCGTCCTCTATTGGTAAAGTGACATGACGGGCGAGCCGCATCAGGGATGAATCGACAACGGGAGCGTTGATGAGGGAAGACACCTTGGACTCCATTAGCGGGTACAGCTTAGCGAGCTTATTAGAGAGGCTGGGCCGTCTGTCAGGTTTTTCCCACTCATCTTTAATGAGATCTTCCAATTCATCTATGAAGGGAAATACTTCGGGATCCCTCCTTAATTCGGGAAAATACTTCCCAACCTTCGGTTCTGCCACGGGTTCCTCCCAGCCTATAGCCTCCTTAATGGAGCGTGCAAAGGGTTCAACTAGGCTGAAGTAAAATCCTGATCTCATCTCATGCTCTTCCTGGTCGGACAGGGTCCCCGCTAGCTGGGCATAGGGGTCGAAAGCCGATGAGGTGCCTGGGGTGGGGTCACCACCGGCCAGAGGGGCCATGGTCCAGTTTGAATCTCGTACTGGTTCTCTGGCAAGACTTGTAGCTGTCCTGGCATCCACCTCCCTTTCTTCAACTGCTACATTGAAGCAGGTGCGACAGGCTAATTTTCCTGGCATTGCAATAGCAGCGCACACCCAGCAGGCATTAGCCGCAGGACGGGTATGGTAACGCTCACGGTGCACTGATGGGGACCATCTCCGGTGAGACCTGCTGTGGCGAGATCGGCTGTGGCGTGATCGGCTACGCCTAGACCGGCAGTAGCGGGAGGAGGTTCTTGACCGACTTCTGCGGGATCTCCTTGATGAATGTCTGGATCTCTCCCTGCGCCGTGGGCTTGCATCGCTGGGCCTGGTGGGACTGCGAAAGAAGGCAGTGTTTAGTGGCCGGCTCTCTTTTTTCTCCTCCCTACTTACCTCTATTGATGGCCTCCCTACCTTGTTTGTTGGCAGTGGTCTGCTAGGGCAGTGGTCTCCATAAAGCACAGAGGTAACAGAAGCAGCGGCTGGAGGAAAGCAAAAAAAGGGGTAGAATAAAGGTTAGGCAAGAAGAAGGGGACAACCATTCTAACCAGGGAGAGGAACTAAGCTTACCTGGGGCAAAAAATCCAGAAAAGTTGGGGCAGAGCAGCAACCTCGGGAAGAAAGGAAAAAGTTTCCCATTTAAAACTGGCGCCGCCGTCGCGGCGTTGATGACGCAATCGCGCATGCGCAGTAGCGCCGTGCGCAACCCGGCGCCATCTTGGATGAGGGCAAAGGAGGGGTGCTGTGGAGCATGGAACAACAAGGCCCAGCAGGTCTGCGGGCTCCAGAACACCAAGAATAACTAAGGTACCAGAAAGGAAGAATAGCATGGAAGGGGGATCTGCTGCAGCCATAAGAGAATGTTTAAACGAAAAAGGTAAGGGGAGCCACTGCCGAATCTAAGCTCATTTAGAGCTTGTAGGATGCCAGGTATTTGCCGGGATTTTGACCCCCGAGACCACCAGAGCGGGGTTCCCCCCATAGAGCTCTATTAGAGACTGTAAAGGGGGACTTCCAAACAGGAGAGGCTGAACCTGCTGGGGCGATAGCGGTAGGAGGCAAGCTGTACGTCCGTGTCCTGTTCAGGTGAGGATAAAAAAAGAGAATGATGCCGGGTGTCTCCCACTCAGATTTATAGCTAACCAATCCTGTCAGGTTGTGGGGGCGGAGTCACAACCCAGTGTGTGCTGCCATGAATGCGTCAGGAAAATCCCAATAAAATACATTTCGTTTTTTTTGTTGTAACATGACAAAATGTGGAAAATATCAAGGAGTATAAATACGTTTTTAAGGCACTGTAGATGCATTTATTATTTTTTTCCCCTGTACCTTTGGCCTAACCAAATTCCCCCTACCCCTCCACCGATGCATTCTTAGTGATCTGATGCCAGTGGCCTCCTGAGTTTGGTGACATCCAGTGCCACAAATCTTATCACTTCTGGCTGTGTGTGCGTAGCACAGCTTCATAGGCCCCGTACACACGGCCGAGGTTCTCGCCAGAAACCAGCGAGAACCTCGCTGGGAGCTGCATTCCAGTGAGAACCTCGGCCGTGTGTATGCTCTCTGCTCGCCCCGCCCGTCGGGAAACCCGTCGAGCAAATAGAGAACAGGTTTTCTATTTGCTCGACGGCCCGTCAGGATGAATGGCTGGTTGCCATTCCCGACGGGCGGGTCGCAGATTCTGACGGCCGGCAGAGGTTCCCTGTCGTGTGTACGGGGCTATAGGCTAACCTACCTCTCTCTGCAGACCAGGAGATTAAGGTAGTAGAACCTTATAGACTTCTGGGAGCCAGGAGAGCATGAACTTGCAATGCTGTATGTCAACAAACACAAGAGGCTGTGTCATGTCCAGTCATATAATTTACAAGATGTGCAAGCTTCTTTTTTATTGTTTTCAAAAAACACTTACAATGTACAAGCAAACATTAAAGGGTCACTAAAGGATTTTTTTCCAGCTAAATAGCTTCCTTTACCTTACTGCAGTCCTGGTTTCATGTCCTCATTGTTCGTTTTTGCTTTGATGTTGCTGTAATTCCTCTCTGTACTAGACACTTCCTGGTTGTCTGTTTCCTTATAACCACAGTACTGGGAGCTTTCTCACTGTGGTCACTAATCAAGGAGGTGTGATTACTTTGTGTCTAAAACCCCTCAGCACCAATCCATTTTTGTTTTACAAACCATCACTGCCCCTATTGGTTATCTGGCTCTGTACATCAGAGAGACAGGAAACAACAGCAAAAACGAACTGAAGGCACATTATATGATTGATGTATCTATTGTTAATAATTTTTTTAAAGGAATAAGTTAACTATTATGTCTCTATACCCTGTAAACAGTCATTTCAGCCAAAAAAAATGTTTCCTTTACAACTCCTTTAAGGACATGCAAGCTTCTTTGATTGGGTCCCCATTATAGCTTTACTCCACCATAAAGGTAATAACATAGATTTTCATTTCATGCCCCCTTCTATAGATTCTTGGCTATTATGCTGAACCTATTACTTTAATTTGACATTCCTTTGACCCTTAATAGATATGCAGCAAGTTAGAACTGCCATAGTTGCCAACATTTCAAAAAAGAATTCCAGGTATTCCTTATTTTTCCATCTGCCCATACCCATTATAGCTGAGACAGGGAGACCCTTTCCATCAGTATCAGTCGCCGCCCCTATCCTAAAAAAATTTGCAACCCCAATTTTTCCAGACAGCATTTCAACACACAGGTAAATTGAAGCCCCGTACACACGGCAGAGAACCTCGACGGGCAGAACACATCGTTCCGCCCGTCGAGGTTCTCGCCCGGCGGTCAGATTCGGCGACCAGCCCGTCAGGAAAGGCGACCAGCCATTTATCCCGACGGGCCGTCGAGCAAATAGAGAACCTGCTCTCTATTTCGTCTCGACGGCATTCCCGACGGGATGCTCGCCGAATCCGTACACGCGGCCGAGGTTCTCGGCAGAATCAGGATGCCAGCGAAGTTCTTGCTGGTTTCTGCCGAGAACCTCGGCTGTGTGTACGGGGCTTGATACTTAGTAAGGGGGGGAAATCTAAATAGACTAGAAAACGACTAACCACCACCACTGGGCACACAGAGACATGCCCGCATGCGGCTAAAGTAATCCATTCCCTGTGACCTAACTGGTCAGTCTTTGATGAAAGAAAAAGGTGCACCCTGCTTTGTTCTACCAAAACATGTTCGGATAACATCCCAAGAGGACTCCTCTTGGAAACTTGAAGCAATTCTGAAACCCGAAAAGCTCCAAAATAAGCCAACACAAAGGCTGTTTTAAAAGCAAAGCCTCATAACTGAGAAAGCAGACCAACGAAGTGGTCTTACAAATCTGTTTCAGCATATTAAAACAACTGGGCCTTCTCCTGTCCAGCGTGAAGTGTCGTTTTCTGTATCCCTTCAATGCCTGTTTTCCCTGAAAAAAAAATAGAGCTAGACGGGAGCTGCTGCAGGAGAAATAAAAAGGATACCCCAGCTAGGGTCTTTGCAATGTAGCTATAAGAAAGCTGCTTATCCATCAGGGAGATCAGATAAGACAGGATAGCATATTCAATCGATGCATCCTAAGCAAAACCAGCACAGCCAACAAAAGCCATCCAGTTCATCCAAGCGGTAAAATAATCCACCCATGTATGAAGAGTGACTGATTGCCTAGTAGCGTCAAAAACCGGTGTCAAATCAGCTCTCAAAGGTAGTTTGGGCACTGCGTGTCTTCCGTGTCCGTTTTCGAAAGCGTTGAACCTGGAAAGGGAGAGAGAGTCAGCTACTACATTCAAAACCCCCAGCAACTACTTAGCCTTAATCCATACAGGTGAAACTCGAAAAATTTGAATATCATGCAAAAGTTTATTTATTTCACTAATGCAACTTAAAAAGGTGAAACTAATATATGAGATAGACTCATTGGGCTAGATTCAGTAAGAACTTACATCGGCGTATATGTTGATACGCCGCGTAAGTTCTCGGATGCGCCGGCGTATCTTTTTTCTGTATTCAGAAAGCAAGATACGCCGGAATTTTGCTAAGATACGAGCGACGTAAGTCTTTTACGCTGTGGTATCTTAGTTGCATATTTACACTGGCCACTAGGTGGCGCTTCCGTCGATTTACGCGTCGAATATGTAAATTAGGTAGATACGCCGATTCACAAAAATAGTTGCAGCGGGCGTATCTATTTGCGTCGTTTACGTAAGGCGTCGGACCGGCGTAAAGTTACCCCTGCTATATGAGGCGCAGGCAATGTTAAGTATGGACAACAGGACAGCGTCTAATTGTATGTCGTTTGCGTAAGCTGATTTAGAATAGGGCTGGGCGTAAGTTACGTTCACATTGAAATCAATGTTTATTTGCGACGTGATTTTGAGCATGCGCATTGTGATACGTCCATGGCCGGCGCATGTACAGTTCGTTCGGTGCGTCATTTACGTGGGGTCACCATTTATTAACATACTACACGCCCACTACCAGCCTAATTTGAGTTACAATAATACAATGTTCCGCGCAGCCTTTTCTGAATCCAGGCCGCCGGCCAGGCACCGCAACTCCAATGCGACTTCCAGGTGGCCACAAAGCCTTTGGATCCTGCCGAAATAAGCGAATTAGCAGAAACCTGGTGCAAAAGAAAAAATCAGACTGAAAAAAGGACCTACCATTGAAAGTTTCCAAAAATTCAGCCCACACCACCAAATAGTTCTTGAGAGACCCTGTCAAGCAGATGTGTGCAAAAGGGGACTTCAAACCAGAAGTGGGGAGATGAAAACGCAGAGAAAAAAAATTGCCAACAAAAGCCAGAAGGCCCAATAATGACTGCATTTATGTATGCCTTGTCAAAAAGAAGTAATAAGGTTCTTTATTCTCACAATCTTAGCCTGTGGCAGACTAAACTCTGTGGCCTCAGTGTCAATAGGAATGCCCAAAAATTCCATCTAAGTTGCAGGGAGACAAGTCTTCTCCACCGCCAGGGGAAAACCAAAATGTTCCGCAATGACGCCAAACAAACATAACAACCGAGAATAGAGATCAAAATCAGCTGCACCCCATAGGGAGACATACAAATAAAATTTATCAAAACAAAAACCTAAAGAGCTGAAAGCCGACAGGGCAGTTGGCAAAAGCCTGAAAGAAGACTTAATGTCTGCTTTAGCAGAAGGGTCTCCTGACCACATGTCTAAACCTTGACAATTGCTTCCTAAAAGGTTGCATAGGCCACCGAACACAAAGCCTCATTAATGTCATCATTCAACGACCCTCCCTTAGGGAAAGAGAGGTGTTGAATTAAGCGGAAGGTATTGGGCTCCCTCTTGGGAACTACCCCCAGCAGAGAATTGCAAAAGTTTTTAAACGGGGGTGAAGAAAAAGGCCACGCCATGTGCCATTCTGCTGTCACCTTAACCACTTCAGGTCGGCGCTATTGTCAAAAGACGTCTGCAGCGCCGACCTGAGGTGCCAGGTGGACGTCTTTGGATGGCTTTTGTTTACATTACCCGCGTGCCGCTGGGGGGCACGCAGCGGGTAAACACTGTGCCGTCGCATCACTGGGAAGCTGATGCGTGTGCCTGGCAGCCGCGATGTCCGCGGGTACACTCGATCGGCAGTCCCAGCAGGTGACAGCAGGGACGTGGAGCTCTGTGTGTAAACACAGAGCTCCACGTGCTGTCAGGGAGAGAGGAGACCGATCTGTGTCCCTTGTACATAGGGACACAGCGTCGGTCACCTACCCCAGTCACCCCCCTCCCCCCACACAGTTAGAACACACCCAGGAAATACATTTAACCCCTTCCTCACCCCCTAGTGTTAACCCCTTCCCTGCCAGTCACATTTATACAGTAATTAGTGCATTTTTATAGCACTGATCGCTGTATAAATGTGAATGGTCCCAAAATTGTGTCAAAAGTGTCCGATATGTGCGCTGCAATATCGCAGGCCTGACAAAAAAAAAAATTGCAGATCTCCGCCATTACTAGTAAAAAATAAATCATAAATCTATCCCCTATTTTGTAGGCGCTATAACTTTTGTGCAAACCAATCAATAAACGCTTATTGCGATTTTTTTTAACAAAAATATGTAGAAGAATACGTATCAGCTTAAACTGAGGGAAACATTTTTTTTTTTTTTTAAATGGGATATTATTATAACAAAAAGTAAAAAATATTGTGTTTTTATTCTAAATTTTCTGTCTTTTTCTGTTTATAGCGCAAAAAAAAAATCACAGAGATGATCAAATACCACCAAAAGAAAGCTCTATTTGTGGGGAAAAAATGATAAAAATATAATTTGGGTACAGTGTTGTATGACCGCGCAATTGTCATTCAAAATGCGTCAGCGCTGAAAGCTGAAAATTGGTCTGGGCACGAAGGGGGTTTAAGTGCCCAGTAATAAAGTGGTTAAAAACCTTTTCCTGTACCACTTGCGGAAAGCGCTGTACAGATTTCAAATTCTCGACCATGGTGCGTACTTCACCCAAAAAAGCCAGAGGGTAAAAACCCAATGAAAAACCCTCAATTAGTAAACAATCCTTCTCCCTGTTTGGGTACAGGTCCAACCAGGGGCCCATGTTTCCCAGTCTCACTGGCCTGCAGGCTTTTGGGAAAAATATCCCACTGAGACCACGACCCCACACTCTTCTTGAAACATTTCACCACCGGATGGTGCCCTGCACAGAATGAGCATTCTATATCTATACTTACACGCCGCATTAAAACGACATTGATTCTCTTTAGAGGCGAACGTACAACCCCTGCGATACACTGAGCTGACATGGTTCAGCTTACTAACAGTTGTCCTCTGTGAAAGGATCAAGTTAAGCCATAGGCCCACATCCTTCATCCCCCACCTCAGGGAAGGATGCACAAAAGGACTTATTATAGAATTACCAGCTCAAACCGCCAAAAACATTTATGCCTCCAACGCATGGTCCGCATGCTGAAAAAGACCTCTGCACAAATTAAGGTGCCTCTCAACCAGAACGCTGGCAAATAAACAAAATGACTGCAGCCAATTATTAAAAGATCCCTTTACAACCACATTATGCTACAGTTAAGCCTATAATCAGGCTTACCCAAAGCTACCAATGGCGACCCTAGGGGGGGGGGGGCAGAGGGGGCCCTGACCCTCCCAACATTATGCTGTGCCACCCCCAATAAAAGGGAGGGAGCACGTCCCCAGTCAGCTCTGCGGGGCATTCCTCCCCCCTCCCTCTACTCCCTAACACTGCATAATGCGAGCGCTCACACAACCACAGCCACCCGATCTGCTCCTACCCCTGCATCCTCATTAGCATGGAGAAGAGAGAGTTGCAGAAAGGACACCATGAGACAAGTGATGCGATGAATGATGTGATTTGCTGTCATTATACATTGGCGTGAATGGGGCCCAGTGTCAGGGAGCTCTGAGGGTGTAATACTTGAGGTGCTCTGTATCAGAAGGAGAAGGATCTCTAGAGGTTACAGGCCCGGCACACTACGGGTTAATGATGGGCCTTGCAGTGCTGATCTCCCCCCTCCAGGCTGTACAATGCTGGGTGACCCCCATGAACAGGTCGTGTGATGTCTATGCTCCCCACCCCCCTCCTCCATTCATCCATTCATATGGTCTGAGCACTAAACACCCCGCACCTACCTCCCGACCACACCGATCCCCGGGGCTGCTCCTCCCGATCACCCGCGTCAGGCACACTAACTGAGAGCCGGAGGAGAGCCGAGCGGCCACACCCCCCTGTCACATGGTACACGAGGAAGCACGGTCTCTGCGGTACGTGATCACAGCGCAGGGTGGGATAGCGATACCGTACAATGTGTGATCAGAGAGCGTGGAGGAGGGAGGAGACTGTCCCTGGGGGGGGGGGGCTGGCGGCTGGCAGCGCTGCTTGACATGTCAGGGCTCTGGTGGAGAACAGTGCGGCACTGTGCGAGAGAGCAATAACCAGTGTCCAGGCGCTCTAGGCGGCAGTGCGCCCTAGGCGTTCTCCTAGTCTGCCTAGTGGTTGCGCCGGCCCTGACCACAGGCCGTTCAGGGTGCATACTCTGCTAAGTGAGTCTTCTAGGGAGAGGCTGCGTTGCCCCTTGCCCGTAATGCCTCTGCTGATCCTCTGCCACTGCCCCTATTCCACCATTCTGTTCCACCTCCGCAGGCAGCTCCAAGCAGAGGCATAACCAGGCTTGTCCCCTGCAACTCTCTGCTCTCTCCAGTAAACCCCCGACCAGCTCTTCAATGCTAAAGGCAAGTGACATGCCACTCTGCAGCCCTTGTATAACATTTCCAGTGAAATTCATAAACTTCCAGGATTTCCCATTGGATAAACCCAGATCCCATTTTGGAATATTTAAAGGCACAGTGCCCCCACTTACCCCTAACATCCTACCTAACAGTAAAACCCATTAAATTATACTAACAGGGCCGGGTGGCCCCAGTCCCAAGGAAGAGGGCCCAAATACGTGTGCCCGCTTTATAGAATCTGTTGGTAGGGTTAAGTCTGTTGGAGAGGGGTTTCTTTCAGCAACGCTGCCAGTGGGGTGACCAGGGAAGTATGTTGGGAAGGCGAGCAATGGAAAGTGACCATCGAATAATGGCTATCTGGGGGGTTAGGAAGTTGTTAGGAGTGAATTTAAAAACTATTAAAAGCCAAGAAATAATATAACATTCAGACAACCACAATTTTTGGATGAAGATCACATCAACAGTGGTAGCTGTTCTTTCATGATAGGTTTACTTACTAATATTGCATGCTAACTAATTACTCCACCTATCTTGAGTATTTTGCTGTATAATTGAGACAGAGCGATGGTCTGTAAACATAATAACGTCAGACATATTTTTCCTTTTCTAGAGCTGGAGTCGGTAAAGCTGGCCCGGGCTGTTCTCAGCAAGCTTCATGAAATCTGCTGTAGCTGGGTAAAAGACTTTCCTTCGTTCCGAAAGCCACACTTGTACTATGATACCTCCATACATGCAATCAAGAATATGCGACGGAAGATGGAGGATAAGCATGTCTGCATTCCTGACTTTAACATCCTCTTCAACCTAGAGGTAAGTGGCAAAGTGTAAACAATTACAAAGACTGTTTAGACCTAAAAGAGTTACATTATTGTAGAAGAAATTATACAGCATTTACAAATCTCCTACACAGCAGCCCTTGGATTGGGAGAAGGGTGGGGGGGGGGGGGTCAGTTTAGTAATCTAATCCACATACTGCTGCATACACATGTGCTGAAAGAAGAAGAGGGCAGAGTGAGCAGAGCTGAAGGCTGAAGGGCATTGTTCAGTCATTATCCAATATGCAGCCAACAAATCGTGTTTATAACAATATACTAATCTTTACAGTCCACTGGAAAATTAACAAGCAGTCATTACAATACATGCAGTGCTTTGAAAAAGTATTCATATCCCTTGAAATTTTCATGCTACAACCAAAAACGTAAATGTATTTTATTGGGATTTTATGTGATAGACCAACACAAAGTGGCGCATAATTGTGAAGCGGAAGAAAAGTTATAATTTGTTTCCAAATTAACACTTGTACAACACGACAGTCATAGGATTGTGCATCCGACTTTGCACTGCGACTTAAAATCCAACATCCAACTTCAATGAACGGGGATCCGACTTTGATCCCAACAATGCAGGCACTTTCTGTCTGGTATAAATCTTTAGGGGGAACTCCACGCCAAATGAAAAAAAAAATGGCATGCGTTCCCCCTTCAAGAGCATACCAGGCCTTTCAGTCTTGTATAGGTTTTAAGTGGAACCCACACACCAAAAAAAATGACATGGAGTCCCCCGGAAAATCCACACCAGTCCCTTATCTGAGCACTTGGCCCGGCAGGTAAGGAAAGAGGTTGGGGATGAGCGGGCGCCCCCCTCCTGAATTGTACCAGACCGCATGCTCTCAACACAACGACAAGGGCATCTTCCCTACAATCCTGGCCATTGGTTTTCGGGTCTGTACCTATACCCATTAGGGCTGCGCATCTTCACCGGTCTCACGATTCGATGCGATTACGATTATCAAGTCCACGATTCGATTCGATTTGATTCCGCGATGCATCACGATGCATCACGATTGCAGCGCAAGTGCGCATTGCTTTCATAAAAAAAAAAATTAAGTACTCCTCCATTTTTTTTTTTCTATCTGTTCTTAAAAAAAAAAAAAAAAAAAAACACATACATACACACACACAATAACACTTCCTGCATGTAGCAAAGTCTAAACACAGCGGACATGCTACAGGAGACGGTCAGAGACTGCGGACATGCTACAAGAGACGGTCAGAGACTGCGGACATGCTACAGGAGACGGTCAGAGGCTGCAGACATGCTACAGGAGACGGTAAGGGGCTGCAGACATGCTACAGGAGACGGTCAGAGGCTGCAGACATGCTACAGGAGACGGTCAGAGGCTGCAGACATGCTACAGGAGACGGTCAGAGGCTGCAGACATGCTACAGGAGAAGGTCAGAGGCGGCAGACATGCTACAGGAGACGGTCAGAGGCTGCAGACATGCTACAGGAGACGGTCAGAGGCGGCAGACATGCTACAGGAGACGGTCAGAGGCGGCAGACATGCTACAGGAGACGGTCAGAGTCTGCAGACATGCTACAGGAGACGGTCAGAGGCTGCAGACATGCTACAGGAGACGGTCAGAGGCTGCAGACATGCTACAGGAGACGGTCAGAGGCTGCAGACATGCTACAGGAGACGGTCAGAGGCTGCAGACATGCTACAAGAGACGGTCAGAGGCTGCAGACATGCTACAAGAGACGGTCAGAGGCTGCAGACATGCTACAAGAGACGGTCAGAGGCTGCAGACATGCTACAAGAGACGGTCAGAGGCTGCAGACATGCTACAAGAGACGGTCAGAGGCTGCAGACATGCTACAAGAGACGGTCAGAGGCTGCAGACATGCTACAAGAGACGGTCAGAGGCTGCAGACATGCTACAAGAGACGGTCAGAGGCTGCAGACATGCTACAAGAGACGGTCAGAGGCTGCAGACATGCTACAAGAGACGGTCAGAGGCTGCAGACATAGTACAGGAGACAGTCAAGAGACTGCAGACATAGTACAGGAGACAGTCAAGAGACTGCAGACATAGTACAGGAGACAGTCAAGAGACTGCAGACATAGTACAGGAGACAGTCAAGAGACTGCAGACATAGTACAGGAGACGGTCAAGAGACTGCAGACATAGTACAGGACAGTCAAGAGACTACAGACATAGTACAGGAGACAGTCAGCAGGTAAATATGATATTTTTTATTTTTAAGGAAAAAATAATACCCTTTAGTCTTTTGGCAGCAACTTAGTAAACAGGTCAACATCAGTGCAAAAAAAAAAAAGGGGAAGACATTCCAATCAGCAAGAAATAATATACTGCTTGAAGATCAGTGCATTCCAGAGGGGAGAGGTGATAGGGAAATCTTTGGAAGAAATTAGACAGAAAAAGAGTGTGCAATGTGCATCCCCCAATGTGAGTCAGCGGGTTAAGACCAGAATGAAGTCAATCCATTAGTGACAGTAATAAAGAAAAACTGTTTATTTGATAGAACCCATGAAGGGACTGGACCAGTACATGTTTATATGTAATAGGAATGAGCATAAAGATTAGCATGTCACTTTTCCCAGTTGGTGCTCTGTGTACAGCAATTCAATAGCACTGGTGAAACATTCACATAAATCAAAGCATGGCAAACTTATCTCACCTCCGGAGCACTTCTACCATCCCCCCTCTTCTCCTCACAGCTTGTTTACCTTTCTGAAGCCGAAGCTGTGCCTTATCCCACGTGTGATAAGAGCTGCTGTGATCTGTCTCACAGCTCCGTGCAGTGATCTGCGCCCGCCCACTGAGGAGATGACCAGTGTCACTCCACAGTCCACACAGCTACAAATCCTGAGGAGGGGGAGAGCGTGGGTGAGTGCAGAGGCTGCAGAGGGAACGGCGCCAGACGCAGCCAGCCGATCTCTACAGTGTCATGACCGGAAAAGACACTGCTGTCCGGGCGATGGGGAGGGGCCAAAATGACGTCATTAATAATCAATTATGCTGCATCCCCGCATCGATGCAGAATCGGGAAAGGAATAATCTCGATGCATCGATGCGGCGATCATTTTCAACACCCCTAATACCCATTCACCTAAACGAAAGTGTCAAAAAGAAAACATATTACACATGTTTTTAAAGAAATGTATTAAGCCAGCTCCGACGTTGCTTCCGATCTCTTTTCCCCTCTTCGGCTCTTCTGCCTCCTCTGCTGGTGTCTTCTGCCTCTCGTGGTTCTTATCCTCTCTCCAGGTCTTCTGCCTCTGAGGGGTCGGCTCTCCCTCTGTTCTTCTCATTTTCTGCTCTAACGCTGCTCTAATGCTGGGTGTGCGGTGTGCCACTACTTTTATTGGCATGGGGCGGAGTCACTGAGTGATGTCACCACGTTGCCCTGCCCCTTATGATGTCACCGCCCATATATGCCAAAATAAGTAGTGGCACACCGTGCATCCAGCATTAGAGCGGTAGAGAGCGTTGAGTCAATATCAGAAGAAGAACAAAGGGAGAACACGACGGAGAAGACCCAGCAAAAAAAGGAGGAGAAGACCCGGCAGAGGCAGAAGACAGCGGACAGAGGGAAAAGAACCAGCAGAGGGCTAGAAGACATTGCCAGAAGAGGGAGATGTCAGGACCTGGGCTTGAACCTGGGACGTTATCTGTGTCTGCCATTGTCTCTTCCCACTGAGCTATCAGGGATGCTGGACAGCTCCCTGTCTGATCTGCTGGACAAATCTACCTAATCCATTGGAATACTCTACCTTGTGTCTTGATTGCCTTGAACCTTGAAACCCTTGCTCCTCCCATGAACTTCCTATATAAGTCTGATCTCAGCACTTCCTCTTTGCCAGGTTATTGTGCCTTCCCAGCCAGTGCCTTGCGATTTGTCTGCTCTGCTGCCATTGTATCTGCAACCACCTGTGTTTGACCCTTGGCCTGTTCCTGGACTTCTCTATTGCCTGATCCCAATCTGCAACCACCTGTGTTTGACCCTCAGCTTGTTCCAGGACTTCTCTATTGCCTGATCCCAATTTGCAATCACCTGTGTTTGACCCTCAGCCTGTTCCTGGACTGCTCTATTGCCTGATCCCAACCTGCAACCACCCATGTTAGACCCTTGGCCTGTTCCTGGACTACTCTACCTGTTCTGCCACTGTTATAGCAATTGGCCTCTGAGCCTGATGCCCAATCGTGACAGAATAACCTGGCCTAAAACATGGAGGCCGCTATAGCAAAGGCTGTGGCTCCTCTCAGGCAGCAACTTTTGGAGCTCCAGCAAGAAGTTCTGAAAGGTACAGTACGCCCAGCCCTGGAACCAGCATGCCCTGAGCCATTTGTGGTGATGCCAGAGAGGTTTGATGGTAGCTGTGCATCATTCTTGTGCTTCAAGGTGGATTGCAAGCTGTTATTTGCTCTTAAGCCTAGGACCCATGCCACCGATTATATAAAGGTTTGTGCTACTATCAACCTGCTCACTGGACCAATCAAAACATGGGCTCATCAGGTACTACAGGAAATGAGTACAGTCTTGGACAGCTGGGAAGCATTTATGCTAGCTCTGGACTCTCACTGTACAGTTTCCAAGAAAACCAGGGTTCCCAAGTCTGCTCCTAGCTCATGGCCTACAGGGAACCAGGGACATGAATACCCTGTACATATACGACTCTGATGCATCCCAGTATGCGCCAAGCCGTGAAGCCCTAACGCCACAAAGTCTTGGCGTTCCTGTGGATATACACACGCCTACCCTGGAAGGTGTGGAACCTATGGAGATTGGGGTCATCCAGACCAAGCTGTCTAAAGGTGAAAGAGAGTGTAGGAGAGACTGTGGCCTTTGTTTCTATTGTGGAGAAAGAGGACACCTTATCTCCCTCTGCCCAACTCGCCCACCTCGGCCAAAGGTTCTTCAAGTGTGTACTATTGGGACTCATCCTGCTATCCCTGCTGTTCGGCCTGTGAACTGCCAAGGTTGCTGTAAGGCCTGTCCATGTTCAATGGCACAAGTGGGTTCCCAGACTACGGTGGTCAACAATGCCAGTGCCCCTCTTGAACCCGCAACCAATACCCCTGTGAAACCCCTACCATCTGGCCTAAAGGCAACTATGCATCTTCCTGACAACAGATCAGTTCCAGTAGTAATCCCACACTCCACAGTGGTAAATGCCGTTACATCACCCTGTCCTGCCAAAGAACCACCTCCTGCTCCAGAAACACCTTCGCTACTTCCTAAAAAAAACACCTGTTCCTGATACAGTCACCACTTCCATAAAGTCTGGCTTCATCACTAATTTGTGTCCTGCCAAAGAAGTTCTACCACCTGACTGTATGTATGCCTCGAATGGCACCCTTATCTGTAAGCAGGAACTGGACATGTTTGAAAAAGCCTTGCAAGCGAGGAGAATCTCCCCGGCAGGAACTTCTGAAGCAATAATAAGGTTCACTCCCTAGATTAACAAGAGTAGAGAAGAGCTGGAGAGGGAAGAAGTCGGAAGAGTTGCCGGAGCTGAGTTAATAAATTACTTTAAAAACCTGTGTAGTGTGTTTTATTTTTAAAACCTTTTTTTTTTCTCTGCTACGCTATCTAAATTTATGACTACAATTTTAGCCAAATTAGCTGACTCAAAACACATAGTCAGCAAGTGTGTACCCATACCCTCTTCCCAATAGGTTATGTCTGATTTCCCTGTTTCTTCCGACAGCTGAGGATGAAGAGGAATGTATTCTATCCAAGGATAAAAAACTGCCTTTTGCCCCAGCAAAAGAAGGCTAAACCTCAGACTGAAAATGTTTACTGCAGAGGCTAAGAAGATTTTTATTTCTTCCAGGCTTCCAGGTCCAAGGCAAATGGGCGCCTTCACTATTCAGAGTGGGGGAATATATGTTTGTGCCTGCTTCATGTTGTCAAACCTGCCAACGTAGGTTTGACAACAAGTAGTAAGTAAGTGGACCTCTATACTGTGCTGTGCTGACACAGCTCCTCTCTCAAGAGGTCATAGCCATAATTCTAGAAAAGGAAATGTTCTAGGGGTTTTACTCAACTTGTTCATTGTTTCCAAAGCAAAAGGGCTTCTGAATCTAAAGGTTCACAACATCTGGAATCTACCAGGTCAGTCATTGCTTTTCTCCATTCGGAGACTTTCTTGCTTCTGTGGACATAAAAGATGCCCACTAGCATGTCACCATATTTCTGATGCATCAACACTTCCTGTTGTGCACTCAACATTGATGAATTTGAAAGATCATAATTGCTGCCTAAAGATTTAAGAACAAACTTCCACCTTTCCCTGTCAAAGCGCACTCCACCAGATTAGTTAGGGCTTCATGAGCTTTTCAGCATCAGGAAACTGTTTCTCAGATTTCCGAGGCTGCCATCTGCTCTTCGGTTCATATGTTTGTTAAGTTTTATCAGGTGGATGTTCAGGTTTCATCTGATGTCAGCTTCATTCAAAGTGGTTCTTAAGGCTCAAGGTTTTATCTTTCTCCAGCACTGTGCAATTGAGCATTGGCTGTGCTGGGTCTCTCCCTCCTCATTGGCCGAGACAGCAGCGGGAGCCATTGGCTCCCGCTGCTGTCAATCACAGCCAGTGAGCCAATGAGCTGCTTGCTCTGGGGGCACTCATCAGGAGGGAGGGTCCAGGAGTGCCAATGGGGACCCGAGAAGAGGAGGATTGGGGCTGCTGTGTGCAAAACCGCTGCACAGTGCAGGTAAGTATGACATGTTTGCTTATTATTTTTTATTAATTATTGTGTTTATTATCACTTTAAGTTCTTCAGGTGGCTTGATGATCTCTGTTGTTCATGTAGGCTTATAAGCATTTACTGTGTTTCCCACATCTCAGTTGTACTATTTTGGGATGTCCCTATGTACATGAGTTACTCATCCTGTGTCCCCAATATATGATTAAGAAAATAGGGTTTTGACTTTGCATAAATGTCTTTTCTTGGAGTATGTTAGGGGACATGTGTCCCTCTCCTCTGTTCTTATGACCCACTCCTACTAATGCTCTGAAGTATGATTGGATTGGAAGGCATAACCTAAGATACCTGAATTACTCATCCTATGTCCCGCCAAGAAAAAAAAAATTATGGTAAGTCAAAAATACTTTAAGTGCATATTTAGCTGTATGTGTGGACTTCAGCTTTAATGCAGGGATCAAAAAAAAAAAAATAACAGTAACACAAAACAAGCAAACAAAAGTAGTGATTGATTATTGCTGTGTTAGGTTACTCTATTTTGCAAACTGCTCTTTGCCTTGATGAATAAGCATGATATTGTTAGAAGCATGTTTTTTTGTATGGTACTTGGGCATTTGTAAGCTTCCAGAGAAAGCTCCTCGTCCTACTCAGTACAACAAAACAGGAAAATAGGAGAGCGGGATACTTTTTCCATTAGACACCCTAGTTACCTTAAAGTACATCTCTCTATCTGATTTGCTATAGTGTTTCCACTACCAAGGGCCATTAGTCATTAGAGAGCATGCTGTTAAAGCATGCTGGCATTTATGGTTCAAACACCTGCATATATAGTTTTTGACAACAATATTATCAGCAGGTCTTAGCACTGGTTTACAAGAGATACAGTGCGGAAAATAAGTATTTGAACACCCTGCTATTTTGCAAGTTCTCCCACTTGGAAATCATGGAGGGGTTTGAAATTGTTATCGTAGGTGCATGTCCACTGTGAGAGACATGATCAAAAAAAAAAATTCCAGAAATCACAATGTATGATTTTTTAACTATTTATTTGTATGATACAGCTGCAAAGAAGTATTTGAACACCTGTCTATCAGCTAGAATTCTGACCCTCAAAGACCTGTTAGTCTGCCTTTAAAATGTCCACCTCCACTCCATTTATTATCTTAAATTAGATGCACCTGTTTGAGGTCATTAGCTGCATAAAGACACCTGTCCACCCCATACAATCAGTAAGAATCCAACTACTAACATGGCCAAGACCAAAGAGCTGTCCAAAGACACTAGAGACAAAATTGTACACCTCCACAAGGCTGGAAAGGGCTACGGGGAAATTGCCAAGCAGCTTGGTGAAAAAAGGTCCACTGTTGGGCAATCATTAGAAAATGGAAGAAGCTAAACATGACTGTCAATCTCCCTCGGACTGAGGCTCCATGCAAAATCTCACCTCGTGCGGTCTCAATGATCCTAAGAAAGGTGAGAAATCAGGCCAGGACTACACGGGAGGAGCTGGTCAATGACCTGAAAAGAGCTGGGACCACCGTTTCCAAGGTTACTGTTGGTAATACACTAGGATGTCATGGTTTGAAATCATGCATGGCACGGAAGGTTCCCCTGCTTAAACCAGCACATGTCAAGGCCCGTCTTAAGTTTGCCAATGACCATTTGGATGATCCAGAGGAGTCATGGGAGAAAGTCATGTGGTCAGATGAGACTAAAATAGAACTTTTTGGTCATAATTCCACTAACCGTGTTTGGTGGAAGAAGAATGATGAGTACCATCCCAAGAACACCATCCCTACTGTGAAGCATGGGGGTGGTAGCATCATGCTTTGGGGGTGTTTTTCTGCACATGGGACAGGGCGACTGCACTGTATTAAGGAGAGGATGACCGGGGCCATGTATTGCGAGATTTTGGGCAACAACCTCCTTCCCTCAGTTAGAGCTTTGAAGAAGGGTCGAGGCTGGGTCTTCCAACATGACAATGACCCGAAGCACACAGCCAGGATAACCAAGGAGTGGCTCTGTAAGAAGCATATCAAGGTTCTGGCGTGGCCTAGCCAGTCTCCAGACCTAAATCCAATAGAGAATCTTTGGAGGGAGCTCAAACTCCGTGTTTCTCAGCGACAGCCCAGAAACCTGACTGATCTAGAGAAGATCTGTGTGGAGGAGTGGGCCAAAATCCCTCCTCCAGTGTGTGCAAACCTGGTGAAAAACTACAAGAAACGTTTGACCTCTGTAATTGCAAACAAAGGCTACTGTACCAAATATTAACATTGATTTTCTCAGGTGTTCAAATACTTATTTGCAGCTGTATCATACAAATAAATAGTTAAAAAATCATACATTGTGATTTCTGGAATTTTTTTTTTGATTATGTCTCTCACAGTGGACATGCACCTACGATAAGATAACAATTTCAGACCCCTCCATGATTTCCAAGTGGGAGAACTTGCAAAATAGCAGGGTGTTCAAATACTTATTTTCCGCACTGTATGTCATATCAAACTAAATTAATTGCTTTCTGAGGAGAAAGTACTGCATTGGATGTTCTTTATTTTGCTAGTGTTAGTTTGCTGAGCTTTTCGTCATGAAACGTTCAAAAGATAGAAACAGATTTTTTTGGTTCCCAGTTTTTTCTTTTTTTTAGCTGGTGAAGGGAAGTAAAAGCAGTGTTCTGATCAAGAAACTCACACATAAATATTGGTTTAGAGGTAAACAAAGCTGCATATTAAGGGTAGTCAGCAGCTCAAAATGCAGTGTTTGCGTCGATATTAAAGAGTTTCTTCTAGCTTCATTTATGAATAACCTACTGATATTTTCGATTATATTGGTTATCTAAAAATAGATTTGGCTTCTCCGTTCTTGGTGGGTGCAACGAACCACTGATCCACTCACTGCAATCGTAGTGGGACATAGTGGGAATAACTCCAATAGAGACCGTGGGTACCTATTGTACAAATATAGGTGCGTATAGGACATTACCACTAAAATGTTAACGACCCCTAAACACAACGATAATACTCCTTTATGGCACAATAGACAACTGTCAGGCGGCGTACACACGACCGAGGTTCTCGCTGAAAACCAGCGAGAACCTCGCTGGAATGTGCATTCCAGCGAGGACCTCGGCCGTGTGTACGGTCTCGGCGAGCTTACCGTCGGGAAGCCCGTCGAGCAGAAATAGAGAGCACGCTCTCTATTTGCTCGACGGCCCGCCTGGAAGAATGGCTGGTTGCCATTCCCGACGGGCGGGTCGCCGATTTCGACGGCCGGCAGGGAACCTCGACGGGCGGAACGATGTGTTCTGTCCGTCGAGGTTCTCTGCCGTGTGTACACGGCCTCAGAGTTTCTCTTGATCCCTGACACAGAGATATGGTGCGAACATGGAATATATTATTTGCACCACATAATTCCCGATGGCACACTTAAAAACGTTGAGGACCTCCAAAATGAGTTCCTGCTGCCCAATTGTATGCTTTTTAGATTATTCCAAGTGCGTCACGCAGCCCAAGCTCAGTTTCCCCAGCCTTCGCCACAATCTACACCCAATGTTATCATGGCAGTGGTTAAGGGTGTGGACCTGCAAAAGCTGATCTCTGATTTTTATGTCATGCTCCTCACCCCATCATCTACCACGCCTTAAACCAAGATGGGAAAGAGAGGTGGGTCCGATGGAGGATGAGGAGTAGAGTGAAGCACTTGACTCATGCAAGACTGTATCCCCCAAGTGCTCCGATGGTCTGACCCAGTTATACGTGGTGCACCGAGCATATCTCACCCCATAAGAATCGCCCGCTTTAGACAACAGTCTTCTACCTCGTGCACAATGTGTAACCAAGCGACAGGCACATTCTTCCATCTACTTTGGGCGTACCCAGTTCTTTAGGGTCTGTGGAAGCAGATTGTGGACTTCCTCCATAATAACATTGGATCCCCTTTGACCCTGGACCCCAAACAATGCTTACTGGGGTTATTCCCCGATTCTGAGATAGACAAATTCACTAAAACTTTCTTGCATGAAAAATTATAGCCAGACACCGGATGAGACCCACTCCCCCCAGCTTCAACGATTGGAAACTAGATATAAATAACACACCTCCCTACAAAAAGTTCATATAGATTAACAGAGGTTGTCCAGATAAGTACAACAAAATCTGGGATAGATGGCTTGAGTCCGCAGACACATGCACTGAAGTCCGTAAAACTATCCGTAAAACTATAAATCCTTCTAGCGCGTAATCCCATGAATAGCGTCGACATAGGGTTTTCGACTCATTGATAGTTACTGAGACCAGTGTTCAGTCGGAACAAGTTTTTTGATCTGCTGTGCCTATATGTGTATAAGCCACATTTCTTTGTTTTATGCATTTCTCCAGTTGCCTTGTAACTTGCAGAACTATATTCCAAATGTAAATTGTTCAATGAAAACTTAAAAAAATAAAATAAAATAGATTTGGCTTTAATACAGTATTAACTGATGTTATAATATCCTCAGGAGAGATGAGCAAATGGAAAATCTGCTGCAGTATGATCCAATTCTCTGCCTCTCTTTTTTTATTTTTTTATTATAAGGATCCATTAGTCTATGCTGACATTGGTTTCTATTCTACTACACAGGTAGATGAGCAGCTTCAGAAGTAGGTGATAGAATCGATTTTAGCTATGACTAAACCTCAATTAAGCAAGAGTTTACAACTTCCAAGTGTAGCACTAACCCCTTAGGAGCTGCTGGTTTAGATTTTGGGTTTTGCACGTTACCTCTAAATTCGTTGTCTAGGGAAGGAAGTCTGTAGAAAATTGCAATGTCCACACAAGGCACCTGCAGAGGTGGGAGCGCAGAAGTGCCAGAGTTCTCCCCTCCCTCCTTCTCTCCTTGTTTGTGTCCGTCCAGAACTAGTGTTCTGAGCATAGGTGTGTGTCTGTCCAGAACTGATGTGTGAGCATAGGGCAGCCCGTCCAGCCTGGCAGTGTTCGGGGGAGGGGCCACTCTTCTTCCTGACATGAGGGTCCTAGTTTTTAGTGGCTGCTGACTGCTGATGTGCAGGAATGAATTGGGAGTCTTGGATCCCGCACTGCCTCCTCCAACTCCAGTTGGAATGCCTCCCCCTCCCATCTCTATCTCCCATCTCTATCTCCCATCTCTATCTCGGGCTGCACAGAGAGAGAACTGAGGTGAGTCACAGTGTTCAGTGTGCTAGGGGGTGGCATCCCCAGCATCCCTTTACATGTGCTCTGGGCTGCCCCTGCTCTAGATGTTTTATGGCATGATAGATTGCATAGGATACACAGCCCCTGCCCATTTGTGCGCCTCAGTAGTCCATCTACAAATGTGATGTGTAATGAGATGTACCAAGAGCCCTTTTACACTGACAAAGGGGAGGAGTTAGTAAAATGACCACACCCATTTGGGGTACCAGAAATATTTTTGCACCCAGGATCCTGTGACCCTAGGATCAGCCCTGACTGTAGGCTTTATTTTCGCTGCATAAAACTTGTGAAGGAAGTAGAGAGTGTAGAGAGAAGGGGAAGGTTCAGGTACGCAGTACAGAATGTACAACAATTATTCAAAGTTCCAGTATTCACCACTCACTCCTGAGTGGGTATTGCTCACCCGGATAGACCCCTCTCACATGGCCTAGCAGCCGGAATGATGCACGGACGGTATAGAAACAGTCTCTGCCACAGACCATCTGAGAACACAGAATGGATAGTCAGGAATCCTCTACCACAGGATTTAAAGTTCCAAACTTCCTGCCTTACAGCCAAAGAGCCTTTAAGCCAATCCGGCGAACTGTAAGACACTTTGCGTAGTTGATCCCTTTCTCTTAACGAGGTTACCAGGCCTATCCCGAGACATCAGCTTGCATTGCTTTGTCTCCTCCAGGGCAGACCTTCCCCGGTTTCCTTCGCTAAGCAGCTTTCTCCACTTGGATGGACAGCTTGGGATCCCCTGTAGAACTATAGGCCCCAGCCAGCATAGCTGGGCCTACTCGACAGGAACACAGCCTCAGACCAACGTGGTCCCGAGACTGGAATCACACGCACTCACCTAGCGCCAGGAGGGCCACGAAGCAAAGGCCCCCGAAAAATGGCGTCTGCTCCTTAAGTATCCCCTCCCAGCATACCCAGCGGGTTGACCACTCCCACTGTGCTGCTGCCGAGAAGGGTCACTCAACACACTATGGTTTGCCGAGTTCCAACATGGGCTTGAAGTGTTAACGCCACCTACAGCCAACAAGGGAAAACTTCTACCGAGCTCAACCATAGCCAGAACAGAGGCTAATTTAAATAGAATTAACAGAGTCTGAGCCAAACTATTGGCTCAGACAACCCTAAATTTACAATAGCGCCCATCTCGTTGGGAGACCAGCGCTACACAAGTATTCCACACAAGGAAATACTTCTACTGGTGGAAGTAAAATATAATAAATGTGAACCTATTACCCACCTGCTACATCTGCATAAATTATTGTCTGAAATCCTAGTATACAGTTTTTATCACTTAAAATAAATCTCTAAGCTGCAGGCAAATGACTTGCATAGGTTTAAAGGTTAAGTCTGCTGTAGGCATGAGGAAGTATGTTCTCACTCTGCTTTCCCTCAGTGATCAGACATCACTTTCTACTAAATCGCCAGGTTTGCGGCTGTAGTAAATTTCAGTACGCTAACACATTACTTGGCAAATATGCTTTAAACCTGCTCAACATTAAGGTAAGTCAGCACCTTTAGGTGTGAGCAGCTGACAACAAGGTGACCATACGAACCTTAAAGGGTCACTAAAGGAAAAAAAAATGTTTTGCTGAAATGACTGTTTACAGGGTATAGAGACATAAAAGTTAACTGATTCCTTTTCAAAATGATTAAAAATAGATAAAAATCAATCATATAATGTGCCTGCAGGTTAGTTTCACTTTTGAACTGGCTTCATGTTTCTGCAAAGTAGAAATAGACACACAGAACAAAAACAAACAAATCCAGGGCAGTGTTTTGTTTTTAAAATGAATCTGATTGGTTCTGGGGAGTTTTAGACACACAGTAATGACAGCTTAAACCATCGTGAGAAAGCTCCCAGTATGGTGGTTATAAGGAAACAGACAAGCAGGAAGTGTGGAGATCAGAGCAGGATTACAGCAACTTCAAAGCAAAAAACGAACAATAAGGACATGAAACCAGTACTGCAGTAAGGTAAAGGAAGCTATTTAGCTAAAAAAAAAATCCTTCAGTGATCCTTTAACATATATCAAATAGAAAGGTGCAGTGCTCCAAATGTAAAAATTAGATAAACAGCATAAACTTATAAATAGCAAAAAAAGTGATATACAAATACTCAAGTGTGCAAATAGTCCAAAATTACGTAAAAACTAAGGGCCAGATTCACAGAGCGATTATGCCGGCGTTACAGGAGATGCGCGGCGTAAGTCTAATTGTGCGCGTGCGTTTCGATGCACGGCATCCCCAAAACGAGATACGCAAGAAATCCAGCTTAATTTTGTTAGACAGGCGCATCCGTCCGCGCAAAACTGCGCTAGACAGACCATTGATTTGCTAGTCAAATATGCTAATGAGGGACTTACGGGGATCCACAAAAGAATGTTGGGGCAGCGCAGGCTACGCAGTGTGCGCAACAGTAAAATGTCCTGTCTAAAATTAGACCATATAAAAGCTGGTCTAAAAAGAGAAAAATCGTCTACATGTCAGATAAAGCAACACTGTTAGTGAGGAGCTCAGCAGTCACACGTGTTACCCAACAAACTGTATGCCAACATGCCAGTGGCATCCATGCTCATAGCTATACTACTGACTTTAGATGAGCAAAGAAGGAGGAGGGCACTGAGGAGGGCACAGGAGATTTTTTTTTTACTTTTTATTTGCTTATATAAACTTTACAATTTAATCTAATCTATTACAATATTCTTATCTGATACAAGCCCCTCACTCTTCACTCTTCACGGGAGAGGATATACTGCACACGCAAAGACATCTATGGCTTGAGTGATTCTGAGGTGTCTCGCATCTTCAGATTCACCCCTCATGCCATCATGGAATTAACCACAACCCTGCAGGAGGACATCACCAGCCCAACACATGACACTACCCATGACACCCATGACAGCTACATATACAATCAGAGCCCCATCCCCACAGATTTCGAACAGAACATGTATGGGGACAGCTGGCTGGTTGGTGAGTGACATGGGTGGCAGGCATGACTGTCCCCCCCCCCCATGATGCACACATCACAAGGGGCACATGCACTACTAACATCCTCCTGTCTTTTCCCTTCAAGGTGACTCTGCATATGCCCTGGGACCCCATCTCATGACCCCATCTCATGCCAGCTCACATATGCATTTTTGCACGTTAAACACACACATTAATCAAGGCACAATGAGAATGCATGCATGCACACCACTGTGGTCCCTAGCACACACACCCCACATCCTCATCACATTGGATTGGCACCAGTCCACCATGCAGGACTTGAGAGCAGCAACGCCACGCCAAGGCTGCAATTATGTCACTGTACATTCATACACCATTCACACGGACCTGGGGATCACTTCTCCCTGGTCCTGGGGAACCCTTCTCCACCAAAATTGAGGGTGACACCCCTTTTCCGGCAGGAATGTCACCCCCACATTCCCAAATCATACACAAACAGAACCGAAAAAAAAAAAAAAAAAGCCCAGCAAAAATATAATTTAAAAAAACAACAACAAAGAAAACACATGAAAGACAAAAATCACTCTTCAAAACAGTCCCCAAATATCTCAACGACACGTCACAAACAAACAAATAAACGCTAACAAACAACAGAACAATAGCACCTTGCTGTATAGGGAGGGATACAAAGGGATGTACTTTTGCAATGGAAGTGCGTTTGTGTCTGGCTATTTATGCTGTCTGCGTAGTTCAGCAAAGTTGCCCGGGTCTACTTCCAATTTCACTGATTGCGCTGTTCCCGAGTTGTGAGCATGCGCACAGAGGTGCTGACCATGGTCTCCTTCAAGCGCGCATGCGCGAGCCGGCTGGCCCTTCATTTGCATGGGGTCACGGCTCATTTCAATGTAACACGCCCACGTCCTTCCCAATTTGTATTACTCCGCCTTACGCCTCTGAAATAACGTTACGCATGCGCAATTTTCTGCGTAAAATCAACGAGAATAGGGTGATTGCGCAAGTCTAACGTAAAGGCGGTGCGATACGCCGGTCCAATAATGCGCAGATGTACCTGAATCTGGCCCTAAGTCTGTAATATATGTCTTAATAAAGTTTTCAGTGTCTTCAACAATGAACCTTGACCATCCACTGTGTGGAGCTGAATATTAGTGCCACTTGTCCACAACCATATATGCACTCGCCAGACAGTTAGCCGCTAATAAATGCAGCAAACAGCTGTTGTTTGTCCTAATGAATTGGGAGATGGGCAACAGAGGGTGTGTTTGCTGCGTTTAATCGTGGCTAACCGTCTGGTGAGTGCATTTGTGGTGGTGGACTAATATTCAGTTCCACACGGTGGATGGTCATCACTGTTCATTGTTGAAGACACTGCAATATTTGTTAAGAAATACGTGTATATGAGGTGTGTCCAGATAGTAATGAGAATGATGTAAAGTAAGTAAATATATTGCGCTAAACTAGTAGAAAAATAGTGTAAATATTGTAGGCAGCCAACACAACAGTGGATCTGTATATATAAAATGGTGAAAAAAATGTAGCGCCAGTGAAAATATAATCCCCTTAGAAAAAAGAACTAATGAGCCTTAAACAAAATTGGGTCATATATGGCCCTTGTGTGACCAGGTGGAAATGAAGAGCTGATCAATTAGAATCAACTAAGTGAGACAAAACATTTCAAATATATCACATAGACATTATTCCATGTATAGTGACCATACAGTGGTTAGTATGAAAATATATATGTGCATTCAAGCAAAAATAAAAATAGTGAAATATAATCCCAATATAGCCCGCATATGAGTCCATTCAAATGGAATATTTGCTGGAAAAGGAAATCTATATATTCAAATGTATCCAATATATGAGTCCATACACATAAATTGATAGCTGGAATATTAAAGCATTCAAGCAAATCCGCTCAGTGAAATGGTGACAAATTTTCCAATACAGAAGTACGGAAGTCCATATAAGGTAAATATAAATTGTATACTTCAGATGGGTACATTTAAACAGATCATGAAAAATAGGTTGGGTACTTCTTACTAGGGTTGTCCCGATACCACTTTTTTAGGACCGAGTACAAGTACCGATACTTTTTTTTCATGTACTCGTCGATACCGAATACCGATACTTTTTTTAAATGTCATGTGACAGTTTTCAATCCACAATACAGACTAAGGATATTTTCTTTAGAATTATGAAGAACTCTAACTCAAGACATTATAAAAGAATAAAAATGAGTAAAAATTAAGAATTTTCACAGAACATGTTGATAAATACAAAAAAAGTATTCTATTTAGGTATCGGGAGCATTTGCACGAGTACAAGTACTCCCGCAAATACTTGGTATCGGTCCCGATACCGATACTAGTATCGGTATCTGGACAACCCTACTTCTTACCAAATGATGTAGACCCGCAGCTCACCTTTTGGTGGGGGGTCCAATGGGCATTAGTGGGCCAACCGCCCTCCTGGACCTCTGAAACAGAAAAATACATTTCCACTCCTCCTGCATCCTTCATAACATAAAGTAAATTAAAAGTCAAAAGTGGCACCTCTCTTAATTGCCATGGTAAGTGAGAAAACCTTAAAGGGGTTGTAAAGGTTTGTCTTTTATTTTCTAAATTGGTTCCTTTAAGCTACTGCATTGTTGGTTCACTTACCCTTTCCTTCGATTTCCCTTCTAAATGTTTTTTTTCTTTGTTTGAATTTCTTACTTCCTGTTTCTCCTCAGTAAGCTTTCCACCATCAACCGAATGGTAGAAAGTCATTTAGAACAGCTTACTGAACACCTTACTGAGGAGGAACAGGAAGTGAGAAATTCAGACAAAGAAAACAAAGAAAAAAAACATTTAGAAGGGAAATTGAAGGAAAAGGTAAGGCAACAATGCACTAGCTTAAAGGAAACTAATTAGAAAATAAAAAACAAACCTTTACAACCCCTTTAACGCTGAAGGTCAAGATTCTTTCATCTTGTCTTATGTCCCTATAAGACATGAACAGCTTGTTATTTTGTGAGTTATTTAGCAAACACTGACATTTTAGCTTTGGATTGATTAGCCCTTTAATATCATTTACTAGTATAACCAGAAAACACTAAAAGCATATATTATCTGGTAAGGTTAAAATGTTAAGAACCGTATGTAGGAGCTAAGGCCTGTAGAAACATAGAAGCTTTACTTATAATGTAATTTCTTAATTTCCAGGACCAAGAGGAGCAAGCTTATTTTGCTGTATTTGATGGGCATGGAGGAGTAGACGCTGCCATCTATGCCTCACTTCACCTACACGTTAATTTAGTACGTCAAGAGGTATTCCCCCAGGACCCAGCAGAAGCCTTGTGTCAAGCATTCCGCATTACAGATGAAAGCTTTGTAAAGAAAGCAGCCCGAGAGGTCAGTTTTTGCTGTGAGTTTAACTGGTTTCATACAGTTGTTCAATTATCATTATTGAATATTAGAAAACTGTTTTGTTACACAAGATATTAGAACTATATAACATCCATGCATGTTATTTACTGTAATTATCCTAACAAGGTAATAATTTGTCATGTAATTGAGGATCCAAATAATATGCCATGAGCTCCAGATCCTGTAACAGGTGTTCTTATACTGTATGTTATAGCAAGCCTTTGGAATTCCTGTTTGCGCACATCAGATTTGAATTTCAGAGATGTAACAAAGGGTTGTTGTTATGCAGGTTGTTTAAATAAGCCATGAAGGTTTTAATAAAGTAGTAATTCTACAAAAATCTAATATTTAAAATGAGTTTAGCTGGGTCTGGTGTTAACACATCAAGTGGTCATAAAGACCTTGATCATGTCATAATGCATTGTCCACCAATGCTTTGATGAGGTTTGAGCATTTAAGACTACCCAGGTGGTTGAAAGTGCTTCTGACCATAGAAAGTTCTCTTTGCTGTTGTCAAAGATCTTTAAGCATGTGTGACTGGGCTAATTCCCAGTGTTTATCTTATGCATGTGCCACATAAGTCAAGTGACATGTCAGTCAGGAAGGAGAATATATCAATGCGCTCCAGGCTGAAGCAGCTTTTCTGTTTAAGCAGAGGCAGGGGTCACCTCAGACATGTTTCATGCTGTAGAACAATAAAGACCCTTTGAAATGGTGCTCTACAGGGTTAAACATGAGAGAGGTGACCTTCTCCTTCTGCAAGTTAAATAAGCAAAAAATGCTGTGATTCATTTTCTTTTATGACTGATTTGCTGGATTGTAACAAACCAAAGTGCCAGCCAGGAATTTTGCAGTGGAGCCTCTCAACTTAAGTGGTATACACTCCTTTTCGCTTGAGGAACAGCAGCAGTACCTGGTACTAGAGTATCAGGTAGATGTCTCCTTAGCAGGGGCGGACTGACCATTGAGAAACTCGGGCACTGCCCGAGGGCCCCATGCCACTAGGGGGCCCCATCAGGGTTGCCAGGCTCAGTAAAACCAGGGACATTATGTAAAAATCCGTGTTTTTTTTTACATCTGTCCCTGATATGTCCCTGATATGTCCAAAACTGACATGCTTTTGATGTGAAAATCCCGAGATTTTAGCTGCCCCGCCTCTGCACTGCCTCCTGGCGTGGTGGCCATCTGTAAGCCCAGGGGCCCCATAATCTTCTATTGCCTGAGGGCCCCATGAGTTGTCAGTCCGCCCCTGCTCCTTAGCACATAGAGGGAGCAGGAGTTTTTTTTATTTTTACAGGTGCAACCAAGAGCAGGCATTGTATCTGTGTGTTGCATGTAGGGCAGTCCATTTATTTCAATGGGCTTCCCTACGCACAAGAAACATGGAAACCCTCTGACACTTTGCCAAAAATACGAGGCACTGTGTGGTTAGATGCATGTGTTTTACAGATGCATGGGGGTTCTTTTAAAAATTAATGGCACTGCCACGCTTCTCCGAAATGGTAGCGTGTTATTGTGCATGTTGGAAAAGCATACATTTTAATGCATGTTTCCAATATGCAATACTGTGAACCTAGCCTTACTCTGGTATTTACACCTATTTCCAGGTAGGCCAGGATTTTGTAACGTTTTGAATCTCTAGCATATATAATATACAAAATATTGGGTTTTATAAAACAACATGTTAGTTCTTGAGTGTAATCTATTATTGCAGTTTATACAATCGCAGTGACAGTTTTAAAAATATGATTTTAATGTCCTTTTGCTTACAATAAATTGATGTGAATATAAATACCTAATGGTTATCTACATATCAAAGTTCTAATTTGGTAATACATTTACTGACTGCTGACCATTATGGACATCTCTTGGCCATATTTCCTATAGGGCTCAGCCTTAAATTATGTTATTAGTAAAGCCTGTGCAGAATGAACAATATAAACAGTAAGCCTGAATTAAAAATACTTGTCTGAATTGACTCTGGAACCACATTTTTGATACTTTAATTAATGTACCTGCACGTCTGTTTATTTTTTTCTATATTGTTATGGGACATGAAATCCTAATGCCCACTCTGGCATGTACATATTAACCCAGATTTTTTGGTTGAGAACCTGGCCACAATCATTCTTAACTTTGTAAGGCTTGTTATTGGACCACTATCATAATAGAAGGTCCTGTTGGACAATAGGGGGCTTATGAGGTAAACGGGATGAGGTCAGGTCCTTTTTAGATTGAATTTTTTTTTTGCTGACCACCCTTTTGATCTGAAAATCCTAGCATTCTGAAGCACGAAACTTGATGTGCAACTTCCTAGGACTGAATGCTTTGTGGTACAAATTCACCCTCAATAAGAATTTTTAAAAATTCTCATACTCCAATATAATACATTTCTCAGCTGCCTATGCACTTTAAGAAGTTAAGCAGAATCAAAATGTACAATCACATTTCTGTGTGGAGGAGTGTACGTTCAACCCCAATTTTTTAAAAAGTTGGGACGTAAAAGCCACATAAAAACAAAGTAAAATAATTTGATAAAAATGTATCTAATAAACCCATATTTTATTCACAATAGAACATAGAAAACATATCAAATGTTCAAACTGAGAAAATAGAAAACTAAATTTGTTTTTGATATTGATGGTAACAACATGTGTCAAAAAAGTAAGTGGTTCTAACATGGAAGAGCTGTAAGAACAGTTTGCAACTAATTAGGTAAAAATGCAAAGACTTGATTATATCATCATCTACAAAACATTATATCAAAAGATTACGAGGATCTGAAGAAATGCGCAAGGGACAAGGCTGAAACACATCTTTAGACTGACACTACATTATAGTGATTTTAAATGCCCATTATTTTAAATTGAATTAAAATAACAAACATGTTATACATGCCTCTTCTGTGCAATGGTTTTGCACAAAGCAGCCTCGATCCTCCTCTCCTCAGGTCCCCCTCTGGTACTCTGGTACTCCTGGCTCCCCCCTTTCCGAGTGCCCCCATAGCAGGTTGCTTGCCCTGGGGGCACTTGTGTGTGGCCGCTCCCAAACTCAGCTCTGTGTGTCCATTGAAACATACAGCGTTGCTCAGCCCCGCCCCCTGCTTCCTCCTTACTGGTTGTCTCTGAGCCAGAGAATGAGTAGGGAGAGGGCCACCGGTCTCGTACACAATGCTGGATTGAAATTGGACTTGGGTAATTATAAGGGAGGACTGGGGGGAGAGCTGCATGTAGAAAGTTTTTTACCTTTAGTGCAGGGAATGCATTAAGGCAAAAAACCTTCTGCCTTTAAAACCACTTTAAAAACAGGCATGATTCTGTCACGGACATCAAGTCATGTACTTCCAAAAATCACTGTCTGGAACACAGTTCCCTGTGCATCCAAAAACTCAAAGTAAAGCTCTGTCATGCAAATAAGAAGCCATATCTAAACATGATCCAGGAACGCTGCCATATACTCTGGACCAAAGATCCTTTTAACTGGTCTGTTGCAAAGTGGAAAACTGTTGTGGTTAGGCAAATTGATATTTGACATTCTTTTTGGCAACCAGGGGCACCATATCCTCTGGACTAAAGAGGAGAGGGAACTTTCGGCGTGTTATCAGCACTTAAAAGCCTGCATGTCTGCAAGTATGGAAGGGCAGCTTGCACATCTGGAAAGGCACTATGAATGCTGAAAGATATATCAAGGTTTTAGAGCAGCATATGATTCCATCCAGACAAACTATTTTTCAGGGAAGGCCTTGCATATTTCAGCAGGACCATTCTAAACCGCATACTGCATCAATGACAACAGCATAGCTTCTCAGTAGAAGAGTCAAGGTGCTTTCACCAGCTGAAAATATTTGGCACATCATGAAATGCAAAATAAAACAAAGAAGATCAAGGGCTGTTAGAATCCTATATCAGGCAAGAATGGGACAACTTTATTCTCACAAAACACCAGCAACTGGTCTCCTGAGTTCCCAGACGTTTACAGAGTGTTGTTAAAAGAAGAGGGGTTGCTACACTGTGGTAAACCTGGCCCTGTCCCAATTTTTTGGGGAAAGTGTTGTCATCAATTTCAAAATGACCTTATTTTTTTCTTAAAATGGTACATTTCCTCAATTTAAACATTTGATATATTTTCTATTGTGAATAAAATATGGGCTTATGAGATTTGAAAATCATTGCATTGTGTTTTTATGTAGATTTTATATAGCACCCCAATGTTTTTGAATTGGGATTGTATAAATAGGTTGATCTAATAATATTGGAAGAAATGCATTTGAGGGACTTTTCAATGCTTCTGGTGGTATGGGAACGAATTCATGTCCAGTTAGAGAAGCTCAATAGTATGTTGTATACCATTTATGAACCACTAAGTAAAGGCCAGGGGTTTCTTGAAGGATGTTGGGGAATGAAGGGTTATAAAGAATGCCTGAGAGTAGAAGGTTGAGCAAGATTAATTTGCTGGAGTACTTGATTGAGTCTCATTATTTCAATGATTCTTGTGTGAGGTCTGTTTTGAGTGGTCTGAGGTTTAGGGTAGTCCAAATCGGTCTGTAAATAGAACCCTGATATAGTAGAGAAGGTTGGGGGGATATGATTTGTTGATAGCGTGTATTCTACGTAAGGAATGGCATGCAATTAGAAGGCACAAGAGTTCCCTAAGTAGGGGTGGATAGTTTGCTTTATACAGTGCCTTGCAAAAGTATTCAACCCCCATCGGCTTTTTACCTTTTTTGTTACATTGCAGCCTTCAGTTCAATGTTTTATTAATCTAAATTGTATGTGATGGATGTCTAAGCTGGTGAAGTAAAATTGGAAAAATATATTCATAAAACTATTTTTCAGAAATAAAAAACTGATAATTGGCATGTGTGTATGTATTCACCCCCTTTGTTATGAAGCCCATAAAAAGCTCTGGTGCAACCAATTACTTTCAGAAGTCACATAATTAGTGAAATGATGTCCACCTGTGTGCAATCTAAGTGTTCCATGATCTGTCATTACATATACACAGCTTTTTTAAAGGCCCCAGAGGCTGCAACACCTAAGCAAGAGGTACCACTAACCAAACATTGCCATGAAGACCAAGGAACTCTCCAAACAAGTAAGGCACAATGTTGTTGAGAAGTACAAGTCAGGGTTAGGTTATAAAAAAAATCCAAATCTTTGATGATCCCTAGGAGCACCATCAAATCTATTATAACCAAATGGCATAACAGCAAACCTGACGGCCGCACATCAAAACTCACGGACCGGGCAAGAGCGGAGACTGGAGTATCTGTACATAGGACGACAAAAAGAGATACGATCCATAGAGTTGAGCTTTATGGCAGAGTGGCCGGAATAAAGCCATTACTTTCAGCAAAAAACAAAATGACACGTTTTGAGTTTGCAAAAATTCATGTGGGAGACCCCTAAAATGTATAGAGAAGGGTGCTCTGGTGACATATGCTATGTCTGGCGCAAACCCAACACATCACATCACCCAAAGAACACCATCCCTACAGTGACACATGGTGGTGGCAGCATCATGCTGTGGGGATGTATTCAGCAGTCGGGACTGGGAAACTGGTCAGAGTTGAAGGAAAGATGCATAGTGCTAAATACAGGGATATTCTTGAGCAAAACCTGTACCACTCTGTGTGTGATTTGAGGCTAGGATGGAGGTTCACCTTTCAGCAGGACAATGACCCCAAACACACTGCTAAAGCAACACTTGAGTGGTTTAAGGGGAAACATGTAAATGTGTTGGAATGGCCTAGTCAAAGACCAGAACACAATGCAATAGAAAATCTGTGGTCAGACTTAAAGAGGAGTTCCAGGCATTTTTCATGTTTATTAAAAGTCAGCAGCTACAAAAAGTGTAGCTGCTGGCTTTTAATAAACATGCACTCACCTGCTCCGCGTTCCAGCGACCCGCCGGCCGGAGCTCTGCTCCTCTCCGGCCGGTGTCCTCATTGCTACTGTGGGCACCTGGCCGTGACAGCTTTCGGCTTCACGGCCGGGCACTCACTGCACATGTGCGAGCGGCGCTGCACTGTCTGATTGGAAAGGCGATTGCCTGGGACCTGTCACGTGTCCCAGGCGATCGCCTACAGGGAGGGGCCGCCAAAAGGCGATATGAAGTATCGCCTTAGCGGCCCCTCCTCCTGAAGCCCCCACTCCCCCTCACAAAAATTACATGCCAAATGTAGCATGTAAGGGGGCAAGGAGTGGATTAAGCGGAAGTTCCACTTTCGGGTGGAACTTCGCTTTAAAGATTGCTGTTCACAAGCGCAAACCATCCAACTTGAAGTCGCTGGAGCAGTTTGCAGGGAGGAAAGGGCAAAAATCCCAGTGGTAAGATGTGGCAAGCTCATAGAGACTTGTGCAAAGTGACTTGGAGCTGTGATAGCCGCAAAAAGGTGACTCTACAAAGTATTGACTTTAAAGGGGGGTGAATAGTTATGCACTTGAACTTTTTCTGGTATTTTGTCCTATTTGTTGTTTGCTTCACAATAATAATAAAAACAATCTTCAAAGTTGTGGGCATGTTCTGGAAATGAAATTATGCAAATCCTCAAACAATCAATGTTAATTACATTGATTGGGGGATAAATACTTTTGCAAGGCGCTGTATGGGGAGTCAAAAGAGGAGGTGATATTGACATCCAAATAAGGTAGAGATGAGGATGACTTGAAGTTTTAGTTCTCCCTAATTTTTTGGTATAACTGGGAATTTAGGGTGCTATTCAATTATTTGGACTTCACTTTAAGACTCAAAGATAATGAAGTCAAAATCTGATATGGTATTAAAGAGGAGTGGCCTTTCGCTTCTCGGCCTTTTGGCTAAGATCAAGTGTAGTATCTGTTCTTATCCGTTGCCAGTAGGGGGCGCTATGCTAACCGTCCCTAGTACATGGCGAGGTGGAAAGGGATGGCGGTTGGCAGATGCACAACCTGCTGGTGTGAAGGTGGAAGCCTTCTGATTTGGACGGAGAAACATGCGGTCGAAGCTGAGGGGCCGGGCCTGGATTTTGTGGTGCCTGTCCCTGTCAGTTGTTAGGGAGAGAATACTAGCTCCTACGTTCCACCGGGGGAGCGGTTAGTATTTCCCGAACGTGATTAGGAGGGAGGGATGGGAGTAGTTCTAGTAGCCTATTGGCGTGGGCTCTCCCCAATCTCTCAGAGCTCCTACCTTCCTGGCTGGGATGGGTGCTGCTGGTCCGGGCTGTGGGCCAGGGTCCATTGAAAAGCCTGTGGAGATAGTGCCCCTGGAGTGGAGAGACTATTCCTCGATGGACTTTAAGGAGGAAGAGGACGTCTGAAGATTTTCCCTTCCACCCCCCTCCCCCACCTGTTTGTATCCACTGGCAGTTCAATAAAGCTTCGGGCCTGTGAACTCTTTCTTCCCTCCCCTACCCCCCATCACACCCGTTGCCCAGTTGAATGCTATTTTGACAGTATAACGACTTGAAATTTTATGACACGTTGTTGAAGTACTGCTTTCAGGGTAATGCGGCATCTTGCATGATGTGATGACTCAGGGTTTTATTAATCGGCGCAACACATCGGGCATCATATAGCAGGATGAATGAATGTAATTTATGGAGTGGAATGTACCCTGTTGAAGTATTTTGAAGTATCTGTTGAAGTATTTGTTTTTTGTATATTTTCTTTCCAAAATAAGCTTAAATCACTAAAGTGGCAGTCCAGGGGTGCCGTATTTGCACAAGTGTTTGAGAGGGCACTTACACGTATGGCACCTTGGTCACATGTCCACTACACTTTTTTACCATCTACCTCTAGGGCCGGGGCCTTTTGTTTCCTGGCCAGAGGGCCGGCCGTCGTGTTGCACGATGGTCACTTTCTACTCACTCTTCCATCTTCCTTCTCCCCCACTCTCTTTTTACTTATCCCTGTGTGTGTCACTTTTATGTATTTTTTTGTTTCGTGTTTCACGTTTGTCACGTGATTAGTAGGGTGCCGGGCTTCGGGCCAGCCCTGAACGTCTTGGGAGTGGGTGGACATGGCCTTCTGGGTTAGTTCACCTGCTCTCATGGGGGTCCCCCTAGTACTGGGAGGGTTCTGTTTTGGCAGACCCTCCAAGGATTTGGGTCCGTGTCGGCTTCGGCTGCTCGGACCACTTAAGTACCCCAGTCCCCGTCTGGAGCCTAACGCCCCGGGGGATCAGGGTCAAGTCCTTCGTGAGGAGGCCAGTTTGACATACCACCCTTTATGTGTGTGCACATTTTTTTTGCACCGGGTGGTGTTTTTGGGTGTGTTTTGCATGCCACAGCCTTTTCAATAGAAAAATTAAAGAGGAGTGGCAGTTCAGGGGTACCATAATTGCACTTGTGTTCCTCTCAACACTTTTGCATTTTGGCACCACAGTCACTTCACCATACACACTTTTTTAAGCACCTGCTTCTAGGGCCGAGTCTTTTGGCTGGGACCAGAGGAATTTTTGATTCTGGGGCCAGAGGGCCGGCCATCGTATTGCACGATTGTCACTTTTCACTCTCTCTCATCTTCCTTCTCCCCCACTTTCTTTTTATTTATCCCTTGTTTGTCACTTTTTTGTATTTTTTTGTTTGGTGTCACGTTGTGATCCTTCGGTCCTTCGGCTGCACGGACCATGTGAAGTACCTCAGTCCCTGTCAGGAGCCTAACGCCTCGGGGGATCAGGGTCAGGTCCTTCTTTATGGAGGACAAACGTAACACACGTTTTTGTGTTTCACTCTATATGTGTGTGCACATTTTTTTGGCCCTGGGTGGAGTTTTTGGGTGTGTTTCACATGCCATGGGCTCTTCAAAAAAAAATAAAAAATTAAAGAGGTTTGGTTACTCCCTATTTACTACCCTTGTGCACTTTTTTTTTGTTCACTTGGGCTCATAATTTGGTTTTTAATCATTGAAAATTACCAGATTACATGGTGATTTTAATTCTCCTTTGTTTCATTGTTTATGGCAATGTACATACTTTTTTATATCTAGTCAATAGTTTAACATATTTTCTTATACAGCTCATAAGTCTTTAAACCTTCATTTTGTAATGTTTTAATATTTTTTTTTATATTGCAGTTACTTCATTTGTTTTAGTTTATCTAAACGATTTAGAAATTGATTAAAAAAAACTTGTTTGAACAGGACCTGTTATTCTATTTTTCAGTTATTTTATAGCATATATATATATATATATATATATATATATATATATATATATATATATATATATATATATATATATATATATATATATATATATATACATATATATATATATACATTTTTAACTAGCTAGTCATGTAAATGGTAGATTATTAGGTAATTAAAAAACTTTTTAAATCTAGCATTTATCAGCAACAAAGGTAAACTGTTTTGTTAGTAAAGTACAGTGTATCCGGTTGTTAAACAGTTAAGGTTCTCCTGACTTGTAACAACAAAAGTTAGTAAGAGCTACAGGAGGCGGGATAAACTTCAATTGGTTAAGGGTTGCCAGATATGCAAATGTTGTGCCTGAAGGACTTGTAAGCTAGATCATTGAAATCAGAGTATAAGTAAATACACAGAAAGACACATGTTATGTAATTAGGAACACACATAATACATTTCAGAAAACAGTTTAGTGTTTGGAAATGGTATTGGTAACTTTTTTGAGTGATTCGTATATATATATTTTTATTTATGTTAAAGGTCACTACAACTTGTAATGGGTGCTCGTAACATGTGGCCTTTAAACAACACACTATCTGGTTAAGACTATACTTTCAGGGATCATTTCTATAGTTTTTGACTGTTGAAATGTGCTCTAAAGTGTACAAACTCACCAATCACGATGAAGAGTGTTAGTGTTTCTTTCTGAGCGCGAAGTGGGCTTACAGTGCTGCTTCTAATTGTAGCTGCTGTTAGTTGTTGATGACCGTTCTCTGCTTTTATTATAAAGGCAAGGAGGAAAGAAACACAAGCTGAGTGATTGTTTTATTGGGTCTTAATAATAGAGCATATTGTACAGTGAATGTGTCTCTGTAAGTTGTCTAGCAGAGTGATTGTTATATTGGATTGCTTCTCGGGTACTAGTGATGGGGAAGTTCGGCTCTGTTAACTGAATCGTTTCAATTAATCGTTTCTTAGATCTACTGACAAGCAAGTGAACCAAAGCTCTGATTCAATATTTTAAAACGATTAGAATCATTAGAATGATTCTTCACACAAGGTTGGCAGGTTCTGGGGACATTTGCTTGTAATATTAGTTCCTTGCTCAGAGCACAATCCTATTGTATCAGACCACAATTTGTCAGATTAGCCAGTGTCATCAATTTTGATTTTGCACTTTTGTGTGGCGAGTAGGGTGCTGGTCCTCGGGCCTGACTCTGAAAGTCTTGGGAGTAGGTGGACATGGCCTTCTGGCTTAGTTCACCTGCTCTCATGGGGTCTCCCTTCGGGGGAGCCTCACCGAGGAGGGTTCTGTTTCGGCAGTCCCTCCGAGGATGTTAGGCCATGTGGCTTCGGCTGCATGGGCCTTAGTGGGGTCCAAGTGGTTTCGGCTGCTTGGACTCCTATACTCTTGTCCCTGTCTGGAGCCTAACGCCCCGGGGGATCAGAGCTGGGTCCTCTTAGGAGGACCAATTGACGATGGCACCCATCGCAGTTTTTTGTGTCACTCTTTATGTGTGTGCACATTTTTTCCTGCACCGGGTGAAGTTTTTGGGTTGTGTTTTGCACGCCACAGGCTTTTCAAAAAAAAAAAAAAAAAAAAATTTTGACTGTTGAAATGTGCTCTAATGTGTACAAACTCACCAATCACGATGAAGAGTGTTAGTGTTTCTTTCTGAGCGCGAAGTGGGCTTTCAGTGCTGCTTCTAATTGTAGCTGCTGTTAGTTGTTGATGACCGTTCTCTGCTTTTATTATAAAGGCAAGGAGGAAAGAAACACAAGCTGAGTGATTGATTCATTGGGTCTAAATAATAGAGTATAATGCACAAGTTTACATAAAACAGTGTAGCCGTGCGAGGCTCCATCCACACTGCCAGGTCATTCATACACAGAGCTCTGTGTAAGAATGGACTGCAAGTCCCAACATTCTTTGTCGATGTCGGCTTGTAGTTCAGATTGTATCTGCTTGCCTTTACTGGATATACAGCCACACAGATACTTTGACAGATTTGCTGGTGCAATGCTTTACGGGCTCCATAGAAAAAATCTTTTTTTTTCTGCAAAAAAGTTTTTGAAATGTGCTCTAAAGTGTACAAACTCACCAATCACGATGAAGAGTGTTAGTGTTTCTTTCTGAGCGTGAAGTGGGCTTACAGTGCTGCTTCTAATTGTAGCTGCTGTTAGTTGTTGATGACTGTTCTCTGCTTTTATTTTAAAGGCAAGGAGGAAAGAAACACAAGCTGAGTGATTGTTTTATTGGGTTTTAATAATAGAGCATATTGTACAGTGAATATGTCCCCAGATTTCCCCAGTTGTCCAGCAGAGTGATTGTTATGCCATGAGATTGTCAGGGAAAAGAAGAGGTCCCTTCCTCCCCCCCACGGCGCCCAGAGAGGAGGGACCGGGCTCACCCTCCATAGGTGGGCAGGCATCAGCCCGCACCCCTACTTCCTCGGGGAGGCCTGTGGTCTGGTCACCGGAGTTCACCGCGGCAGCCGGAGGACTACCTCTGGCCCCATCTGCTTCTAATTGTAGCTGCTGTTAGTTGTTGATGACCGTTCTCTGCTTTTATTATAAAGGCAAGGAGGAAAGAAACACAAGCTGAGTGATTGTTTTATTGGGTCTTAAAAATAGAGCATATTGTACAGTGAATATGTCCCCTAGAAGTTGTCTAGAGGAGCGTTTGTTATATTTGATCGCTTCATAGGCTTTTAAAAAAAAATAAAAAAATACTTACCTGGCAGGGGAGACACCATGATCATGAAGGTGGTTCTCCCAGGGCGAGGCTCGGCCATTGCACTCTGGCTGAGCTGATAGTGGTGTCATCCCTGCCACTGCTCGGCCTTTTGGCTAAGATCAGGTGTGGTATCCATTCTCGTCAGTTGCTAGAGGAGCGCTGAAGCACCTCCTATTTGTGGAGGGTGGATGCAATCCAATAGCGTCATTGCACCTGGAAGGGTGGTTTCAGCAGGGACTATGCCGTGCTGCCCGACAGATACTGGGGGCCGGCCAATGGTTGCGTCTGAGCCACCTGGAAGGGTGCTTCTGGTGAGGATGGGTGGCTGTGCCTGGTCTGGTCTTTTTGCCGGGTTCTAGTCTGGCCTTCTGGCTGGCTGGTGCAAGTGCTGTCCCTGTCAGAGATCTGGTAGGAGGAGCTGGAACTGCCCTGATGGAAAGACGGGGTAGGACCATGCAAATCCTGCTGGGTTGACAGGGAGTCTGGAAGGGTTAGTATTGGTGGAGGCTGCTAGATGGGGGCAGCTTCTTCCCAAGAAAACCTGGAAGGGCTCTCTTTCTGGCAGGGGTGGAGGGCTGCACTGGCCGGTCGGGGGGTTAGATTTGGAACAGAAAAGCCTATGGTGCATGTGCCCCTGGAGTGGCAGTCCAGGGGTGTCTGAGAATCACTGTGAGTGAGGGTCACTTTGATTTAACGACACCACGGTCACTGCACCAGCTACACGCTTTTTTAGCACCTGCCTCCTGGGCCGGGCCTTTTGGCCAGGACCGGAGGAATTTTTTTATTCCTGGCCGGAGGGCCTGGTCATTGTTCATCACAATGACCACTTCTTCACTCTCCTCTTCACTATCCCTTTCCCCCACTTTATTTAATTTATTAGCCTATGTTTGTCACCTTTTTGTCTTTTTTTGTTGTGCACGTTTTGTACACAGTGTGATTAGTAGGGTGCCGGTCCTCGGGCCAGCCCTGAACGTCTTGGGAGTGGGTGGACATGGCCTTTTGGCTTAGTTCACATGCTCTCATGGGGTCTCCCTTCGGGGGAGTCCCACCTAGTACTTGGAGGGTTCTGTTTCGGCAGTCTCTCCAGGGAAGTTGGGTCCGAGTCGGCTTCGGTTGCTTGGACCACAGTAACTCAGTCCCCGTCTGGAGCCTAACGCCCCGGGGGATCAGGGTTTGGGTCCCTTCTGCACAGAAGGACTACTTGACGTTGCACCCGTCTGCACGTTTTTGTGAACACTCTTTATGTGTGTGCACATTTTTTCTGCACCGGGTGGAGTTTTTGAGTGTGTTTCACACGCCATAGGCTTTTCAAAAAAAAAAAAGCATGTGCCCCTGGAGTGGCAGTCCAGGGGTGCCATACATTGCACTGAGTGTGTGAGGGACACTCAACGTGTGGCACCTTTTTGGTCACTAACCTCCACTACACACTTTTCACACCTGCCTCTTGGGCCGTGCCTTTTGGCTGGGACCAGAGGAATTTTTGTTTCCTGGCCGAAGGGCCGGCCAATGTATTGCACATTGGTCACTTTCACTCACCTCTCCCACTTCCTTCTTCCCCACTTTCTATTTATTTTTCCCTGTGTGTCACGTTACTTCTTTTTTATGTTTGGTGCACTGCACTTTATGTGTGACAAGTAGGGTGCTGGTCCTCGGGCCTGCCCTGAACGTCTTGGGAGTGGGTGGACATGGCCTTCTGGCTTAGTTCGCCCGCTCTTATGGGGTCTCCCTTTGGGGGAGCCTCACCGAGGAGGGTTCTGTCTCGGCAGTCCCTCCAAGGATGTTGGGTCCGTGTTGGCTTCGGCTGCATGGGCCTTTTTGGGTTCATGCGGCTTCAGCTACATGAACCACAGACACTTCAGTCCCTTTCTGGAGCCTAACGCCCCGGGGGATCAGAGTTGGGCCCTTTTCGGAGGGCCTATTGACGATGCACCCGTCACAGTTTTTTGTTGCACCTCTTTATGTGTGTGCACATTTTTTCTGCACCGGGTGAAGTTTTTGGGTTGTGTTTTGCATGCCACAGGCTTTTCAATAGAAAAAAAAAAACACATTTATTTCTCTGGTTAAAAAAAAAATATATATATTATACAAGCTCTGACCACATTAAAACATGCTCTGTCAGCTGCCTGGAGCCAATTCATTTCACAATCTGTGGGGTGAACACATACACTATATTAACCAGCTCCTTTGTTACAGTTGTGATAGACAAGATAAAGTACCTTGCGCTATGGAATGGTAATTAGGTAGTTGATACAAGGAAAGAAAAAAGGTGATAACTGCACTAACTATTATATATATATTTTAAACATTTCTAATTCGGCAGTAAATGTGCAATAATTAAATTATTTGAAAAATGTTTGCATAATTGTGCAACTTTAAAGGTTGATACCCTTCAACAACTACCATCAAATGGTTCTATATACACTTGTTCAGTGGTACAATACCAGACACCGAGGAGGGTTCTGTTTCAGCAGACCCTCCAAAGATGTTGGGTCCATGTGGCTTCGGCTGCATTGACCACAGATTACTCGAGTCCTTGCCAGGAGCCTAACGCCCCGGGGGATCAGAGTTGAGCCCTTTTCGGAGGGCCAATTGACGATGCACCGTCAGTTTTTTGTGTATCACTCTTTATGTGTGTGCACATTTTTCCTGCACCGGGTGAAGTTTTTGGGCTGTGTTTTGCACGCCACAGGATTTTCAATAGAAAAAAAAAATGAGTAACGGAGTCTGGCGACTTTATTATTCCAAAGAACCATGTCCGACACAAACGAGAAAAAGGCTTGAAGTAATTTAATGGGTATCGCTTGCATTAGATATAAAATATGTGGGAGTAATGTCACCTTAAATGCATTACACCTCCCAAACCACGTAAGGGTAAGAGTTTGCCAAAGTTGGAGATGTGGTCGTATATTAGCTAGTAGTGGAAGAAAATGTATTTAATATAGTGACCCTGTATCTTGTGTTAATTTAACCCCCAGATATTTCAAAAAAGACTGGACACATTTAAACTGATAAAGGCCTTGTAGCTTTTTAATAAACTCTTTAGTGAGAAGGATACTCTTCGCCTCACTTTTATTATCATTTATAGGAAAATTAGCAAGATAAAGATTGTCTGCAAACGCTGCGATTTTATGCTCCCTACTTGATACCTGTATTCCACTGATCAAGGGGTCTGATCTAACTTTGCACAGAAAAGGTTTGAGGGTTAAAGGGTCACTAAAGGAAAAAAAATGTTTTGCTGAAATGACTGTTACAGGGTATAGAGACATAAAAGTTAACTGATTAATTTTCAAAATGATTAAAAATAGATAAAAATCAATCATATAATGTGCCTGCAGGTTAGTTTCACTTTTGAACTGGCTTCATGTTTCTGCAAAGTAGAAATAGACACACAGAACAAAAACAAACAAATCCAGGGCAGTGTTTTGTTTTAAAATGAATCTGATTGGTTCTGGGAAGTTATAGAAACACGGTAATGACAGCTTAAACCAGCGTGAGAAAGCTCCAAGTATGGTGGTTATAAGGAAACAGACAAGCAGGAAGTGTGGAGAACAGAGCAGGATTACAGCAACTTCAAAGCAAAAACGAACAATAAGGACATGAAACCAGTACTGCAGTAAGGTAAAGGAAGCCATTTAGCTAAAAAAAAATTCCTTTAGTGATCCTTTAACGCAAAGATTAATGGGGAAACTGGGTAACCCTGCCGAGTCTCATTGGACAAAGTAAAGTACTCTGATCGGGCCCTGTTTACCAACACAGTGGCTGTAGGGCCAGTGTATAATGCCTGAATTCAAGTCTGCATTTTTAGCCCCAGACCTATATGTCTAATGCTGCGTACACACAACCATTATTCATGTCATGGAAAAAACAACGTTTTTCTCGACGTGATTCCTCCCAAGCCTGCCTTGCATACACATGATCGTGATAAAAAGTGCTTGAGCAAAGCACGGTGACGTACAACGCGTACAACGGCACTATAAAGGGGGAGTTCCATTCGAATGGCGCCACCCTTTGGGCTGATTATGCGAATTTCCCATCTCATAACTTGCTTCTGAGCATGCACTTTTTTTTCTCCGTCAAAGTGTACACACGACCGTTTTTCATGACGAGAAAAACGACGATGATAAAAAATAGAGCACGTTCTAAATTTTGAATGGACATTTTTCTTGTCAAGAAAAATGCTCTGGAGCCTACACACGACTTTTAAAAAATTGCATTTTCTCATCATGAAAAATGGTCGTGTGTACGCGGCATAAGAGTGGATCGTAAGAACTGCCAGTCTACCTGATCAAAGGCCTTTTTGGCATCTGTTGATAAAAGCAAAAAAGGTCGGGCTTCTGATTGGGCAGAGTGGATCAGATCTATCGCCCCCGGGCATTTTGACAGTATATGATATGGACATTTCTTGACACGTTTTTGAAGTGCTGTTTTCAGGGTAATGCGGCGTCATGCACAATGTGATGTTTCAGGGTTTTATTACTCTGCGCAACACGTCAGGCATCATACCGCAGGACGGATGAATGTAATTTAATTGTATGCTTGGAACTGTATTGTTATGTAGTGTATTTATGCGCTGCGTCGCAATACAAAGTAGAATGTACCCTGTTGAAAGTATTCGATTTTTGATTTTTGTATATTTGCTTTGCAAAATAAACTTAAATATTGCCCTTATGGTATTGTCCCTGGCCTCTCTCTGAGGGATAAAACCTGCCTGATCTGTGTGGACAAGATGGGGAATATATGGCAGTAGCCTATTCGCTAAAATTTTAGAAAATAGTTTTGTCTGCATTTAAAAGAGCTATGGGCCAATATTTCCCGCATTGTTAGTGGTCTTTGTCCTGTTTAGGGATGACCATAATATGAGCCCTCAAGGCGTCATCTGTTAACTTAGTTAGCTGAAATGGAATTTTAGGCACGTAAAAAAATAAGGAGAGAAAACTTCCTGAAATATATAGATTGAATAAACAGATTGAACCGATTTGGGCCTGGGGCCTTCCCTAATGACCAGTTTTCTTTGTTATAGGTGTTTCCATTCCCTCACTTACCTCTAATGGGCGCATTAGAAGTAAATATTTTTTTGTCCAGGAGAATCACCGCTGCCTTTTCTGGGTGCAGGGGATCACTAATCCCCCCCAGGACCATTTACTACGTGCAGTCCACACTACTGATGTCACTGGTATAAGTACCTATGGCTCTGCATCCTATAATACAAATGCCTTTATATCACAAATTTGTTTTATACTCTACTAGACTCCTTGATATTACTCCCTATTTATTACCCCTGTGCACTTTTTTTTTGTTCACTTGGGCCCATAAAACAATCGGGCTCGTAATTTTGTTTTTAATCATTAAAAATAACCAAATTTACATGGTAATTTTAATTCTCCTTTGTTTCATTGTTTATGGCATACTTTTTTTTATATCTAGTCAATAGTTTAACATATTTTCTTATACAGCTCATAATATTTTAAACCTTCACTTTGTAATGTTTTCATTTTTTTTATATTGCAGTTACTTAATTTGTTTTAGTTTATCTAAACGATTTAGAAGTTGATTAAAAATGTTTTTGAACAGGACCTGTTATTGTATTTTTCTGTTATTTTATAGCATATAAATATGCTATAAAATTGTTAACCAGCTACAGTGTATCTGGTTGTTAAACAGTTAAGGTTCTCCTGACTTGTAACAAAAAAGGTTAGTAAGCACTACAGGAGGCGGGATAAAGTTCAATTGGTTAAGGGTTGCCAGATATGCAAATGTTGTGACTGAAGGACTTGTAAGCTAGATAATTGAAATCAGAGTATAAGTAAATACACAGAAAGACACATGTTATGTAATTAGGAACACACATAACACATTTCAGAAAACAGCTTAGTGTTTGGGAATGGTATTGGTAAGTTTTATTGAGTGATTTGTAAATATTTATTTTGTGCATGTTAAAGGTCACTACAACTTGTAATGGGTGCTCGTAACATGTGCCCTTTAAACAACACACTATCTGGTTAAGACTATACTTTCAGGGATCATTTCTATAGTTTTTGACTGTTGAAATGTGCTCTAAAGTGTACAAACTCACCAATCACGATGAAGAGTGTTAGTGTTTCTTTCTGAGCGCGAAGTGGGCTTACAGTGCTGCTTCTAATTGTAGCTGCTGTTAGTTGTTGATGACCGTTCTCTGCTTTTATTATAAAGGCAAGGAGGAAAGAAACACAAGCTGAGTGATTGTTTTATTGGGTCTTAATAATAGAGCATATTATACAGTGAATGTGTCTCTGTAAGTTGTCTAGCAGAGTGATTGTTATATTGGATTGCTTCTCGGGTACTAGTGATGGGGAAGTTCGGCTCTGTTAACTGAATCGTTTCAATTAATCGTTTCTTAGATCTACTGACAAGCAAGTGAACCAAAGCTCTGATTCAATATTTTAAAACGATTAGAATCATTAGAATGATTCTTCACACAAGGTTGGCAGGTTCTGGGGACATTTGCTTGTAATATTAGTTCCTTGCTCAGAGCACAATCCTATTGTATCAGACCACAATTTGTCAGATTAGCCAGTGTCATCAATTTTGGTGATGCACAAAAAGCTGTGTAAATGAGTTTTTCTTCATGTGAATCTCATTCTGATGGGCCAACTTCAGTTAACATTGCTAGCCATCATATTTTCCCATAGTCCTCACAGCGCTTGCTCAGGAAAAATCATCGGATTTTACTAGCGCGGGTGGGGAATGTACCCACGGTAGTAAAATCCAATCGTTTAGGCTCCTTTCACACTTGTGCGACTTTAAAGTCGTGCAATTTTTTCCACGATTTTTACTGTGACTTTGATGTGATTTTGATGCGACTTGAAGCAATACCTATGTAATCTTGAGGTTTCTGCCTCAAGTCGCATCAAAATCGGACCAAAGTAGTGCAGTGACTACTTTGAGGTTGCAGCGACTTGAAAACACACAGATATGGACGGTACTCATTGGAAATAATGGGGTACCACTTGTCATGCGACTTTGTAGCCCCAAGTCGCACAATTGTGAAAGGGGCATCATTATGCACTGTAGAGACTACGAACAAATCTGATTGCTAGCCATCTTAACAGTGAAGTTGGTCCATCAGAATGCAGTTCACATGCACAAAAAAAGCTTTTCCTTTACACAGCAGTTTGTGCGTCACCGTAAGTGGGAATATTGGCTGATCCTATAGATTGCTTGATCTGACAGAACACCTGCTACCCAGGTTACTGAGCACAATCCTTTACTCATAAGATCATATAACAGGCAGGGGAGACACCATGATCATGAAGGTGGTTCTCCCAGGGCGAGGCTCGGCCGTTGCACTCCGGCTGAGCTGATCGTGGTGTCATCCCTGCCATTGCTCGGCCTTTTGGCTAAGATCAGGTGTGGTATCCATTTTCGTCAGTTGCTAGAGGAGCGCTGAAGCACCTCCTATTTGTGGAGGGTGGATGCAATCCAATAGCGTCATTGCACCTGGAAGGGTGGTTTCAGCAGGGACTATGCCGTGCTGCCCGACAGATACTGGGGGCCGGCCAATGGTTGCGTCTGAGCCACCTGGAAGGGTGCTTCTGGTGAGGATGGGTGGCTGCGCCTGGTCTGGTCTTTTTGCCGGGTTCTAGTCTGGCCTTCTGGCTGGCTGGTGCAAGTGCTGTCCCTGTCGGAGATCTGGTAGGAGGAGCTGGAACTGCCCTGATGGAAAGACGGGGTAGGACCATGCAAATCCTGCTGGGTTGACAGGGAGTCTGGAAGGGTTAGTATTGGTGGAGGCTGCTAGATGGGGGCAGCTTCTTACCAAGAAAACCTGGAAGGGCTCTCTTTCTGGCAGGGGTGGAGGGCTGTACTGGCTGGTCGGGGGGTTAGATTTGGAACAGAAAAGCCTATGGTGCATGTGCCCCTGGAGTGGCAGTCCAGGGGTGTCTGAGAATCACTGTGAGTGAGGGTCACTTTGATTTAATGACACCACGGTCACTGCACCAGCCACACGCTTTTTTAGCACCTGCCTCCTGGGCCGGGCCTTTTGGCCAGGACCGGAGGAATTTTTTATTCCTGCCGGAGGGCCTGGTCATTGTTGATCACAATGACCACTTCTTCACTCTCCTCTTCACTATCCCTTTCCCCCACTTTATTTAATTTATTAGTCTATGTTTGTCACCTTTTTGTCTTTTTTTGTTGTGCACGTTTTGTACACAGTGTGATTAGTAGGGTGCCGGTCCTCGGGCCAGCCCTGAACGTCTTGGGAGTGGGTGGACATGGCCTTTTGGCTTAGTTCACCTGCTCTCATGGGGTCTCCTTTCGGGGGAGTCCCACCTAGTACTTGGAGGGTTCTGTTTCGGCAGTCTCTCCAGGGAAGTTGGGTCCGAGTCGGCTTCGGTTGCTCGGGCCATAGTAACTCAGTCTCCGTCTGGAGCCTAACGCCCCGGGGGATCAGGGTTTGGGTCCCTTCCGCACAGAAGGACCACTTGACGTTGCACCCGTCTGCACGTTTTTGTGAACACTCTTTATGTGTGTGCACATTTTTTCTGCACCGGGTGGAGTTTTTGAGTGTGTTTCACACGCCATAGGCTTTTCAAAAAAAAAAAAAAGATCATATAACAGAGGGCCGGCCATTGTATTGCACAGTGGCCACTTTCCACTCACCATTCCCACCTTCCTTTTCCCCCACTTTCTTTTTTATTTTACTCTCTGTCTGTCTTGTTTTGTCCCTTTTTTTGTTTGGTGCTTGCACTTTAGTGTGGCGAGTAGGGTGCTGGTCCTCGGGCCTGACTCTGAAAGTCTTGGGAGTAGGTGGACATGGCCTTCTGGCTTAGTTCACCTGCTCTCATGTGGTCTCCCTTCGGAGGAGGAGGGTTCTGTTTCGGCAGTCCCTCCGAGGATGTTAGGCCATGTGGTTTCGGCTGCATGGGCCTTAGTGGGGTCCTAGTGGTTTCGGCTGCTTGGACTCCTATACTCTTTTTCCCTGCCTGAAGCCTAACGCCCCGGGGGATCAGAGCTGGGTCCTCTTCGGAGGACCATTGACAATGGCACCCATCGCAGTTTTTTGTGTTTCACTCTTTATGTGTGTGCACATTTTTTCCTGCACCGGGTGAAGTTTTTGGGTTGTGTTTTGCACGCCACAGGCTTTTCAAAAAAAAAAAGATCATATAACAGACCCCAGATGCAATAAAATAAGTAGCACCTTCTTTTTATTCTAGAGGTCATATGCTTTCATAAAATATATGGTTTTGGGGGTCTTTCACAAATTCTGGAAGCTGTAAGGAAAAAATGAAAACCTTCAGATTTTTTGAGAACGTTGGATATTTACATTTTTGCGTACGTTCGGTTTTCACCATTTTGCACAAGGGCACAATGTCAAAATGTAAACTGTTTGTTATTTGTTAACTCCATACAGGTTAAGATTTTATATTTAGTAGGGATTTAGCTGGAATTTTGTAAAATTAGCTGTGTTTTTATCTGCTAATAATGGCTTTAGTGTATTTTTGCCAATATATTGGTTCGATAAACATTTGTGCAAATACCGCAGGGTCTAAGAAAATCACTAGCACCTTCTTTTCCTTCTAGAGGTCATATGCTTTCAGAAAATGTAAAAGTTACAAATATTATTTATTCACTCAATACAGCTTAAGCTTTTATATTTTGTAGGAATTTTGACAAATTTGCTGTGATTTTATCTGCTAATATAGTTTTAGTGTATTTTTTGCCAATGTCACACCCATGTTTTATCTCACAACACTCTCCTGACTACATTAATAAGAGCTACAGGAGGCGGGATAAACTTTGATTGGTTAAGGGTTGCCAGATATGCAAATGTTGTGACTGAAGGATGTGTAAGCTAGATAAATTACATAGAAAGACACATGGTATGTAATTAGGAACGCACATAACACATTTCAGAAAATAGTTTAGCGTTTGGGAATGGTATTTGAAACTTTGTTGAGTGATCTGTATTTTATTTTTTGTGTATGTTAAAGGTCACTACAACTTGTAATGGGTGCTCGTAACATGTGCCCTTTAAACAACACAGTATCTGGTTAAGACTATACTTTCAGGGATCATTTCTATAGTTTTTGACTGTCGAAATGTGCTCTAAAGTGTACAAACTCACCAATCACGATGAAGAGTGTTAGTGTTTCTTTCTGAGCGCGAAGTGGGCTTACAGTGCTGCTTCTAATAGTAGCTGCTGTTAGTTGTTGATGACCGTTCTCTGCTTTTATTATAAAGGCAAGGAGGAAAGAAACACAAGCTGAGTGATTGATTCATTGGGTCTAAATAATAGAGCATATTGTACAGTGAATATGTCCCCTAGAAGTTGTCTAGAGGAGCGTTTGTTATATTTGATCGCTTCTCTGCCTTTTGGCTAAGATTGAGTGTAGTAAGTATCAGTTGCCAGAGGAGGCGCTGTAGCTTACCCAAGTGTGGGGAGGGCACAGACAAATCCAATGGCGTAATTGTACCTGAAAGGACTGTCTCGGCAGTGTCAGCGTCTGGACGCCCTTAGTCTACGTCAGCGAGACCAAGTCCGAGCCGACCAGAAGCGTGTTCCTGGTGAGAATGGGTGGCTGCGGTTAGTCTTGTCTTTTTGCCTAGTTCTAGTCTGACCTTCTGGCCGGCTGGTGTAAGTGCTATCTGTCAGCGATCTGGTAGGAGGAGCTGGTAATGCCCTGGAATGGTGACGGGGCAGAACCATGCAAGTCCGCCGGGTTGATGGGGGCCCGGAAAGGCTAGTATTGGTGGAGGCTGCTATCACAAAGGGTTGTGTTTTGCACGCCACAGGCTTTTCGAGAGAAAAAAAAATGGTGCATGTGCCCCTTTGCTTCTCGGCCTTTTGGCTAAGATCAAGTGTAGTATCTGTTCTTATCAGTTGCCAATAGGTGGTGCTAAACTGACTGTCCCCAGTACTCGGCGAGGGGGAAAGGGATGGCAGTCGGTGGACACTAAGCCTGTTGGCGTAGAGGCGAAAGCCTTCTGGTCGGGGCAGAGAGGCATAAGGTCGAAGCTGAAGGGCCGGGACCCTGGCCTTTGGCCTGGATTCAGTGGTGTCTGCCCCAGTCAGTTGTTCGGCGAGGGAACCTTTGCTAATCCTTTCGGGGAGAGGCGGGTAGTACTTCCCGAATGTAATTAGGTGGGAGAGATGGGGGTTGTGGGTAGTAGTCAGCTGCGGCTGGCTCTCCCCAACCTCTTCTCCTACCTTCCTGGTTGGGAAGGGTGCTGCCGGGCCGGACCGGGGGTCAGGGTCCGTTGAAAAGCCTGTGGAGATAGTGCCCCTGGAGTGGCAGTCCAGGGGTGCCATACATTGCTGTGTTTGAGGGGCACTCAACGTATGGCACCTTAGGTCACTGATCTCCACATACACCTTTTTAACACCTGGCCTTAGGGCCGAGCCTTTTGGCTAGGACCAGGGGAATTTTTGTTTCCTGGCCGGAGGGCCGGTCAACGTATTGCACGTTGATCACTTTCCACTCACCTCTCCCACCTTCCTTCTCCCCCACTTTCTTTTGTTTTACCCCGTTTGTCACGTTTCTTCCTTTTATGTTGGTGCACCTGCACTTTTTGTGTGATGAGTAGGGTGCTGGTCCTCGGGCTGGCTCTGAAAGTCTTGGGAGTAGGTGGACATGGCCTTCTGGCTTAGTTCACCTGCTCTCATGGGGTCTCCCTTCGGGGGAGCCTCACATAGGAGAGTTCTGTTTCGGCAGTCCCTCTGAGGATATTAGGCCATGTGGTTTCGGCTGCATGGGCCTTAGTGGGGTCCTTGTGGTTTCGGCTACTTGGACTCCTATTACTCTTTTCCCTGCCAGGAGCCTAACGCCCCGGGGGATCAGAGCTGGGTTCTCCTTGGAGGACTATTTGACAATGCACCCGTCACAGTTTTTTGTGTCACTCTTTATGTGTGTGCACATTTTTCCTGCACCGGGTGAAGTTTTTGGGTTGTGTTTTGCACGCCACAGGCTTTTCAATAGAAAAAAAAGACCCCAGATGCAATAAAGAGAACCTGTCACTTCAACAAACTATCACAAAGGGGGCGGGGCTTGTTAAGTGAAAAAATAAACAAAATTAAACCATCCCCACCGACCCCGATATCTGCATGTGAATAAACGTGCGTAGGGTGTGCATGTGTACATAAACGATGATTGCTTCACACGTTAGGTGTCACCACAAACGTCAGAGAGACTGCAATCATTCTAGAAATATAATTCATGGTTAATGAATGTCCTGTACTTTTTTTTTTTTTTTCTATTGAAAAGCCTGTGGCGTGCAAAACACAACCCAAAAACTCCACCCGGTGCAGGAAAAATGTGCACACACATAAAGAGGTGCAACAAAAAACTGTGACGGGTGCATCGTCAATAGGCCCTCCGAAAAGGGCCCAACCCTGATCCCCCGGGGCGTTAGGCTCCTGACAGGGACTGAGGTATCTGTGGTCCATGTAGCCGAAGCCGCATGAACCCAAACAGGCCCATGCAGCCGAAGCCAACACGGACCCAACATCCTTGGAGGAAGACCCCATAAGAGCAGGTGAACTAAGCCAGAAGGCCATGTCCACCCACTCCCAAGACTTTCAGGGCAGGCCCGAGGACCAGCACCCTACTTGTCACACATAAAGTGCAGTGCACCAAACATAAAAAAGAAGTAACGTGACACACAGGGAAAAATAAATAGAAAGTGGGGAAGAAGGAAGTGGGAGAGGTAAGTGAAAGTGACCAATGTGCAATACATTGGCCGGCCCTCCGGTCAGGAAACAAAAATTCCTCTGGTCCTAGAGGCCAAAAGGCCCGGCCCTAGAGGCAGGTGTGAAAAGTGTGTAGTGGAGGTTAGTGACCAAAAAGGTGCCACACGTTGAGTGTCCCTCACACACTCAGTGCAATGTATGGCACCCCTGGACTGCCACTCCAGGGGCACTATCTCCAAAGGCTTTTCAATGGACCCTGGTCCACGGCCCGGACAGTCACGGCCCCATCCCCCAACTCCACCAGGAAGGATCGGGAGCTACTAGAGGCCCAGGACTAGCCTCGTTCGCTCCTTACCTAATAACACTTGAGAGGTACTAGGAGATTACAAGCGTTCCCTCTCGAGCAACTGGCAGAGTCAGGTTAGGAACCGCATCAAATCCAGGCCAGAAGGCCAGGGCCCCGGCCCTCCGTCAAGATCTCAGTCCTCGGGCCCGCTCTGAAAGTCTTGGGAGTGGGTGGACATGGCCTTCTAGCTTAGTTTGCCTGCTCTCATGGGGTCTCCCTTCGGGGGAGCCTCACCAAGGAGGGTTCTATCTCGGCAGTCCCTCTGAGGATGTTAGGTCATGTGGCTTTGGCTGCATGGGCCTTAGTGGGATCCTTGTGGTTTCGGCTGCTTGGACTCCTATACTCTTTTCCCTGCCAGGAGTTTAACGCCCCGGGGGATCAGAGCTGGGTCCTTTTCGAAGAACCATTGACGATGGCACCCGTCGCAGTTTTTTGTGTTTCACTCTTTATGTGTGTGCACATTTTTTCCTGCACCGGGTGAAGTTTTTGGGTTGTGTTTTGCACGCCACAGGCTTTTCAATAGAAAAAAAAAAAAAGAATGTATGGATGGGTTTACATGAATGTTTGCCAACCAGAAATTTCTTAGAATCCAGACACCTTACTGCAACAGAGCAATGCCCTAGATCTGATTGTGGGGGGAGAGAAATTGTAAAACATTTGTTCTGGAATTGTGAATTTGCATCCAAAGTCAGGGATAATTTTAAGCCATTTCTGGCAGAAGTAGCTGGGGTCACATGTCTAGATTATTTTTTGTTTAACACGGCACTGAAAATTAAGAATACGTACAAAGCAAGAATGGCCTGGATTTTCTTTTGCATACTTAAAGAAGTTTTATGGGATGTCCGTAACCTTTTAGTTTTTAAAAAATAAGTCATACCGGTTAGCAAGGCATGCACAATTGTAATTTCTAAATGTGAATTTGCATTTTTTCTGTATCAAAAACAAATGGGAGAAGAAAAGGCAGAGTTCAACTGGAAACATACTAAATGGAAATGTTGGTTTGCCAGTTTATAATTTGATTTGCAAAAACGATATGGAAAAGTATGTAAAATGGCATTGTACAAATCTTTGTAAATAGTTTTTTTTTTTTAATGTAATGTAATGTGACTATGTATATATGTGAAAGTTTTAAATAAAGCTTTTAAAAAATAAAAAAAGAATGTGCCCCTGGAGGGCACATGAAGGGATAGAACTCTTGTCTAGTCCAGTTACAATAGAGGAAATCTTTGCAGTTATGGGAAGTATGGCAGTGGGGAAAACCCCAGGGGGAGATTGCTTTCCTGTTGAATTTTATAAGATAGCCTGGAGTTTTATTGCAGAACACATTCTAGAATTGGTACGATATATTTTTTTAACTGGGAATATCTCGGATACAATGAGGCAGGGTTTTATCACTCTAATATATAAAAAAGGTGACAAAAGAGATCTTAAAAACTGGCGACCAATAACACTGCTTAACATAGTTTACAAGGTAATGGCTAAAATGATTGCAAATCGCATTAGAGGGGTAGTGAAAGACATAGTAGGGCCTGAACAGACATGCGCTGTACCAGGCTGGAGGATCTCAGATAACCTTATTTGCTTACGTGACCTGATTTATTACGCCAACATTAATAACCAGCCAATTGTAATTGAAAGTAAAGATCTGATAAAGGCCTTTGATACAGTATCGCACACTTTTCTTTTTGAAGTTATGCGTAAGATGGGTATCCCTGCAAACCTCCTGTCAGTGATGAAAGGTCTTTATAGTGGAATAACAAGTCAGAGTCTCATAAATGGGAAAATAAGTGAAAGCTTCATAATTAAATCGGGAGTAAGACAGGGCTGTCCTCTTTACCCCTTGGTTTTTATAAGTGTTATTGAACCGCTATTGAAAAATGTTCAAAAAGACAAACTGTTTTAGAGGTATGTTTGTTCCAGGGAGTGGTGGACAAAGGGTTAAAGCCATGGCTTGTATGGATGATCTTGTCTTCTTGGGGCAGACACAACAAGAGCTGAATAGAGCCAATTTACATGTTAAAATCTTTTGTTCAACATCAGGAATGGCAGTTAATTGGAGTAAAAGCAGTCTATGTAGCCTGGGGTGGGAGGTTGAAGTCCAGACAGAAGCGATCCCTTTTGTGAAGGAAACAAAGGTTTTAGGCTTAACCTTTGATAGGGATTTGAAAGGTGAGACAAGTTTAAAGGACTTGTCTGCTAACATAAATAGGAAGCTGAACCTATAGAAATTAAGAGAACTTACATTGGCTGGGAAGACTTTAGTTGTAAAAGCAATTATACTACACCTGTTACTGTATACCGCACTAGTGTTTCCACCTTTAGATTTGTGGATACAAAGGATCACAAGACAAATTTTCTTATTTTTTTGGGGATCTAAAATGGAGCGCTTATCCCTCTATAAAATAATTCTGACACAATCTAATGGTGGTTTTGATTTCCCGAATCTAAGGAATTTTATACACTTGCCCTACTGGTGCCTTATTCTCAGAATGTTGAAAGAGGGTGATCGCACAGCAATTATGATAAGATATTTAGCAGGTTGGTGGTTCATAAAATGGGGACTAGTTCAAAAAGATCTAACTAAACCATATGCACTAGTGGTACCTCTATTTTACTAAATTCTCAAAAAATTTAAAGAAGTAAATCAGTTGGATGAACTAGGTAGGAGAAAAGATGGGGAACAAACAATTTCTCAAGAACTGGTTAAGAAGGGATGAACTGGTGTCACCTATATCGGGATTAAACTCTAGTTAAAGCAGTTTAGTGTGTAAAAAAGTACAGGTAAAAGGGGTCACAAAAAGACAGTGGGACATTGTATGGATGGGTTTACACGAATGCTTGCCAACCAGAATTTTTTTGGAATCCAGACACCTTACTGCAACAGAGCAATGCCCTAGATCTGATTGTGGGGGGAGAGAAACTGTAAAACATTTGTTCTGGAACTGTGAATTTGCGTCATGGATAACTTTAAGCCATTTCTGGCAGAAGTAGCTGGGGTGACATGTCTAGATTATATTTTGTTTAACACAGCACTGAAAATTAAGTACAAAGCAAGAATGGCATGGATTTTCTTTTGCACACTTAGGCCGCGTACACACGATCCAATATATCTGCTGAAACTGGTCCGACGGGCTAGCGGACATGTTTTCCCAGCGGACAAATTTCAAATCATGCTTTGAAATTTTTCCCCTGGAGACATGTCCATCGGATATGTCCGCTGGTTAGTACACTCACCAGCAGACAGAAATCTCTGCGCATGCGTCGAATGGATTCGACGCATGCGTGGAAGTATTTTACTTCCTGGAGTGGTTACGTGGCGGCGTCAACGTCACCGCCACGTCACCGCATCCTCAGCTCGAGGGGATTTTGGTCCGATGGTGTGTACACACCATCGGACCAAAATCCGATGAGACATGTCCGCTGGAAACGGTCTGCCGGACATGTTTGAGCGGACATGTCTCATCGTGTGTACGTGGCCTTAAGGTTTTATGGGATGCCCGTAACCTTTTAGTTTTAAAAAAAAAGTCATACTGGTTAGCAAGGCATGCACAATTGTAATTTCTAAATGTGAATTTTCATTTTTTCTGGATCAAAAACAAATGGGAGAAGAAAAGGGCTTAACTGGAAACATACTAAATAGAAATGTTGGTTTGCCAGTTTATAATTTGATTTCCAAAAATGATATGGGAAATGGCATTGTACAAATCTTTGTAAATATTTTTTTTTGTAAATAGGTAGGTCCAGATTCTCAAAACAGTTACAGCGGCGTATCTCCAGATACGCCGCCGTAATTTCAAATCTGCTCCGGCGTATGTCTACGCCGATTCTCTAACATACATTAAAAAAATAGGCTTCTTCCGCCGATGTAACTAGTCTACGCCGCTAGGTGGCGCTTCCGTCGATTAGCCGCATTGAATATGCAAATGAGCTAGATATGCCGGTTCCCGAACATAATTGCGGCTGGTCGTCGTATTTTTACGTCGTTTGCGTAAGCGTAAAGTTACCCCTGCTATATGAGGGGTAACTTTGCGTACGCAATGTTAAGTATGGACGTCGATTTTTAAGTAATTTACGTCGTTTGCGTAAGTCGTTCGCGAATAGGGATTTGCGTAAGTTACGTTCACATCGAAAGAATTGACTATTTGCGACGTGATTTTGCGCATGCGCACTGGGATAGGTCCACGTACGGCGCATGCGCAGTTAAAAAAAAGCGTCAAAAACGTGGGGTCACAACACATTTGCATAAAACACTCCCACCTATTCTACATTTGAATTACCTGGGCTTATGTCGGGCCATTTACGATACGCCGCCGTAACTTAGGACGCAAGTGCTTTGAGAATACAGCACTTGCGTCCAAAGTTGCGCAAATAAGATACGCTATGCCCCGCTCGAATATACGCCGGGATACGAGAATCTGGGCCATAATGTTTAAAGAAAGCTTTAAAAAAAATAAAAAATGTGCCCCTGGAGTGGTAGTTCAGGGGTGCCATAATTGCACTTGTGTTCCTCTCAACACTTTTTTTGAATTTTGGCACCACGGTCACTTCACCATACACACTTTTTTAGCACCTGCCTTTAGGGCCGAGTCTTTTGGCTGGGACCAGAGGAATTTTTGAGGGCCGGCCATCGTATTGCATGATGGTCACTTTCACTCTCTCTCATCTTTCTTTTCCCCAGCTTTCTTATTGTTTACCCCCATGTTCTTCACTTTTTTGTATTTTTTTGTTTGGTTGGTTACACGTTTGTCACGAGTGATTAATAGAGTGTAGGTCCTCGGGCCTTCACTGAACGTCTTGGAAGTGGGTGGACATGGCCTTCTGGCTTAGTTTGCTTGCTCTTGGTGGTACTTGGGTGGCTTCTGTTTCGGGAGACTCTCCAAAAAATGGGGTTCGTCTGGCTTCGGGTGCATGGACCATGTTAAGTACCTCAGTCCCCATCTGGAGCCTAACGGGGGATCAGGGTTAGGACCTTCTTTATGGTGGACAAGTGTAACACCCGTTGCACGTTTTTGTTTTTCACTCTTTATGTGTGTGCACATTTTTTTGGCACCGAGTGGAGTTTTTGGGTGTGTTTCACACGCCATGGGCTTTTCAAAAAATAAATAAAAAATTAAAGAGGTTTGATGAGTTAAGGTGGAGAATGGAATTATTTAATATGCTGTTAACCTGTGAATAGCGCGACTTTGTGATGGGTGTCTGTGAACTCAAGACCTGGAATCAAACTGTTCAATAGGATTGCAGCAGCGAGAGGTTCTTTGTCTACAGATGAAGATGAACGGGATAGTCGGAAAACCTGCTTTTACATTGCCTTTATGAAGAAGTTGACTTGGCTACAAGGACTTCTATACAATTCTTTAGTGTTCTGAGAAGCTGGAAGCGTTGAAATTATTTTTCTGCTCTGCCAACAGGAAAGGAGGCAGGGGAGGCATAGAGCTGAGACAACAGGCACTGAAGTTCGAGAACTATTTAGACTGAGGTGAGTCTACTCTGGCCAGTTAAAAGGTAATAGGGAGTGCTTTCTGTTTAAAGCAATGCAGGAATTTTTCTAGCACAGTGTTATGTTTGTTACTTTGTGTGTAAAGTTTTTGTTTTCCGCAATATAAGTTAGGCTGGCTTTGATTTTGTCTTAATCTTATCTAAGTGGTTAGAATTATGAAGGCTTGGATTCGTTTTGTGTAGTTGAGAGACTCACTAGAATTCTGATTTGAGTTCCAGTTTGCTGTGTTGAGAGACGATTTGGATTAAATGGCCCCTAGGTACTGTCTTTTATGCTTTACACACCATGACAGACAGGGAGACAGACAAGGAGTTAATGTTTAAGATAGGGGTCGGGAAGCTGTTGTTTCACAGGCAGGTGACAGGTAGATCGCATTAGGTGACAGGTAGATTGCATTCTTTCCATGCAGACCCCCAAAACCTGCACAGGAGCAGAGGCGGCATCTACAGGAACTGATCCCCTGTATTTTCCTGCCACAGAAGCTGAAAGCCATCCTCTTGTCCTCACCCTCCGGCTGGCATTCAGCTGCTGAAGGAGGAAAATGCAGGGGATCGGTTCCAGTAAATGCTGCCTCTCCTGTCTAGGTTCTCCTTCCATCTGCTGCCTAGGCCCCCCGGTGTGCTCCCTTGGTCCCCCTCCCCCCGCAGCAATGCCTGCTTCCAGGGGCGGACTGACAACTCATGGGGCCCTAGGCAATAGAAGATTATGGGGCCCCCAGTCAATAAGAGATTATGGGGCCCCCGGGCAATAGGAGATTATGGGGCTCCCGGGCAATAGGAGATTATGGGGCTCCTGGGAAATAAAAGATTAAGGGGCCCCCAGGCAATAGATTATGGGGCCACACAGTATACACACACACACACATACAGTATACATAGTATATACACACAGACACACAATATATACACACAGTATACATACACACAGAGTACACATACAGACACACAGTACACACACAGACACACATAGTATACATACACACACTGATAAGGTACTGGAGAGGCGGGGCAGCTATAATCTTGGGATTTTTAGACCAAAAGGATGTCGGTAAGGGACATTTCAGTGACAAATAGAGAAGAGAAGGATCAGGGCTGCTCTTTGCAAAACTATTGAGCAGAGCAAGTATAATATGTTTATTTAAAAAAAAAAAAAAAATAAAGTTTAGAATCACTTTAATTGGGGCACTGTGGTGGTTAATTTAGGTTTGTCTAGGATTTCTGGATGAGTTGGTAGCAAGTCATTGAGGGACCAGGTTGTTTGGGGCAGCACTGTAGTATGAAAGGATTGTGGTTAGACTATGGTACAGAAAAGATTTTAGCTATTGAAAGCTCTGAGAGGAAAGATTGCTGGTACCAGACATGGTCTATATGCGTCTATATGCGTGTATAGGTCATACACAGCATGTACATAAGTAATAAGTGCAGTCCCTGATGCCGCATACACAAGATCATCTTTCGGCATGAAAAAAAACCTAAGTTTTTAAAAACGTAATTTAATATGATCGTGTGTGGGCTTCACATCGTGTGTCATCCTCTGAAAAACGTCAAAAAAAAAGTCGTTTTAAAAAATGACGTTTTTTGGGTTGTTAAAAATGATCGTGTGTCGGCTAAAACTATGTTAAAAACAACGTTTTAAACCTGCGCATGCTCAGAAGCAAGTTATGAGACGGGAGCTTGAATGGAACTTCCCCTTTAGAGTGCAAGTTTTTTCATGCCGAAAAACGATCGTGTGTACGCGGCATGAGAAAGGGGTTTGGTTCATGCCAGGCATTTACAAAGTCTGATTTTATGGTCATGGCCTGGAACGTCACTGTGTCTTAAGGCAGATATTTCTTGAGATAAAATTTTTTCGATTACAAAATTGGAATTCCATGTTGGTCAGGGAAACAAGGTAAGGTATTATAAGCGTATATTAAACTTCAGCTTTAACGAGTCATTATCACCGTATTTAAATAGGTCAATATCAGAATTACATGTCATTACTTAATGACACGTCTAATTAGACATGGCAATATCCCAATTAATTACATGAGCCATTGCTCCCAATTAAATATGTCAATGTACTCAGTGACTTATATCTATGTCCTTTACTAAAAGCATAAACACTCCAAGTTTAGTATTCAAATTCCTGAATTCATAAAATGTGCCAATGCCCAGAAACTAAACATTAATTTGTCAGTGAACTGAACTGTGATCCCAATCCCATCAAAGAAGGATATATATACCCCAATGCTGTCAATAAGATTCCTTGCTTTCTCTTTGTGTTATTTATTAATATTGACTACTTTTTGGCTTATAGAAAAAATTGTTTTATTACTGCTTGATCCACTTTAACTGCTTATTTACAACAGCCAGACAACTTACTCCTGAGGGTGGGAGGCAGTTTTAAAACCGCTTTTTAGTTCCCCCTAGAGCTATGTTATCACTGTGATCAATCACATTATTCACACATGTATACAAAGGCTGCATGTTGCAGTCAGTGTTCTGTTTCCCAATTAGAAAAGAATTGTAATGCCGCGTACACACCATCGGAATTTCCGACAACAAATGTTCGATGTGAGCTTGTTGTCGGAAAATCTGTGTGTATACTCCATCGAACATTTGCTGTTGGAATTTCAGACAACAAATGTTTGAGAGCTGGTTCTCAATTTTTCCAACAACAAAAGTTCTTGTCAGAAATTCCGATAGTCTGTAGCTAATTCCGACGTACAAAAATCCTACGCATGCTCGGAATCAATTCGACACATGCTCGGAATCATTGAACTTAATTTTTCTTGGCTCGCCGTAGTGTTGTACATGACCACGTTCTTGACGTTCCAAATTTCCGACAACATTTGTGTGACCGTGTGAATGCAAGACAAGTTTGAGCGAACAATCCGTCGGAAAAAAAATCCACGGTTTTGATGTCGGAATGTCCGATCGTGTGTATGTGGCAATTGGCACTTTAGGTAACACTCTGTAATCTTTCATTCTTTTTTCACACAGTAGAAGCCAGCCTGTGTCGTAGTGACACAGTACTGGAGGGTCAGTGATCAGGGACATTGGCTGGCTGCTTTGGTGATACTGTATGCCAGTGCAGCCAAACAATGCCTCTGATCTTTGCCACACCAGTACAGTGTCGCCAGACCAGTGCAGCTGTCAACAGTGCAGAGTTCAGGACTGCATTGCGTGCAGAGTTCAGGACTGTGTTGTGCACACAGTGCAGAGTTCAGGACTGCGTTACACGCACAGTTCACAGTTCAGGACTGCGTTACGTGCACAGTGCACAGTTCAGGACTGCGTTACGCGCACAGTGCAGAGTTCAGGACTGCATTATGTACAGAGTGCAGAGTTCAGGATTGCGTTACGTACAAATCCAGGCCCTGACACCTTCAGAGCAGAAAGTGATAGAAATTTGCAAACAGGTTGTTAAACATTACAGGAGGGGAAGGTGGTTGCGAGGAACTTGGTTCCTCTATGACTTTCTGTGGTCAACAGTGAGAACAGCTGCCCAACTGGACACTGATGCCCTTGTGACCTCAGCGGCCATCTTTGGTCAGTAGGGACAGGTTCCCTGTATGACAGGGAAAGTGCTTAGAGATGGGGAAAAGTTCTGGTGGGGGAGGGACAGTGCAGGGGCTATGTCTACCTTGCTTTAGTAAGCCTCCCACTTTGGGCATGGAGCAGCCAGGCCACAACATCTTCCAAGTCTACAGACTGCTTTAATGCTGCGTACACAACAAATGTTCCATTTGAGCTTGTTGTCGGAAAATCCGACCGTGTGTATGCTCCATCCGACATTTGCTGTCGGATTTTCCAACAACAACATTTTAAAAGGTGGTTCTCAAATTTTCCGACAACAAAAGTACAAACATTCTATGCATGCTCGGAATCAATTTGACGCATACTTCATTTTTCTTGGCTTGTCGTACTATTGTACGTCACTGTGTTCTTGACGTTCGGAATTTCTGACAACAATTCTGTGACTGTATGCAAGACAAATTTTGAGCCAACATGCATCGGAAATGTATCCACAGTTTTGTTGTCGGAACGTCCGATCCTCTGTACAGTTCGTAAGTGGATACAAATGGATGTGCCTACCTGCCAGGTCTAGTTGCACTGGGTTGGAACTTTCTACAGTATATTGCTTTTACCTATTTTGGACTCTGTGTATTTACTGCATGCCACTCCACTCTGCACCTTGCTCACACATTTATCTCCCTCCCAAATTTACACATAAAGAATTTAAGTTTTTTTCTGATCTCTCAGTCTACAAGTTAAATTTAACCAAAACCAGAGCCCTGCCGATAAAGATATATTTTCCAACTCTCTCAGCTTTACAATCCCCTTTAACTGGAAAACTGGCAAACTGAAATATCTAGGAATGCATTGAACACCTAAAATACCCCAACTTTATGGTGTAGATTAATGTCCACTTATCAGGCCTCGTACACACGATCAAATCTGTCTGCTGGAAACGGTCTGCTAGACCGTCCCAGCAGACAGATTCGATCGTGTATACGGCCAAGCCGACGGATTTGGCCACCCGACAGATTTCAAAGCATGCTTTGAAATCTATCGGGTGGGAATCCGTCCGCCCGACATGTCTGCTGGTTAGTACACTTACCAGCAGACATGTCGTCCCGCACCGCCGCCAAATGGATTTGGCGCATGCGCGGAAGTGTTTTACTTCCTGGTGCGGTGACGTGGCGGTGTCAACGTCACCGCCACGTCACCGACACGTCACCGCGCCGTCTGCTGGCGGGGATTTTGGTTTGCTCGCGTGTACATGCGAGCAAACCAAAATCCTATCAGACAGATTTGTTCAAATCGGTCGGTCCGACCGATTTGAACAAATAGATTGCCTCGTGTGTACGAGGCCTCAGGGAACACATTGACACTATGTTTAGATGGCAACATCTTCAGCTTTCTTGGCTAGACAGAAAAACTTTGTCCCTTCTTTCTAAATTACTACTTATCTTTATGAAACCTTACCAATTAGACGACTTACGCAAAAAAAAAAAAAATAGAAATTTTGACGTGGGAATGACGGCCATACTTAACATGGCAAGTCTAACTATAGACCGGATAATAGCAGCTTTAACTATACACCGGAAAAAGCCGACTAGCGGCGACGTAAGAGAATGTGACGGCCATTCGTAACTTTGTGGATCGCCGTAAAAAGCTTATTTGCATACCCGACGCGGAAAACGACGCAAACTCCACCCAGCGGGCGCAGAAATATTGCAGCTTAGATCCGAAGGCGTACGAAGATGTAAGCCTGTCGGATCGAAGCCCGAAGCCGTCGTATCATGGTTTGACGATTCAAACTAATGATATGACGTGGGTAATTTGAAAGTACGCCGGTGTATCAGTGCACAGTTCAGGACTGCGTTACGCGCACAGTGCAGAGTTCAGGACTGCATTATGTACAGAGTGCAGAGTTCAGGATTGCGTTACGTACAAATCCAGGCCCTGACACCTTCAGAGCAGAAAGTGATAGAAATTTGCAAACAGGTTGTTAAACATTACAGGAGGGGAAGGTGGTTGCGAGGAACTTGGTTCCTCTATGACTTTCTGTGGTCAACAGTGAGAACAGCTGTCCAACTGGACACTGATGTCCTTGTGACCTCAGCGGCCATCTTTGGTCAGTAGGGACAGCTTTTCTATTCAAACTGCTCAATTACAAGGACAGAGATGTAATTTTGTCTAAGGCGCGTTCTTTGGGGGACGTTCTAGTGATGGATAATTCAAAAATGTCCCTGTTTCCGGACTTTTCGGTGGAGGTGCAAAACCAGCGTGCTCAATTTAATGATTTTCAAGAAGCGGTTATGCTCTCTGGAGCTGCAATATGCTATGCTCTATCCGGGCCGGTTGCGGGTGGTGGCCAAGGATAAAGTTCATTTTTTTGATAAACCTACCCAGGCCATGCAGTGGCTGGATAGGGAGGAGTGCTCCTTGCGTGAAGATTTGGGGCAGGCCCGGACTGGCCATAGGGCAAACCGGGCAAATGTCCAGTGGGCAATGGCGGCCCGCGGGCCGGTCGTGGCCCGCGAACAACCCGCTGGCCGATTGCGGCCCGGGGACGGCCCTCGGAGGCCAGCGAGCCATATGTGAAATCTCCCCAGGGGTGTACACCACCAACACAGCGCCAGATAATGAGAGCAGCTGGGTTATTAAAAGCCAGCTCTGACACTTCTCCCCTCCCCTTGCTGCCCCCACGGCCAGTTAGAGGAGAGGAGCTGCTTCTACTCCTCCCCCTCCTCTCTTCTGCTCCTCCCGTGTCTGCCCCGCCCACTCTCCTGACAGACACTGTTCTGCTGCCTAAGGGATGTGGGCAGGAAGATTCAAGCTAAAGCCAAACAGAAAGGAAAGATGGAGTCTGATATCTATCCATCCAGTCAGTCCCTCCTGCATCTGAGTAATTACTGTGAGTACTGTACACTGATGTAGGGGGTGCCCTTCATTCCCTTCTCTCTCTCTCTTTTTTTTCTTTTTTTTTTCATTTGCACCCCCCCACCAGCCGCCACTGTAGATAGATAGATAGCTAGATAGATAATAATATATCTAGCTATCTATCTACAGTGGCAGCTGGTGATCAAAAATGTTGGGGGCGCAAATGAAAAAAAACAAACAATTGCAGCCTCTGGGTCCATCAATTGTCACCACTGTGCCATGCCATCAAACGCAGCCACTGTGCCATCAATTGTCACCACTGTGCCATGCCATCAAACGCAGCCACTGTGCCATGCCATCAAACACAGCCACTGTGCCACTGTGCAGCCACTGTGCCATGCCATCAAACGCAGCCACTGTGCCATGCCATCAAACACAGCCACTGTGCCACTGTGCAGCCACTGTGCCATCAATTGTCACCTCTGTGTCATGCCATCAAACACAGCCACTGTGCGATCAATTGTCACCACTGTGCCATGCCATCAAACACAGCCACTGTGCCATCAATTGTCACCACTGTGCCATGCCATCAAACACAGCCACTGTGCCATCAATTGTCACCACTGTGCCATGCCATTAAACACAGCCACTGTGCCCTTCAATTGTTGCCACTGTGCCAATAGATGCCACTGTGCCCTTTAATTGTTGCCACTGTGCCCATTGTCACCACTGTGCCCATTGTTGCGGCTGAGCCAGAGGGGGGCGGCGCTCCGGCGCCCTCTATAGACGCACCGCCACTGTCTATCTATTTTATCTATCTATCTATCTATCTATCTATCTATCGATCTATCTTTATCTATCTTCCTTCCTTCTCTTCTTTCTTTCTATCTTTATCTATCTTTCTTTCTTTATCTATCTTCCTTCCTTCCCTTCTTTATCTATCTATCTTTCTTTCTTTATCTATCTTCCTTCCTTCCCTTCTTTATCTATCTATCTATCTATCTATATATCTATCTATCTTCCCTTCTTTCTTTCTGTATCTATATTTCTTTCTTTATCTATCTTCCTTCCTTCTCTTCTTGCTTTCTATCTTTATCTATCTTTCTTTATCTTATCTTCCTTCCTTCCATTCTTTCTTTCTATCTTTATCTATCTTTCTTGTCTATCTATCTATCTATTTTCCCTTCTTGCTTTCTATCTTTATCTATCTATCTATCTTACTTCCTTCCTTTATTTCTTTCTATCTTTATCTATCCCCCCCCCCGGCTGCTCAGTCTAAAATGCCTGGGCCTATTTTTTGTCCCAGCCGGGCCTGATTTGGGGAGAAGGCGGAGAAATTAGTGACTGATGCTTGCCTAGCTTGTTGTCTTAGGCCTCGTACACACGAGGGGATATGTCCGCTGAAAACGGTCCGATGGACCGTTTCAGCAGACATCTCCGCTCGTGTGTATGGGCTAGCGGACAGATTTGTCCACCCGACAGATTTCAAAGCAAGCTTTGAAATCTATCCGGTGGGAATCTGTCCGCCCGACATGTCTGCTGGTTAGTACACTTACCAGCAGACATGTCGTCCCGCACCGCCGCCGCGCCGCCGCCGAATGTATTCGGCGCATGCGCGGAAGTGTTTTACTTCCTGGTGCGGTGACGTAGCGGTGACGTGGCGGCGTCAACGCCACCGCCACGTCACCGCGCCGTCCGGCGGCGGGGAATTTGATCCGATGGTGTGTACACGCCATCGGATCAAACTCCCGATCGGACATATCCGATGGAAATGGTCCGCGGACCGTTTTCATCGGATATGTCCGATCGTGTGTACGAGGCCTTAGACTGTGATATTTGATTGCGGGAGTGATTACACATTTCAAACTCCTTCCAAGGCGGAGAACTGTTGTCACAGGATGTGTCTACACTGACTGAAGACGTTTTGTTAAATTCCGAAAAAGGCCTGTTGCCTGTTGACTCTTTGAGGCCGGCTAGTGAATTAAGCCCCCTGGAGATGAGTCCCTCGTGGACATTACGGTTCCTTAATTTTTTTTTCTCTTTTATTTCTCTTTTTTAATTTTTTCATTTTGAATGTGGTCCTGTTGGACAATATGACTGCCTAACTTTTGCTTTTACAGGTTGTGCCCACTCTGCCTGGACTTGGTCATCGAGGGGATCTTCCCCTTTATATTGTGCTCTCTTAATGGTTAATTTTTTCTCTTTTGCAAGGTTGCCATGGTCTTTTATTTTTGGATATGTATATTATTTGCCTGAACAGAATGCTTACTTTTCTGCAGTATGGCTACGCGGTATGTGGTACCTAGCTGGAATGTGCGGGGTCTGGGAGACAGAGTGAAACGTCTGGCAGTGGGGCATATGCTTAAACGTTTGGGCTCTTCTGTAGTATACCTGCAGGAGACCCATATGCTGCCTGGTCAGGTGTCTCCGTTCTCTTCTAAGGTTTATGGAAACCAGTTTCACTCTACCTTCTCTTCCTACGCCAGAGGGGTCAGCACACTTATAAGTATGAATGCTCCGTTTGTTCTTACCTCCTCTCTCATAGACCCTGGAGGCCGATTTATTTGTTTGCTCTGTATTTTGAATGATTTACAATGCATTATAGCGAATGTGAATATACCGCCTCCTTTCTCGGTGGAAGTCCTTAAGATCCTGGCCACTTTCTTGACATGTCACCCAGGTGTTCCTGCCCTTGTTGTGGGGGATTTTAATAATTTCCTGTGTGCAAGTCTTGATACATTTTCTCCTGGGGTGTCGGCGGCCACACAGAGGGGGAGCCTGACGCCTTTTGCTCGGTTTGTGCAGGAGCTGGGGCTGAAGGATGTTTGAAGGCTTAGCCACCCACAGGAGAAATGTTATTCATGTCATTCGGCTTCACATAAGGGCCTTTCTAGAATTGATTTAGGGTTGGGCAACAGTCAGATGCTTCCTCTGGTCTTGTCCACTAGGTATGAGGCTTGAACTATCTCAAACCATTCCCCTTTCTGTGTTGAGGTATTGACTTCTAGAACTTCTAAGCGAACATGTTGGAGGCTTAATCCGTGTTGGATGTCACTGTTCCCCACTCCTGACCCAATTCATACTAAGTTGGTCAATTTTGTTAAGGTTAATAAGCATTCTACGGGGTTGAATGTTTTTTTGGACGCACCTAAGGCCTATTTAAGGGGTCAGTTCATTAGTTCCATTAAGACTGGGACGAGGTCCTGGGAGCAATTTGTGCCTCAGGAGGTTGAGAGGGCTGAGTCGGGCTTTTGTTTACCCCCCCCTCTGAACGACCTGAGCGGGCATGGAATGAGGCTCAAAATATTGCTAAGCATGTAATCCTGACTAGGGCTGAGAACAACAGGTTCTTTCTCCAACAAAAATACTTTGAGAAAGGGGAGGGTACCGGCCATATGCTGGCCATGATGGTGAGGTCACAGAGGGGCTTTGCCCATATAGAGGCAATCACTACTCCTTCAGGGGCTCTAGTGTCATCTCACGAGGAAGTTTTGTCCACATTCAAAGATTTCTATGCTGATGTGTATTCCTCTAAAGTATCACCCACGGCGGAGGAGATTGCCTCCTTTTTGGACCGATGTCAACTCCCGCATCTGTCAGCCTTGGATGTGGAGCAATTATATGCGCCACTCACGACTGACGAGATGTTGAGGCGTTGGCGCTTTCCTCTCCTGGTAAGTCTCCGGGCTCGTATGGCTTGCCGGCGGAGGTATATAGGCGCTATCCGGATGTGTTGATACCTCTTTTGAGAGAGGTGTTTGTAGATGCATTTGAACAGGGCTCCCTGCCTCGGTCCATGAATGAAGCCATAATAGTGCTGTTACTGAAACCAGGTAAAGAGGCCCATTTTTCGGATTCTTATAGGCCCATTTCTTTATTAACGACTGACGTTAAACTACTAGCTAGGGTGTTAGCTACCAGACTAGCTAAAGTTATACATTAACTTGTTCATACAAATCAGTCAGGTTTCATTCCTTCCCGGTCAATGGCCCTTAACATTAGGCGCCTTTTTCTTAATCTCCAGATTCCTGCTGATAATGAAGGCCAGAGAGCGATTCTTTCATTGGACGCTGCCAAAGCTTTTGACAGCGTCGAATGGCCCCATTTGGATTGAGAGACACTTTTGTCAGGCCGGTGCGCTTGTTGTATGCTGCCCCCACAGCTAGGATCCGGGTGAACGGCGTACTTACGGACCCTTTTCCTTTGTTTAGATGCACGAGGCAGGGGTGTCCTTTATCACCCCTGCTTTTTCCACTAGCCCTTGAACCACTGGCATCTCTGAGAAGATCGTCCCCTTCGGTCACTGGCTTTAAGAGGGGTCCGTGCATGGAAAATATATCCCTTTACGCAGATGATACATTACTATATTTGGGGGATGTGGATACATCTCTTACGGCAGCTATGGAGTTGATAAAACATTTTGGCTCCTAGTCAGGTTTCTCAATAAATTGGGGTTAATCTGTCCTTATGCCCGTGGATGGCCCAGTCACTTCGCTGCCGGATGCTGCGGGGTCCTTACAGGTGGTCTCATCTTTTAAGTACTTGGGTGTTCAGGTGTCGGCCAGTCCACAGAAATGTTTGGAGGAGAATCTCCTGCCTCTTTTCAAAAGATTACAAATGAAGTGTAAACTTCCGTTATCAGTTATAGGTAGGATCAATTTAATCAAGATGGTGTGGGGCCCCCAACTCTTATATATCATGCACAACTCCCCTCAGTGGATACCTCGTAGGTGGTTCACTCGGATAGATACCTTGTTTAGATCGCTAATTTGGAAGAAGAAAGTTGCCTGCATTAGGCTTTCTACATTACAATATGGTAAGGATCAAGGAGGAGCAGCTGTCCCTAGCCCAAAATGTTATTTCTTGGCCTCTCAATTACAGCATTTCTGTGGAATGGGGTGTATCAATGAACGTGATTCCCTTTGACACTCTGTTACGTGTGGGGTCCCGGAATGCTTCGGTCTTTGCGTGTCTGGAGGTGGGGTTTCCACACCTGCCGCAGGCAGCACCTACTGTGGTTCTCCTTAGGAAACTGTGGTCCATGGTAAGGTCTACTTTGGGTATTTCGGATTTTTTGCAGACAATCCTCTGTGGGACAACCTCAATCTAGCAGAGGTTTTTGGACTGAACGGTTTCCTGTCCTGGAGACTGGCTGGTATTCATAACATCACAATATACTTAAATCATTTCAGGACTTACTAAATGAATTTGACCTACCTAGACATGAATTTTATAAATATTTGCAGCTCAGGCATGCCCTGCAGGCCCAGGGTCAGATTTCTGTTCTCCAATTGTGTAGTCATCGTCTGATAACAGATATATTTTTTGGTAAGGAAAAGAAAAGGTATGATATCTCATGTCTATTCTATTATTTTATCGTCCGTACAGGACTCAGCGACTTTACCATGTAGGAGAGGGTGGGTGGAGGACCTGGGTGACATTAATGGTGAGACATGGGACACGTGTTTACAAGCTGGTCCTCTTACCTCAGTTTCGCAGTCTCATAGATTGTCTCACCTATTTTGCACAGGGCTTACCGCACACCTATTCAACTGTTCCGATGGGGAAGGAGGGATTTTTCTCTGTGTCCCAAACACTGCGGGGAGGAGGGTTGGCTTATCCATTTAATGTGGCGCTGTCCTAAGTTGCACCGGTTCTGGGGTAATGTTACTGAGGTCATTTCCTGTGTGTTTCAAGTTAGGGTCCCTTTGGACCCCCTAATATGCGTATTGGGTGCTGTAGATGAAGAAATTTACCCTCATCTAGTCAATATTGCAGTGATCAGGCTTTTGTACCTAGCAAGAAAGCAGAAAGCTAGATTTTGGTTGTCCCCGCATGTTCCAACTTAGAAACAATGGATTGAACAAGTACATCTTATCATTGTGAGAGAGCACTATACATATCAGCATAGAAAAGCAGCCCGAAAGTTTAATTCCATTTGGCAGCCCTGGTTGGAGACTCCTGGACTGGCACCTCTGAGACTGGTTTTGACTCAGCTGTTGCAGGGTTAGGTAACATTCTCTCTCCGGGAGTACAATCTGACTTTGTCTGAAGTATATGTTATATAAGCATTATACTGTAGACATAAAACCTTGATTGATGGTGGGCAGAGGTTCTGAATGTTTGGGCAGACTGTGGAGTGCAGGGTTTCAGTTGTGGCCCGTTGGCCTCATGTGTAGTTGTGTTGGGGGGTGCAGCTGTTTTTGTGCTTGCCCAGCACTGTTTAATCTTTACCATTGACATTATGTGTCTTGTTTATAATCTTGGTGCCTCTGTTGTAGCATATGGTAGATACATGTTTTCTTTTGTTATTATTTGTGACTCCTTTTATGCTGGTCTGTATTTTGTATTTTATTTTATTGGCACAATAAACCATTTTTTCTGATTTAAAAAAAAAAATGTTCTGCCCCCTTTTAATTCTCGTTTTGTTTTACTGATATAATATTTCTGACACGGGTAGTCAAGCATTTAGATTACCTTAGTTGTGGCACAATTTACATATTTATTTATCCAAAATCTCTCATTTCCATCAGCACTGATGAATTCTTTAGCCTTCTTTACAAAGGGATATATTTGTCATTGTCCGCATGCTTACATTTCTTTAAATCTTGGGATATCCATTAACCAGGTTTTCTTACAAATTTGAACTAAACCATGTAATCTGGCAAGTTCCTTGCTCATTTTGCTTTTTTGCCCAGGACCAACCATTTCTGCTAGTCTTGGGCCCTAGAATAAAATGTGCCAATGGTTGTCAGTATCCACTTTAGTTCCTGCCAATGAGTGAGCATCCTTACTGGCTCCATCCCCTGATTTATTTCTTCCTCTTGGTTTTTGTAGATCTTTCCTTTCATTTTTGTTTTAGCCTAAATCTTCTTGAAGCACCTATGCAAAAAGCCTTACGCTTTGGTACAACAATGCTTGGGCCTCCCCTCCAAAAGCCTTCTCTTGTGTGGAATTTCTCTGAATTCTTGGAAACTGCCCCATACCATCAAGGAGAGAGCTGGGTGATATCTTGATGCATGTAGCACCTTGTTAGATTCTGGTTATTTTCTAAAGGTCTTGGTAATAAGTCTATCTGCCTTGATGGATATCATACAGTCCATAAAGGAAATCTGATTTGTATACATAGCAAAGGTCAACTTGCTTTCTTTTAGAATCGGCAGGAATTTCTGCAGTTCCCTTTCCAATCGCCATCAAAACATGCAATAAAGTGGTTGTAAACCCTGCCCCCCTACCCAGGAAGTTACACCTACAGGTAAGCCTAAATTAAGGCTTACCTGTAGGTGTTTGCAATATCTGCTAAACCTACACAGTTTAGCAGATATTTGCCAAAAGGTATACATCATTGTCTATGGCGCATGTGCGCCATAGACAACGGCGCAGCTGCAGTGAGAATTCCATTCATAAAAATGGCAATGCCGTATTTGACGGCTCCTGCGCTCTGGCCAATCACAGTACCGGAGCGGCGATATTCGGAAGTAAACTTCTGGGTATCTGTGGAGATATGTCTGCGGCCTGAGGGGGACATGTGGACAGCTTCGGGGCTTTGATCTAAGGTAAGTAATGCATAACGAGCTAGTATGCTAGTCATACTAGCTCATTAGTAGTGTTGCTCACGAATATTCGCATTGCGAATATTCGCTACGTATATTGCATATTCGAGTATTCGCGAATAACTCGAATATCGCGGCAAATATTCGCTATTTCGAATATTCGTATTTTTTCAAATTTCGCAATCAATTTCGCAATCAATTTCGCAATTTTTTTTTTTATAAAATATAGCGAATATTCGTAAATATCGAATATTCGTGATATTTTATAAAAAAAAAAAAAAATTGCAAAATTTCGCCAATGCGAAATTTAGCAATTTTTTTTTTTTTTTTTATAAAATATCACGAATATTCGCTATATTTTATTTAAAAAAAAAATTGCGAAATTTCGCAATTTTTTTTTTTTTATAAAATATCACGAATATTCGGTATTCCGCTCATCACTACTCATTAGGGCTTTATCTTGCAGGTGATTTAAAAAATATATATTTATTCAGGGTTAACAACCGCTTTAACCTCCCTGGCGGTATGATTCTGTCTGGAATTACGTACCAAAAGCGGTACAATTATTTTGCATGGAAATTCTGCGTTTTATACTGTAGGCCTGCAATTTTTAGGAATAACTCACTTAAATTTGTCCAAACCAGAGTCTAGTAGACATCCCGGGTATGATAAAGTTTGAAACATAAAATTATAATATAATAAATAACGATAAATAATTATAACAAATAATAATGTAATTATAATAAAAATTATTCACTAATGTAATCAAATCAAAATCACTGAAATTTGCTCAGTTGCAGAATTGTCGCTGTCATTACTTTTATTTTTTTATGACGAATTTCCCCACAAATCGCTATCGCTCAATTCTGCAAGTGATTATCATTTATTATCGCTGTTTTCTAGCTGCTCTAAAATCACTTTTGACATAAAGGGACACTTTTGGTTGCTATGGACAATCTACAGTTTGCAGGCACAAATTTTTTTTTTTATTATGTAAAAGAACATGCAGGGCACTGGGCAGACCACTAGGGACAAGGGGGGTGTGTACTTTTTACATACAGTACTGTAATCTATAAGATTACAGTATTCTGTATGTAATGTGTTTGTTTACTTTTTTGAATTTGCCGCCGGTCTCCGCCCCCGTGCGCTGTTACGTCGCAGGGAACGGAGATCGGCGGCGAGCGGGCACTGTGTGAGTCAAATGGAGGACGCCACTCGCTCACGCAGCGGGGATGCATCGCTGGATCCAGGCACAAGGTAAGTACAGTATACCCTGCCTGGATACAAGGTAAGCCAGCGCGCTGCAGGCTCTGCATATTCATCCCGAGCGCGACTCGGGGATATCGATTTTTACATAAAAAATCCACCCCGAGACCCCGGGATACCGGCAGGGGGGTTAACAATGCTTTCACTGATCACCCAGAAGACTCTTGTCCCACTGATTACTAATAAGGTGTTATAACTGTAGCTGCAGCGCCTGGAGTGGCAGTCCAGGGGTGCCATACATTGCACTGAGTGTTTTGAGGGGCACTCAACGTGTGGCACCTTAGGTCACATATCTCCACATACACCTTTTTGACACCTGCCTCTAGGGCCGAGCCTTTTGGCTAGGACCAGAGGAATTTTTGTTCCTGGCCGGAGGGCCGCCCATCGTATTGCACGGTGGCCACTTTCCACTCACCATTCCCACCTTCCTTTTCCCCCACTTTCTTTTTTATTTTACCCCCTGTCTGTCTTGTTTTGTCACTTTTTTTGTTGGTGCTTGCACTTTAGTGTGGCGAGTAGGGTGCTGGTCCTCGGGCCTGACTCTGAAAGTCTTGGGAGTAGGTGGACATGGCCTTCTGGCTTAGTTCACCTGCTCTCATGGGGTCTACCTTCAGGGGAGCCTCACCGAGGAGGGTTCTGTTTCGGCAGTCCCTCCGAGGATGTTAGGCCATGTGGTTTCGGCTGCATGGGCCTTAGTGGGGTCCTAGTGGTTTCGGCTGCTTGGACTCCTATACTCTTTTCCCTGCCAGGAGCCTAACGCCCCGGGGGATCAGAGCTGGGTCCTCTTCGGAGGACCATTGATGATGGCACCCGTCGCAGTTTTTTGTGTTTCACTCTTTATGTGTGTGCACATTTTTTCCTGCACCGGGTGAAGTTTTTGGGTTGTGTTTTGCACGCCACAGGCTTTTCAAAAAAAAAAACTGTAGCTGCAGCGCCTACAAAGTAAAAAAAAAGAAACGGGGAGCATATTGTATATGCAGCCTGACTGCATTACAATAATAAACTCAAAAGTTTAATTCAGCCTTAAAGTGTATCAATCCCAAGGAACAAAATTTCATGTATTTTAGCTCACCAATCCTTAGGTGTGTTTTTTCAGACCTGTTGATCCTGCCAGGAATTTATTGTCCTTGTACCTCAAACAATGTAAACCACTTCAATACCCAGCCATAGACAATTGACGGCCTGGGATGGGATTTACCATCCTAAGTGGCCGTCAATTGACGGCCTGGGTATTGCAGGCGAATATCTGGATGATGCCTGCAGCCAGAGGCATCATCCAGATATCCTTTTCTTCAGCCGGCGATTCTGCACAAAGTAAGAACGATCATAGCGGCGGTTTCTCATGACAGAAAACTGGAAAATTGCCTGTAAAGGAAAGGAGTGTAACAAGCCTGCCTTGAAATGGTTAAATATGAACACAGCAGCCAGATGTATACTATTGCTTTTCAGCAGCAAGTGGTAATGCACTATGCATGTGTTTGTGCTTGGCAGAGATATTCAAGGCACTAAGACAATGCACTGTGCATTGCATTCCCAAAAAAAGGTTTGTGGCATGGTTTTGGCTGTACTAGATTGCATTGGCAGTCTATTCAACATGATTGACTTGCCTTTACGTAATGTACCTTAAAGTGTGATGTGTGCAACCATGTAAACCTGGTCTAAGGCAAAAATATTAATAATATCTACTTCTTGACCGCCCCATAGCAGAAATACTGCTATATATAAATTTGTAGTCAGTTGTGGCGGTTCCCCTCGTTGCAGATAAATCCTGTTTTACGATCTTTCTACACCACTCCACTACAGTACCATTGCCTAATATCTTGAAGGAGTGGCAAAAGCGTGTAGTTCCGTGAGCCAATGTGTCTCAGAGAACATTGCTGAGGTGTTAGCATGGGCATTTGAATGTCTGCCTTTTGTGTAGATGCAGCTTCTTTGGCGATTTTGTCAGCTAGTGCATTCCCTTTGGCTATATCAGTCATTTGGCCTGTATGTGCCCTACAGTGCATGATAGCTAGTTTTGAAGGTAATTGAATTGCATCTAGTAATGCTGTGACTAAATCAGAGTGTGAGATAAGGCATTCAAAATTGGAGATGGGCCAGAGTTTATGTTTGAACTTTTAATTTTCAGATTTGGATTGGACAGGAGGATGACTTTATACCCACTTAATATTTGTGCTGACAAATGCGGAGTATGTAAAGTTTTGAGGAGTGTGGTGACATTGTGTTTAGTATGTAAGGTGGTATCATGAACCAAGGTAAATGGTTTTGCCATCTCCACAACCATTGCACAAGAAGCTAGTGCTCTGACACATGCAGGCATGCCTTGCACCTGTACTGGAACTACCTTTGAGAAAAAAGCTACAGGGCGAAGTCTCCCACCATGTTCCTGAGCCAGGACTCCCGCCATGGTTCTACAATTTTCCCTGGCAAACAAGTGAAACATTTTGTCATATTCAGGGAGGCCAAGGCTCGGGCTGGTAACCATTGCACATTTCAATATAGCAAAAGCATTTAACATCTCATCAGACCATTTTACAATATCAGAGAGGTTGGCTTGTCTCAGTATATTGTCAAAATAGGAACAGTCAGGTATCCATTGACGGCAATAACCAATCATGCCAAGAAAGGTGAGCAGGTCCTTCTTGGTCAATGGGAGGGGCAGACCCACGAGAGCCACAGCTCTTTTGTGACTGACTTTCCTCTCTCCCAGAGACAGCACAAACCGTAGGTTCTCAACCTCTTGTTTACACCATTGTAACTTTTTCTTAGACACTTTGTGACCACATATATGTAACCATTTCAATAAGGATAGGCTATCAGCTCGGCAGTCCTCCTCTGAGGACCTACAAATCAAAAGATTATCAACATATTGCCAGAGGACAGAACCATGGGGGGCAGTCCAGGGCCTGAGGGTGGCTTGGAGTACTATAGAATAGACCACAGATGAGTCTATGTATTCCTGGGGCATTCTACACCAGGCAAACTGGCGATTGCGTTGGTCAATCGACATAGTAAAAGCAAAGAGTGGCCGTTTCTCCTTGTCTACAGGGACGGAGGAAAAACCTTTTTTTAAATCAATCACAGTAAAACATTTGGCTGTTGATGGAATGGAGGACAGGAGTGATTGGACATCAGGTACAATGGGTGCTATTGGGACTATCAGATCATTTATGGCCCTTAGTCCTGTACAAACCTGAAAGAGCCATCCGACTTCTTTACAGGGTTTATGGGTGTGCTGTAAGGAGAAATAATCTCTTCCACGATCCTATCCTGCAGAAACTTTTCCACCATTGGTACACTGCCATCCACCTTCTCCTTAGAGAGTGGGTATTGTTTGTGATAGATAGGAAATGCACCATCTTTGAGAGTAGTCTTGTATGGTGTGCACAAAATAAGTCCTACATCCAGATCTGTTGAGGACCAGATCTGGGGATCTATATTTTCAAATTTTTCTTCATTCTGTTATGACAACATCAATAAGCCTGGTTTACATGCTACTATAGTGATTTTATCTGAGGAAATGTCTAGACCTCCTTCTGAGTTGGTTTTAATTGTGATCACTAGTGGCATAAACAAGTCTCTTCCCATCAAATTGACAGGGCACCTTGGAATTATCCTAAAAGTGTGTGTACATGTGGTATAACCTTCATCATCTTCTATAGGTAGGGGTGGGGTCCTATATGTTTTTGTCAGTATCCCATTATCTCCCAAAGAGGGCTCTGCTGGTTCCCATTTGGCTTTAAAATGATCTTCACAAATAGTACTACTAGTGGCACAGCTATTAACAAGATAGGGGAGGAGTCTCCCATTTACTGAAATAACAACCATCGTCAGTGAAATCATTTGAGACAAAAGGGAAAAGTGGGGACACTACCCTCCGGGCCCCATCATTGTTGTTGGTTTCCCCATTTAATTGGGAATCTTGGACCTTGTTGGGTGGATACCTGTGGTTGCTGTGTCTGGTTAGGGGCAGAGTTGGAGTTGGGAGTCTGTGGAGAGGTGGGGTGAGGACACTGACTCACCCAGTGATCCTTAGCACAGCAGTTGAAACACCCATCTGTGCCTCTAAACGTGCCTCTGCCTCTTCTTCTAAAGTTTCCCTTCAGGTTTCCTTGGAAATGTTGTGTGGAGACAGGTGATGGCTTTGGTATGTCAAAACAACCTGCTGCATCTTTCTCTGAAAGTTTTGTGCCAAAGTCAGTTCTAGGAAGGGTTGACCAGTTAGTAATCATCTGTTTGACTGGTACCACTAAATGGGGTTTGAAATTACTCAGGAAAGTCTGGATCAATAATGGATCCATAGCTTTCAGATAACTCAAGCTGGCTTTCTGTGTCCACACATCATTGAATCTTTTCCAAAAATCAAGAACTAATTCTCCTGTCTTTTGTTTGCATGCTGTGGCGGTGGGCAATGAAGATTTTGGTTTAAAAATCTCTAACAGTTGTTGCTTCGGTCCACATATCAGCTCTCCCTTCTGTGTTAAGCATGTAATCGGTTGCAGCTGTACCTGTTTGTTCTACAGTAGATATAGTTCCGACCTTGGTCCAGTCCCAACCTGCACCTGTCCTTACAACACCCTCAATAATCAACCTCATATACTCCTGGGTGTAGTTTCTGCCTTTACAAGCCCTTCTCAGGTAGGCTAGAGTGGCAGGTGCAGAGACAGTGGGACAGTTTTTAACTATGCGATTTATGTCTTCAATTTCTATAACTTTCTTTAATAGACTGTTACCTATATTCATGATGGGTAGTTGCTGGGTAGCAGCGTCCGCTTCTTTCTTTTTCCTCTGTATCCTTTGAGATCTACAAAAAAATCAAATAGTGGTGTTGCGCTCCCTGAAAAAATATAGAGAAAATAAATTATATAAAATGATATAAATAAATATACAGTATAAAGTGCTGCTGTGCTGCAAACAAGTGACTACAGGTGCAATGATATACAATGCAATGATAATAAAAATTCAAAATTTGATAATAATTAGAATCAGGGGTGTTGCTAGGTTCCAAAAAGACCAGGGGCTTCAGCCCAAAGCCAAGCCGACACCGGGGGTGGGGGGTATTGTTCGGGCGCGGTCAGTGGAGTGGCGCAGGGTCACCTACCTGACACACATACCCTGATCTACGTGTGTGTGTGTATGTGTGCACACACACACTGACCTGTCCTGCATACACTGACCTGTCCTGCATACACTGACCTGACCTACATACACTGATCTAACCCACTGACCTAAGTCAGGTCAGGTCACCTGACCTACATACAATGACCTGACCCACTGACCTGACCTACATACACTGACCTGACTGACTGACCTGACCCACTGATCTGACTCACTGACCTCACCCACTGACCTGATCTACATATGAAATTTCCAAGAACAGACAGGTGAACAGAACAGTTGATCTTTTTGATGACATTACTTGTAAAAGCTCTTCATATAGGTTCACCGTGAACCTATATGAAGAGCTTTTACAAGTAATATCATCCAAAAAAACAGTAACATAACAGCTCCTCACACTGACCTACCTTAGCTCAGCCTCAGCTTTGGTATGCGGTCACAGCAGGCACTGGCAGTCAGTCTGTCAGTCTGCAAGAGGAGCCGAGGAGAGGAGAGACAGCCGCCTGAGCGGGGATATGTTTCCCTGGGTCCCGCCCGTGCCATCTTGTCTGTTGTTAAGGCTGGAAGGGGGGTAGCACTCCTTTCTCCGCTTGGACATCGCTGTCAGATGATGGTTGGGACCCTGTTTGGGGTGGTTGGATAGTCGCTTTAGCAGCCATTCACTCGCGCCGCTAAGCCACGCCCCCCTGAGCGGGGATGTAATTGTTACTTCCTGCCGTGGAGCCCGCAGCACCTATAATGGACGTCACACGTCCTGCATCCCGACATTGGCACTGCAGGCTCCAGAAGGTGGGGCCTGCTATCTGGCACTCGGCCGTACTCGGCGACACTCGGCGCTGGCGGCACTTTCTGCATCAGATTGGTCCTGGCTCCCAGACGCTCGGGGCTAACAATGTAATTGAATGCTGCATAGACCCGGGGCTTTTCGGGGACCCATTCGGGGCTCCAGCCCCCCAAGCCACGCCCTAACGACGCCCCTGATTAGAATAACAAAAAAATGCGTGTAGAATTAGAAACAAATGGAAATAAAGTCCATTGTGAGTGTAGCAAAAGGTGCTAAAGTGCTGGCGAATCTCAGAAGGGGAAAATCAATTTCTCTGGATCCAGGATGCAGAGAGTAGTGTTGCTGGTTCTCTGTAACAGTAACAGGTGGCACTGTGACTTCTGTGAGAGGTGGCTCTTCGGTGTAAGTAATACCCGTGGGTCTACTACCTTCTTACCTTACTGCTGTAAGGTAAGCAGCATTGAAAGATATGGTGGAATGCTAGGTCATTCGAAGTGGGGGAGGGGATTCCTTCCTTCTCCAGCATTTCCAGTAATGTGTGGATGCGGGATGGGGGGGCCACTCGGGGGGTCGAGTATGGATGGAGAGATAAGATAATACAGAGCCTCTTGGTGTAGTACGTTTGGCGTTTTAAAATTCACAATTTATTTAGATTAAAAAAGGTACTCACATTTCAAATGATATAAAGTGCATTACATAAAAACCAGCAGCGAGCTCGGGACCTTGTTGCGTCACTTCCAGTGTCCGTATGCCTGCGTCCTACGCGTTACATCACTCTCACGTGACTTCAAAGTGTTTATATAGTGTATGTGTGACATGTAAAGCTTATCGGGCATTTTTTTTTGAAGACCTCCATTTGAGGCATGGGAGCCGCCATTTTCTTGGTGTTTATTATTTGGGCTACGGCCGCGGCCATTTTGTTGTGGACAAGGAGAGCAAAAGATATAAGTCTGAAAGGTCAAGAAATTATAAGTGCTGCCACAGGTAAATCAACACTTCAGACTATGGAAGGCAATCTAACAAGGGCATATACATATGTGGGAGGATAATTATGACACAGAAAACGAGTGAACCGACACTCAAGCCTGCTGACAATATTATGTCATGATTACACAGACACTCGGGCCTGTTTGAATAGATGACTCATGCGTAAAAACAAAATAGAGTAAAATTGCATATAGATCGAATAAAAGATAGAATAAATAAATAATAAATGGAATAGATAATCGGACCACGAAATTATGTTCTAGGCAAGGGAACATGTTGGTAGTAATATAAAAAATATATATGTATATATATATATATATGTATATGTATATATATTGTGACAAAGTCGTAGAAATAGCGATAATGTCATGCAGCAAAGTCGCTGATCTTAAGCAATAAATATGTCTTTATTGCACTCAAAAATAAATAATACAAAAACAAAATGGCCTACTCCAATTTAGGAGGCTAACTGACAGTAGTGTCCCTCACTACACTGTACTGGAGGGGCTATTCCGGCCTCCAGTACAAAACAAACAGAATACCAGTCCAAAATAAACAAATCTATGACAGACCTTGTTCCTTCCATGCAGACAGTTTCCAACCTGTCCGTCCAGCTCAGCATACCTCTCACACTGAGCTCTCACTTCCCATTTCCCTACCAGGTGACTGTTAATTAATAGGGGGAAGAGAGGAGGTTTACCTGTTGGCCAGGCTTAACCCCTTCCAGGGCAGGGAAAACTGACCCTTCCAGCCTCTCACTGGTGTACATACAATCGTGTACCCTGTCACACATCCTACCCCCCAGCTTAACACTTGGGTGGGAAGCGGCCATCTCTACAAACCCATGCACTCGGGACAGAGCATCTGCATTACTGTGGAGGAGACCTGCCCTATGTCGTACCACAAAAGTAAAGGGCTGTAGGGACAGAAACCACCTCGTGACCCGAGCGTCCTTGTCCCTATTGGTGTGCATCCACTTTAACGGAGCATGGTCTGTGACGAGGGTAAACCGCCTGCCCAACAAATAGTAGCGGAGTGTTTCTACTGCCCACTTGATTGCCAAACACTCTTTTTCCACTGTGGCATAGCGCTGTTCTCGAGGTAACAACTTCCGACTCAAATACAGCACAGGGTGTTCCTCACCATCCACATATTGGGACAAAACTGCACCCAGACCCACCTCTGAGGCATCGGTCTGGAGAAAGAACTCCTTTCTAAAGTCAGGAGCCACAAGCACAGGTTGGGCACAAAGCGCTGCCCGCAGACCAGCAAAGGCTTCCTCAGCCTCGCTGTTCCACTTTACAGTGTCTGGACTTCTGGCTTTAATAAGGTCTGTGAGCGGAGCAGCCCTTGTAGCAAAGTGAGGAATAAACCTCCGATAGTAGCCTACAATCCTCAAGAAAGCTCTGACTTGTTTTTTCCTCAATGGTCTGGGCCAGCTCTGTATAGCTCCTATCTTGTTCATCTGTGGTTTAACAAGTCCTCTGCCAACCAGGTAACCCAAGTATCTAGCCTCTGCTAGACCCAAGGCACATTTAGAGGGGTTAGCTGTCAGACCCGCTCTTCTAAGAGTGTCCAAGACTGCCTGTACTTTATCCAGATGGCTTTCCCAGTCCGGGCTATGAATGATCACATCATCCAAGTATGCGGCTGCATACTCAGTGTGAGGCCTGAGCAACTTATCTATTAGCCTTTGAAAAGTGGCTGGAGCCCCATGGAGGCCAAAAGGCATGATCCTGTACTGGAATAGGCCATCAGGAGTGGCAAAGGCTGTCTTCTCTCGGGCGTGCTTTGTCAATTGGATCTGCCAATAACCCTTTGTCAGATCCAACGTGGTGAAGAACCTATCTTTGGCTAATCGCTCTACTAGTTCATCCACCCTAGGCATGGGGTAGGCGTCAAACTTAGACACCTCGTTTAACTTCCTGAAGTCATTACAAAACCTGATGGACCCATCAGGTTTGGGCACTAGAACAATGGGGCTGCACCACTGGCTATGAGACTCCTCTATCACTCCAAGCTCAAGCATTTTCCTGATTTCAGCCCTTACAGCTTCCCTCTTGGCCTCCGGAATGCGGTAAGACTTCACTCTTACGACAACCCCTGGTTCTGTAATAATGTCATGGGTAATCTCTCGGGTTTGTCCAGGGTTGGGGGAGAAAACATTGTTATTCCTCTCAACCAAGCCTCTAGCTTCTTTTATTTGCTCAGGTGTCAGCTCTGGAGAGATTGTCACCGAAGGACTAGGTGCCTGTGGACCAGGTGTGGTGTCCCCCACTGCGGCCATGCAGTCCTCTCTAGTCCTCCATGGCTTAAGAAGGTTTATGTGGAACACGGCCTCCTTTTTCCGGCGTCCCGGCTGACTAACTTTATAATTTACTGGGCTCACTTTTTCCAACACCTCATAGGGTCCCTGCCACTGTGCTAGAAGTTTGCTTTCTGCGGTGGGTACTAGAACCATTACTCTGTCCCCTCTTTCAAACTGTCTCACTAGGGCCCTCTGGTCATAGTAGGACTTCTGCCTACTCTGCGCCTGCTCCATATGCTGGCGAACAAGAGGGGCAATCTGAGCCATACGCACCCGCATATCTTCAACATACTGGAGGACATTGGTCCCAGTTACCCCCTGTTCTTCCCAGGTTTCCTTTAGGATATCCAGAATACCCCTGGGATGCCTACCATATAAAAGCTCAAACGGGGAGAAGCCCGTAGAACTTTGGGGAATCTCTCGAACTGCAAACAACAGGTAAGGAAGTAACAAGTCCCAATCCTTCCCATCCCTGCTAATGACTTTCCTCAACATCCCCTTTAGGGTCCGGTTAAACCTTTCTACCAACCCATCTGTCTGGGGGTGATACACTGACGTTCTCAGAGTCTGTACATTAAATAGTTGACATAGCTCTTTCATAATACGGGAGACAAACGGAGTCCCCTGATCCGTGAGCAATGTCCTGGGTATCCCCACCCGTGTAAACATCTGAACCAACTCTTTTGCAATACTTTTAGCATTCGCCTTACGTAGTGGAATGGCCTCTGGGTATCTGGTGGCATAATCGACGATGACAAGGATGTACTGGTGACCTCGAGCTGTTTTCTCTAAGGGACCCACTAGGTCCATGCCAATCCTCTCAAACGGAACGTCAACTATGGGGAGAGGTATGAGTGGGGCTCTCAACTTCGGTCTGGGAGATGCCAGCTGGCATTCCGGGCAAGAATCACAATACCTTTTAATCCCCTCATATACCCCAGGCCAGAAGAACCTCCTGAGCACCCGTTCTTGTGTTTTCTCCACCCCTAAGTGTCCCCCCAGCAGATGAGAGTGGGAGTAATCTAGGATTTTTCGGGTGTATGATGAAGGCACAACCAGTTGTTCAAGCTCTTGTCCCTCATCGGAGGTTACTCTGTAAAGAAGATCGTTTTTAAGGATTAAATAGGGATAGGCCTTTCCTGTTACCCCTTCTACTGGTACCCCATTAACCTCTACAACATTACTCCTGGCTTCCTGCAGCAGGGGATCATCTGCCTGGTCACGGCCAAAGCCACTACCCGAGATATCCAGGATATCTGTATCCCCTTCATCGTCTTCACTGGTAGCCTCTGGGGCGGGTTCCGGTTGACCAACTTCTGCCTCATCTTCTGTCGGTCGTGGGGCCCCACCTCTCCTGGACTGCTCCCCACGCTGATTCAACAGGACTTCCTGGACAGCCCTATTAAATCGTAGCTTGCTCTCCCTGCGTTCCCGTCTTGTTTTACCTCTTTTTGGATTAGAGATATACAAGTCAGGATGAGCAAAGGGAAATACTTCATGGACCCCTGTATTTCTCTGCTCCACTTCAGGTTCCCCTTGTTCTCCCCTCACAGGGGGCTGTAACAGAGCGTGGAAATTAGGGAAATTCCTTCCTATTATCAAAGGATATAGTAGACGAGGAACTACCACAGCTACGATCCTTACCAAACTGCCCTGTACTGACACTTCTATGTTGGCAGTAGGATACCGCACAGTACACCCATGAATACACAACACCCCCATGGTTCTATGCTTCTGAATCCAACAAGGTTTTACCAATTTACTGGCTACCAAAGTCAGGGCACTGCCAGAGTCCACCAGGGCCACTGTCTCTTGTTTGTCCAGCAGGACAGGTACTCGGAAGGTATGTCCCCCTTCTACCAGGCCTGCTAAACAAATGAGCCCACAAAAGTCAGAGGAATCTTCCCCTAGTCCACACTGCATTGGCTCAGGAAGATTGGGGCATCTCGCCCTGACATGTCCTTTGGCGCCACACTCAAAACAAGTTATGGAGTTTCTCCTAGGGTGGTCCTCTTTCCCAGGGTTTTGACTTCTAAAGTCAGGTTTGGAGAAACGGGCTCCGGATCCGAAGTCTGCTTCCACTCCACTCCTCCGGCCTCCTGGTCTCTGTATTTTCCCGATCGTCCTAGAGAGAGATTGGTCCAAACTTTTGGTAGACAGGTACCGCTCCACTTGTGCGACCATACTATCACAGTCCAGGGGATTTCCCTGAGTGACCCACTCCTGGAGGCCATTTGGAAGCTCTCTCACGTAACGGTCCAGTACAAGCGCTTCTATAATCTGTGCAGGGGTTTGAGACTCTGGTTTGAGCCACTTCCGCGCCAGATGAATTAAATCGAACATCTGGGATCTTGGCGCTTTTCCTTCTTTAAACCTCCAGTTGTAGAAACGCTGGGCCCTCACTGTGGAAGTCACCCCTAAGCGAGCCAGGATCTCTCCTTTCAGTTTGGGATAGTCTGCAGCAGCCACCTCATCCAGATCAAAATAGGCTTTCTGTGCTTCTCCCAGGAGGAAGGGTGCAATGATTCCAGCCCACTGTTCCGGGGCCCAGCCTTCTCGGGTAGCGGTCCGTTCGAACGCCAGTAGGTAAGTCTCCACATCATCATCCGGGGTCATTTTCTGCAGACAGCTGCTGGCACGTATTTGGCTTACCCCCCTTGCTGGTGGGTTAGAAGACCCTTGGGTAGTCATGTGATCCAGGGTTGCTTTGAGAACAGCATGGTCTGACTTTTGTGCTTCAGCTAGCTGTCTATTAGTTTCTTGTTGTGCTGCAGCTGAGGCCGCTATCTGTATGATAGTCTCTTGTTGCGTTGCAGCTACCTGTCTATTAGTTTCTTGTTGTGCTGCAGCTGAGGCCGCTATCTGTCTATTAGTCTCTTGTTGCGCTGCAGCTACCTGTCTATTAGTTTCTTGTTGCACAGAGACCGCTTGTAACAGGGCTTTCACAATATCTTCCATTTTCTGGGTCCTGTACCTTTAAGGCCACTGTAACTGTACATTGACCGGTACCACAGCAAACATCCCACTTCTGACACCACTTGTGACAAAGTCGTAGAAATAGCGATAATGTCATGCAGCAAAGTCGCCGATCTTAAGCAATAAATATGGCTTTATTGCACTCAAAAATAAATAATACAAAAACAAAATGGCCTACTTCAATTTAGGAGGCTAACTGACAGTAGTGTCCCTCACTACACTGTACTGGAGGGGCTATTCCGGCCTCCAGTACAAAACAAACAGAATACCAGTCCAAAATAAACAAATCTATGACAGACCTTGTTCCTTCCATGCAGACAGTTTCCAACCTGTCCGTCCAGCTCAGCATACCTCTCACACTGAGCTCTCACTTCCCATTTCCCTACCAGGTGACTGTTAATTAATAGGGGGAAGAGAGGAGGTTTACCTGTTGGCCAGGCTTAACCCCTTCCAGGGCAGGGAAAACTGACCCTTCCAGCCTCTCACTGGTGTACATACAATCGTGTACCCTGTCACAATATATATATATATATATATATATATATATATATATATATGTATATGTATATATATATATATATATATATATATATATATATGTATAAAGGAATAAGATAAAAAATCTATAGCAAGGCTGGGAAGAGAGGTATAAATATAAGGTCATCCTAAAAGGTTAAAGGGAGAATGGTATCTGCTGGGAAACCTAAAAGGTGGAGAATCCTTAAAAAAAAAAATATATGTAAGGTCAAAAATCACTGATAAAACAGTTTAAATCAAATTCTATGTTCAGCCCGGGGGGGGGGGGGGGGTAAAAATATCTAGAATAAATATCCATTTGGATTCTAGTTGGCTGAGGGTTCTGACTCTGTGTACCCCTCGCCAGTGTTTTTTATATGGTTCGATACCCCAGAACTTCAAATCTGTGGGGTCTTGTTTATGATGTGTGGCGAAGTGTTATCGTAGCCCTTGATAATATTCTGCACATGTTCCTTAATTCTAACTCTTAGGCCTCGTACACACGAGCAGACAGATTTGTTCAAATCTGTCTGTCCGACAGATTTGAACAAATCTGTCTGTCCGACAGATTTGAACAAATCTGTCTGCTGGGATTTTGGTTTGCTCGCGTGTACACACGAGCAAACCAAAATCCCCGCCAGCAGACGGCGCGCTGACGTGTCGGTGACGTGGCGGTGACGTTGACGCCGCCACATCACCGCACCAGGAAGTAAAACACTTCCGCGCATGCGCCGAATCCATTCGGCGGCGGTGCGGCGGCGGTGCGGGACTAAGTGTACTAACCAGCAGACATGTCGGGCGGACGGATTCCCACCTGATAGATTTCAAAGCATGCTTTGAAATCTGTCGGGTGGCCAAATCCGTCGGCTCGGCCGTACACACGATCGAATCTGTCTGCTGAAACGGTCCAGCAGACCGTTTCCAGCGGACAGATTTGATCGTGTGTACGAGGCCTTAGGCCGCGTACACACGATCGAATTTGTCCGCTGAAACTGGTCCGACGGACCAGTTCAGCGGACAAATCCGATGGTGTGTATGGGCTAGCGGACATGTCTGACCGGCGGACAAATTTTAAAACATGCTTTAAAATTTGTCCGCCGGAGACATGTCCGTCGGATATGTCAGCTGGTCAGTACACTCACCAGCGGACATATCTTCCCGCACATGCGTCGATTAGATTTGACGCATGCGCGGAAGTATTTTTCTTCCTGGTGTCGTGACGTGGCGGCATCAACGTCACCGCCACGTCACCGCGCTGTCTGCCGGCGGGGATTTTGATCCGATGGTGTGTACACGCCATTGGACCAAAATCCGATGAGACATGTCCGCTCTAAACTGTCCGTCGGACAAGTTTAAGCGGACATATCTCATCGTGTGTACACGGCCCTAAAGGTCGCTTTGTGCATCCAATGTACTGTAGTCCACAACTGCATTCAAGGGCGTAAACTGCTCCTTCTGTATAACAGCAAATTAAGTCATTGACCTATGTATTTCCTGTGCTGGTAGACGTGAATTTGAACTTTTTTCTGCTGTTTTTTTTGTCCTAGTACATGCTAAGCAACGCTTGCCTTTGCCAGTAAAAAAGGAGAAGCAGGTTTCAGGTGGGTCAGGTATACTTTTCACAATTTTTCCTCTTAGTGTAGGTGCCCGTTTGTATATGAATTTTGGTACTGGGGGTAGAATAGATTTCAAATGTATGTCTGCTAGGAGGATATGCCAATGTTTTTTGATGATATTTTCAACTTTTTTGTGTTGGGCATTATAATCCAAAGTAATGGGTGCTGTATTCCAATTAGCAACAGATTTTTCTTTGTCTTTGATGAGTTCCAGATGGTCCATTTTCTCTACTTCTTGGATATTTTCTTTTATAAGTTCACTATTGTAGCCTTTGTCTATGAATCTGTGACCTATTTTGCTAGCTTGGGAGATATAATCATCTCCTTTGCTACATCTTCTCCGTAGTCGCATGAGCTGTCCTTTTGGAATGTTGCAAAGCCAGTTCTGATGGTGACAGCTTTCTATCGGCAAATAACTGTTTTTGTTGACATTCTTAAAGTGCGTTTTTGTGCTTAATGTATTGTCTTCTTGTATTATTTCAAGAGAAGGAATATGGGGAGGGTATCAAACCCTGGGACTTTGACGGTGTCACAATGAAAAGTAGATCAAACCTGATATAATAAATAAATAACAATTTAGTGATTAACAAACAGATTCAATAAAAGAAAGAGATTCAGACATTTGAGAAATAAATCCCATATAAGTGGCTTCAATGAAGAGCCGCAGCAAAATCTGTATAGTTGATGCCCAACATGTTTCGCTCTAAATAGAGCTTCATCAGGAGCGTATACAGAATGAACTAGAAAAATAGATAGAAAATTATTCATAAGAAATTGAGCATTTTAAATACTACTATAAATGCATATTTGATCTTTGAGCATTTTAAATACTACTATAAATGCATATTTGTTCATAAAATGGGATGTGGTGTCTAGATTTGATCTCCTATGCCTCACTCACTGGTTATGTATTATTTCAAGGTCTAGAAAGGTTACATTGTTTTTTACTGATATCCCAAGTTAGAGTAATGTTGCGATTTTTTTTATTCAGTTTTTGTAGGAACTGCACCAGACTCAGTTCTTCTCCTTTCCAAATGATAAAGATGTCGTCAATGTATCTTTTATAAATTGCTAACTCTGTTGGTGTGTTTGTAAACACTGCTTCATCTTCCCATTTTGCCATAAACAGGCCTGCAACACTTGGTGTATGGGTTCTAAGTCCCCATTTTGTCCCCATTTTGTCGTTTCACAGGCTTGGTGGTGAAAAATGATTATATATAAAGAAGAAACATCAGCCGTTGCTAAAATCCAGGGTCCTCCTTCTTTGGGTGATTCTTCTATAATCTGTAATACCTGTTTAGTATCCCGTAGGTAGGCTTTTGTGTTTCTCACAGCTGGCTGCAAAAAGTTGTCTATATATGCACCCATTCTGGCAGTAAGGGAATCAATTCCATTCACTATAGGTCTTGGTGGGGGGTTATCCTTGTCTTTGTGTATTTTGGGTAATGAGTAAATAATGGGTGTCCTACAGGACTCGGGGGTTAAAAATGTAGCCTCTTTTTTATTTAAAATATTTATTTTTAGTCCTAAATGTACGACCAGCTGAAGTTCTTTTCTGCATTTAAAAACAGGGTTTCTCGGTAGCTTAATATAAGTGTTGGCATCATTCAAATGGACCACCATCATATCATTGTGTTGTTTTTTCGATAAAACAATACCCCCTCTTTTGTCTGCGGGGCGAATGTCCTTCCTTTTGGTGAGTTTTTTAATGACACATTTCATAAACTTAGGTTCCTCCTTCTTCTTAACTTCCAAAGATTTGAGATCTGTGATTATGACATTTTTAAAGACATCTATGTGTTTGTTGTTCTTTACCTGAGGGTTAAAAACTGACTTGTTTCTCAGGGTACTATGAACAGTTTCTCCATTTATTGGAGGCAAGGGAGTTTTGAATGGATTGCTGGCTATGGGCCAGATTCAGGAACAGTTAGGCTGGCGGATCCAGTGATCCGCCAGCCTAACTGTCACTTTGAGCCGGCGTTTTTGTTTTCTGTAACCAGAAAACAAGAAACGCCGGGTTGAAGCTCCGATGCGATCAGCGTAACTGAGTTTCGCCATCGCATCGTTACTTCAACTTAAAAATGGCGCCGATTTCCGCTCAAAAAATATGTTAATGAGCGGAAATCGGCAATTCACGAGCGAATTCCGGCGCGACGCAATGACGGTACGACGTTTCCGGAAGCGATACGCGGCGCGAAGATATACCTACATGGGGTTGGAGTATCCTATGTTAGGTATATGCGTCGTCATCGCGTCAGGAAAAAAAAAATCACGTTGCTTGCGTAAAAAGATCATGAATGGGAATGTGACGTCATTGACGTTCATTCACAGAATTTGGAGCATGCGCACGGGGATGCTTTGACACTCGACGCATGCGCAGTACGTTTGCGGCGGGATCGCGCTTAGTTTAAATACTACACGCCCCGTACCCACCCAATTTGAATTCCGCCGGCTCATTTTCGTTACGCTGCCGCAACTTTAGGAGCAAGTGCTTCGTGAATGACAGCACTTGCTGCTAAAATTTCGGCAGAGTAACGTAAATGAGAAGCGTTACTCTGGAGCAAAGATGCTCCCATCTACCTGAATCTGGCCCTATATATTTCTTGATATTTAGACTTATGACATAATTCTGTATTTCTATGTATGTCTGGAATTTGTCGAGGTTCTTTGTCAAGAACGCCAATTTCTTCTTGTATGAGTGTGTTCTGCTTAAATTAAAAATACCTTCTCCTTTTATTCTCTTTTTCGTTTGAGTTCTCTTGCCAGATCTACTTAATCTCTTCTTCCAGGGCTTCTTCTTCCTCTCTGTTCTTCTATCTGTCTCGGTGGGTAGTGATCCATCCCTCTCCCTAAAAAAGGCCTATTTTGTTGTGGTTAGGGATAATAGGTCTGATAGTATCTGTCACCCCTATCTTAGGGGGGCATAGTAGTTATAGGTAGGTACTTGGTGTTGTTTGTACGGGCGATTGTAACCTTGAGGTGGGCCCCAATTTTCTCTGTAGTTGTTTACAGAATTGGGGTTCCTGCCCTGGGGGCCCTGCGGTTGTCCATGTTGTTTGTAATTGGGTCTATTCCAGTTCCCATTATGGGGTTTCTTATTGTTTTTCCAGTGTGGTTTCTTCCACCCATTATGGGGGGTTTGGTTATGTTGGGGCGGTCTATGTTGAGGTGTGGCGTGTTTGGGATTTCCATGTCCGTCATTAGGTCTTGTAGAATCCCTTCTATACGTGTTTGTTTGTTCATTTGGTTGCGGTGGTCTATATGTGACATTCTGATCAGGTATTGGATTTGCCTGTGGAATGTTAGGCCTGGTTGTTTTTTCGGATGTAGAATAGGTCGAGATAGGATCCAGGTGTCCTAGGTGACTTTGCCACTTAAATACTTGATCATTTTTAAAATCATTAATGTCCCTATTGTATTTTTTCCTTTTTCTATTTTGTACCTCCTTATCTTTTTCAACAAGGTCTTTATTCAGTTGTGCAGTGAGTGTAATAAATTCTGTTTACTCTTTATGTATCTTTGAGCTCTAGTCTTGTTCTGTTTTCCCAATGAGCTTATTAGGTTAATTATACCAAATATGTCAGTAAGACTAGTAATAAGGGATCATCCCGTTGCTTCATTATCCTTACCTTCCTCAACATCTTACTCTTCCTCTGTATCCCTTATTGTCGATGAAACTATGGTTGTTCTGTCTGCCTGTTGCTGCCTACAGATGATATCAGTTCAATACATATGACGTGAGTTTTCTGCCTTACAGGCATTAAAGGGGTTGTCATTTTTTTATCTGAATGCATTAAGATAAAAAGTCTTCTGTGTGCTGCAAGACTCTCCCTCCTGATTGGCTGAGTCAGTCAGTTAGCCAATCAGGAGAGAGGGGTTGGGGCCAAACCACAGCTCCGTGTCTGAAAGGACACGGGGAGCTGTGACTCTGCTCGGGTGCCCCCATAGCAAGCTGCTTGCTGTCTGGGCGCTCAACAGGATGGAGGGGACAGGAGCACAGAAAAGTGACCCGAGAAGAGGAGGATCTTGGCTGCTCTGAGAAAAACCACTGCAACAGAGCAGGTATGTATAACATGTTTGTTATCTTTATATAAAGCAATGGTGAACTTGCGTTTCCCTAAAATGGTTTGCAATTGCAAATGTGAAGAAAAAAAAAACTGGTAGTGAAAGGGTTAATTAGGACAAATCCCGCAACTTCCCATTAACACAATCAGTGAGTAAAAATATATTATCTCATACAAAAAACAAAGTGAGAAAATGAAAAAATATATAAAGTGGGAATTGGGACAGAGAAAACTCTGAAAAGTTGCTGCAATTTTGAAATTTGCTGGAATTGGCAGCAATGGGATAGAAATAATAAATAGTGAAAAAACAGCGCAACCCCCACAACTATATGATGAATAACCAAAAAACATTGGTGAGAAAATTAAAATGGTGAAATTAAAGTTAAAATTAATTATATAAAGAGATTATAAAAATATGGTAATAACAATCAGAGAACTATTATAATCTCAAGTGCTGATAACTGGAAATAAAGTCCACTAATCAATAAAAACATAAAATCGCTGGCTTCACAGATGATGTAGCTGAATCTTCTAGGTAATACATGTACATCTGCATGCAGAGACACAAGATAAATACGGGCAAGCTGGCCCCTTACCATGAAAGATGGATCCCTGTTAAAAAGAGATCATACAGGCAAATAATGAAGATTCTTTAGGTCAAAGGAGTGCAGGAAAGGTGGATCCGTCCTCTCAGGTTCAAAGGAACAATCGTGATCAGCTCAGCTCCACTCGCTCACAGCTCTGCCAGGGAAGGCATAATTGGCAGATATAATTAGAGGGAAAAAAGAGGCTTCATGGTGCAATAGATTTAAAAAATTTCATAAAGACCTCTTTATTAAAAAGATGCTGCAGTGGACATCAGAGTCATTGAGAGCAGCAGGAGCCACTGGCTGAGGGATTCAATCAATGAACACTCAACCTGGAGACAAAATAGCCTAGTAATGTTTAATTTAGCCCCCATTCACACAAAACTAATGTACATGCAGTTTCACAGGACAAAGAGTTCTGCACATATTCTATAAATACACCCCGTTAGCTTCTCCATATTGCTAATACAGACACTGAGTTGCTTTGTTCAGCTGTTTTCAACTTCATTGACTTCAGTTTCACAATCTGCCATGATATTCTTGGAGAACTTACAGGAGTGTGGATATTAATAGTGCGCCTCCGTTTTGAGAGTCCACAAACGATTAAAGGAGGGAAATAAATTCAGACGGCTCCTAATTCTTTCATTTATCATTTTCTTTAAAGAGCTCTTCGTTGCTCTTTCTATCCTTCGCCTAGCAGTTAATTATATCTCAGATGTCAAGAGTGATTAATACGGTGAAAAATTCAATTCTCCAAGAAGATTATAAAACAGTCCTGCTCGTTCATAGGCTGCAAAATCCAGGAACTTATATGAAATTCAGCTGTTGCAGCTTGTGTTGCCTACATCTTACAGTAAATGGGGAAAAAAAAGCTTTGCCAAATGTGTGATTTCTATATATGAATAAACACAGAGGAAAAAAACAAACAAAAATGAAATGCAGTGCAGTCACCACATGTAAGCATTTGGGATTCGATTTGATGCCTCTCTCTAGAAAAAACTAGATCATAAGTCATTACCGTGTTTCCCCGAAAATAAGACCTACCCCGATAATAAGGCCTAGCAGGATTTTCGGGGATGGCTGCAATATAAGCCCTAACCTGGAAATAAGCCCTAGTTTAAAGTAGTTGTAAACTGCTAGAATCCTCACTAATGCGGTGTTCTATAGTGTGGAAGGTGTGTGTTTGCTGTGGTCTGCTTTAATCGGGTACCTTCTTTTAGTGCCGCTATATTATCTCGAACTGCTCTCCCCTTCTCTTCTTCTGGCTGGCAGTGGGGGATCTTGACCCCTCCTCCATTTGAATTGCCAGAGTGGGTCACGGAAGCGCTACTCAGCTAATCTTCACTGCTCTGCCCCTATCTTCTCCTGACTACCAGCGGGGGATCTCCACCCCCCTTTCCTCTACATTGCTCGGTGCGGCAATGAAAGCGCCGTTAATCTGATCTATGCTGCTCTCTTCTTCTGACTGTCAGTGGGGGATCTTGACCCCCCTCCCTCTGCATTGCTCGGAGCATGTCATTGAAAGTGCCATTTATCTTCACTTCTCTCCCTTTCTCTTCTCCTCCTATCAGCGGTGGATCTCGGCACCCCTTTCTGCAGTGCTCAGTGCAAGGAAGACAGCTAAGGCAAGACATGGAAGTGTCGAGCAATGCTTTAGGAAAGTGAGACATACACATTTTGTATTGTATATTGATGTAGTGGTAAGTATTTTGTCAGTTTACAAGCACTTTTGCTATTATTAACACTTAGCACTTTGCATGGCAAGCCTACCCGAAAATAAGCCATACTGTGTTTTTGGTGGCCAGAATTAATATAAGACCCAGGTTTATTTTCGGGGAAACACGGTACTTATTGACCTGCAAGGGCTTTTATACCAAGTATGTGAGAACAGACCCCTCTTACGGTGGCACAAGGTTTGGCCAGGGCGAACAACATAGTATGAATGGAACATTTTACATTGGCCTTTAGAGATAAACATTAAAGCTCCTACAACCAGATGGCTCTACTGGGAACTGTTCCAATGATCTAAAACAGTGGTAGGCAACCTTAAAGAGGTGAAGGATCTACCTGAACAACATGGGAGAAGTCAGGGCCATTCCTAGGGTCACAGACACCTGGGTGCAGAAATATTTCTGGCACCCCCACATGGGCGTGATAATCTTACCAACTCCTCCCCTTTACAAATGTTTCTATGGTAAGGGGTAAGGACTCAAACACAGAGATGCTTCCCTAAGAAGTCTTTGCTAACCTGGAATCCTCCCATGATCTTTTAACAATAAAGAAAATACTGGAAGAGCGTACACTAATGAGACCTGGAGGGGAACCTCTCTGATGCACACAGAGAGGGATTCAGTTAGAGAGTCTGTTAAAAAGAGCCCCCAGACATACTACAGCAGATGGTCAGAGACTACAGACATAATACAGGAGATGGTCAGAGACTGTAGACATGATACAAGAGATGGTCAGAGACTGCAATCATAGTACAGGAGATGGTCAGAGACTGCAGACATGATACAAGAGATGGTCAGAGACAGCAGACATAATACAGAAGATGGCCAGAGACTGCAGATATAATACAGGAGATGGTCAGAGACTGCAGATATGATATAGGAGATGGTCAGAGACTGCAGACATAATATAGGAGATGGTCAGAGACTGCAGACATATTACAGAATATGGTCAGAGACTGCAGATATAATACAGGAGATGGTCAGAGACTGCAGATATAATACAGAAGATGGTCAGAGACTGGAGATATAGTACAGAAGATGGTCAGAGACTGCAGATATAATACAGGAGATGGTCAGAGAGTGCAGACATATTACAGGAAACGGTCAGAGAATGCAGACATATTACAGGAGACGGTCAGAGAGTGTGGACATATTAAAGGAGACAGTCAGAGAGTGTAGATATATTACAGGAGACGGTTAGAGAGTGCAGACATACTACAGGAGACAGTCACAGACTGGAGATATAATACCAGTGGTGACTCCACTGGGTAGAGCCCAGATCTGTATTCTGGCAATGACTCCATTCCTTTCTCCGCCAGGGATGGCGCTAGGCTGTGTGGCTTTCCCTCTGGTAGCGCAGGGCAGCAGGGTTCTTTCTCTGATTGTGTTCTCTCAGCACTGTCCTCTCCCTCTGGAGTCCTGGGTGCACTTCCCTGAAAGCTTTCCCGGGCTTCTATCTCTCTCTCTCTCTCTCTCCCATTCAGCTGAGCATGCTGTGTGGACTGCAGTTTCCATGTTACAGTGGGGCTGCCAGTCCTTAGACTATATGTCCCACAATCCTCTTCTCTGCTCCTTATTGTATTTCTTCCCTGGCCAATATGAAGGTGGGGGAAGAAACATAGTGGGCAGCTGTGCTGGTAAGCACCGCTCACTAGTACAGCAGTGCAAGAAAAGGGAGAGGGAAGAGCCCGCAGCTACAGTGGTATCACTAGGGTTGGTGTCACCCGGTGCGGTAAAACATGGTGTCAGCCCCCCCTTCCACCACCTATAGTCACCCTCAGTACAGACCCCCTCCACTAAGTATAGACCCCCCCCCCCCGTCAGTGCAGACCCCCACTAAGTATAAACCCCTCCCTCAGTCCAGACCTTCCTCAGTATAGACCCCCCAGGACAAACTACCCCCCTCCATTAGTACATACCCCCCAGGGCAAACCACCTCCCTCCATTAGTATAGGAAAAAACAGAATATCCCCCAAAGGGTGGGACTTTACAAGTGACCATAAACAAAGTAACAATTGTATAAAAAGTAGCAAATTTTATTATTTACACATAGTATACCAATTGTATCAAAAATATGTACATCAATAATACAAATCATTCAAATATGTAATTGAACAGATAACACAAGGCTGCTTAGAGTCACACCCAACAGCTGTTTCGGAAATTCTCCCTTCTTCAGGGGGTTTATACACAATAAGATCAAAGATATCTAAAAGATAAATACACAATTTACATTAATACAGATCATTTCAAATATACACAACCATAAGGAAGAAAATAAATAAAGAAAAAAGAAAAAAGGGGGCTTACTTAAAAATAAAAGTATTCCATGTGTCCAAGAATGTGTGTGGCTCAAGATGTGATTGAGAAGCAACAAGAATATGGCTCGCTGTCACAGGGCCGGGTTAAAGGCAGAAAGCCAAAGAGGGTCCAACTCAAGTGAAAGCAATCAAGCTGACAACCATATGCACTCCCAGCTGAATCTAAATAGAACATAATAGGCAAAATTGCATGAGGCTAAAATATAAGCCAAAAACATACACTAAGCTGTCCCTTAAATCTGAGATTATTATCTCATGTATACCTTACTTTCTCTGTATAGATTGCTATGTATATATAGTGCATGAATTAGCAAAACTCAAAACACCCACCTGAAAGCCTGATGACAAAAGCAACAAGCCTTACACTGTCCTGAATCCAAACAGTGTTAGATAAGGACTACAAGTCGAAATGACTTAATAGTAAGTAGCAGATCCTACGGGATGTAAAGGTTGGAGAGTCTGTAAAGATGGCAAACAAAATCTTAAATATACTGCCAGCAAGGGGTAAATGTGGCTAGAGGAAGGAAAAGGGGCTTGATATTTACCCAGCAGTTAATATCCAGAGATGTCCTGTCACCATCCACCACCAAGCACAGGCAGTTGAGAACTGACAGGCTCTTTAAATGATGCATGCGCATCAACAACCACAATTTTTTATTTTTTTTATTTTAAATAAAGGGTTACTGTAGACGTAGGGCACATGTCCTGTAGAAGTAAGTAATCAAACTGCTAATGAGTTATTTTAGGGGGCATCAGAAGAAATGAAAGAGACCATAATGAGTACAATAAACAATGAATAATTCAAACAGTATAGATACAGAAGGGAAAACTTACAGCAAGTTCCCTCGCTCTTGTATTCTCACATATATCCAAGATTATGTGTGTGAGTAACTTTACTTAATAGTGCAATTTCAATATAATCTATCCTTTAGCCTCTACTGATCAAAAACAACCCAGCAGCATTGAAAGAAAAGCATGCATGAACGAGGGGCTATTGTAACTGTTGTTGGAGTGGGGGAGGGCCCCCCACGCCAAAGTCACCCTGCACTGCACTGATTAGTGCAGCATGCGGCGACATGGGCGTGACAGCGCATCAATGCAGTGGACTGCAAGAAAAAGGGGAAGGGCAAGAAACAAACATCAAAAGACACCCCCATTGGTGGGCCATGACATTTTGCGCCTCCTCTGTTGTTGGGGTGTATCCTGTCAAGGATAAGGAATTTTATCCTAGGGATTTTTCCATAATGGGCATCTCTGATGTGACGACCCAGAGGAAGGTCTGAGTCAGATTTCTTCATGCATAAAATATGCCTGGAGGCTCTTTTATGGAATTGTTGCTTAGTCTTGCCAATGTAGAAGGCTCCACATTGGCAAGACAATAGATAGACCACGCCTTCAGTCTTGCAATTGGAAAAATGGGTTGCTCTGAAAGGTTTCCCATTTGGTAGCATTATGTTTTTGTCAGTGTTCATATACTGACAAAAATTGCATCCCCCTCACCTGAAAGTGCCCATACGTTTGCAAGGGTCTAAGTGAAATTCTCCCGTATATTCACTTTGGGTAAGACTGTCTTTTAGTGATCGAGTCTTGCGGTATGTGATAGAAGGTTTTGGTGGTACAAATGGCGCAAGTATGGGGTCAATATCTAGAAGGTGCCAATGTTTGGAAATGATTTTGCTTATTTTGTTACATTGTTTATTATATCTAGTGATAATCCGTAGATTATTCACATTGGATCCGCTCAATTCCTTGAATGAATGTTTCTTGGTCAACAAATCATTTCGAGTTCTTAAGATGGCCCTTCGGTAAGCTTTTTTAAGGCAAGTAGGGGAATAGCCCCTGATTAATAGGCAGTTTCTTAGTGCATCCGCTTCTCGTTGGAAGACATTGTCATGCGTACAGTTCCTACGTAAACGTAAATACTGGCCGAACGGGATTGAGTTGATGAGTGGTGTTGGGTGGGCACTTGTTGCATGCAATATGGAATTATATGCAGTCTCCTTACGGTAAAGTGCACTTATAAGTTTGCCGTCTTTTTCCTTCAGCATAGTGACGTCTAAAAAGTTGATGGAGACGTCACTATATGACATTGTGAATTTCAAGTAGTACAGATTGTTGTTCATCTCATCAATACATGATAGCAGCAATTCCGGAGTGCCCACCCATACCATAAAAATATCGTTAATGTACCTGCTCCAATTGACAATAGATTCTGTCCAAGGCAGTAGGGCTTCCTTCGATAGAAAAAGTTGCTCCCACTCCCCCAGGTACAGGTTGGCGTAAGATGGGGCACACAAAGTCCCCATTGCCACACCCTGTACCTGGAGGTAGTGGGAGCCATCGAAGGAAAAAGCATTGCGTGTCAAAATGTATTCCAAAGCGAAAAGTAAAAAAAGGTCAAAAGAACGATTATCCCGATGGGATAAGTACAGACCCCCCTCAGGATAAACCACCCCCCTCCATTAGTACAGACCCCCCCAGAACAAACCAATCCCCCTTCATTAGGACAGACCCCCCTCCATTACAGACCTCACTCAGGACAAACCACCCCCTCCATTAGTACAGACTCCCCAGGACAAACCACCTCCCTCCATTAGTACAGAACCCACTCAGGACAAACCTTCCCCCTCCATTAGTACAGACTCCCCCAGGACAAACCCCTCATTAGTACAGACCCCCCAAGGACAAACCCCCCATTAGTACAGATTCCCCAGGACAAACCTCCCCATTAGTACAAACCTCCCAGGACAAACCCCTCCATTAGTACAGACCCCCCTCCAGTAGTACAGACTCCCCCCAGGACAACCCCCTCTATTAGTACTGACCCACCAGGACAAACCAATCCCCCTCCATTAGTACAGACCCCCAGGACAAACCCCCCATTAGTACAGAACCCCAGGACAAACCCCCCCATTAGTACGGACCCCCCAGGACAAACCCCCCATTAGTAAAGACATCCGATTCCCCATAAGGGAGAGCAAAGAGACAGGGCGTTCCCTGCACAGTGTGCGGGGACCGCCCTGCCTGCCGACAGCTCAGCGGGGATCCCCGCTGAGCCGACGGACACACACGGAGCGGACACAAAAACGGTCCGCTCCGTGTGAAAGGGCCCTAACAGCCATCCTACAACTTGCACCAGGGATGAGGGCTTTAGAGAGAAGTGCGGACTCCTTTGATGTTTTTAGAAAGCTATATAGACATTGCAGGGTATGATATACACACCTCCCACCAGCCATAATCTGCCTTCATTCGCCGTATATATCCGATCCGATCCACCGGACGGAAGAAAGATAGGGTTTTCTTCCGTCCGAAAAACCGGATCCAGACGGACGCGGATCTTTGCGGACGTTAGTGGATGCATCATCCGCTAACGGACGCGATCCCATAGGGCCCCATTCTAAGTCCGTTTACGGAAGGCTGAAGTTACGCTGCAGCGCTTACAGGGGAGCAGCAGCAGGGTGAGAACGCCGAAAGTGCGCACAGATGGCCCGCACTTTCTGCAGCAGCTGTGGCATATCGGGGTAAGTTTTCAGGAATCTCTGCACCACCAAATTCAGCACATGCGCCAGGCAAGGGATGTGCGTCAAACCGGCTAGGCCCAGAGCTGCTACGAGATTTCGCCCGTTATCGCACACCACCAGGCCCAGCTTGAGGCTCACTGACGCCAACCACTCATCAGTCTGTTGTTCCATTTCCCTCAACAACTCCTGTGCGGTGTGTGGTTTTTCCCCCAAACAGGAAAGTTTTAAAACTGCCTGCTGGCGTTTACCCATGGCTGTGCTGAAGTTGGTGGTAAATTTGTTACGCTGACTAAATGAGGAGGCGGTAGAGGATGAGGAAGCGGAGTAGGAGGAGTTAGGAACAGGAGGCAAACTGAAGCGCCCTGCAATCCTCGGTGGTTAGAAAAAGACATGCGCCAAACTGCTATCCGCCTCAGGCCCAGCCGCCACTGCATTTACCCAGTGCGCTGTTAGGGAAATATAACATCCCTGACCGTGCTTACTGGTCCACGTATCCGTAGTTAGGTGGACCTTAGCACAAATGGCGTTGCTCAGTGCACACCTGATTTTGTCCCCCACTTGGTTATGCAGGGAAGGGATGGCTCGTCTGGAAAAGTAGTGGCGGCTGGGCACGACGTACTGTGGGACAGCCAATGCCATCAGGCTTTTAAAACTCTGCGTCTCCACCAGACGGAATGACAGCATTTCAAAGGCCAGTAATTTTGAAATGCTGGCATTCAGGGCCAGGGATCATGGGTGGGTAGGGGGGTACTTCCTCTTCCGCTCCAGTGTTTGGGAGATAGAGAGCTGAACGCTTCCATGGGACATTGTGGAGATGTTTGGTGACCCAGGTGGTAGTGTTGCTTGCCGGTCCTCTAATTGAGGGGTGGCAGGTGGCACTGTCACTACAGAGGTGGATGAAGAGGCCGAGAGGCCCGAGACTGATGCAGAAGAGGAAGCAGGAGGAGCCAGAGACCTTTCTTGGTTTTTGAGGTGTCTACTCCACTGCAGCTCGTGCTTTTCACTTAGATGTCTGGTCATGCAGGTTGTGCTCAGGTTGAGAACGTTTATGCCTCGCTTCAGGCTCTGATTGCACAACGTGCAAACCACTCGTGTCTTGTCATCAGCACATTGTGTGAAGAACTGCCACGCTAGGGTACTCCTTGGACCTGGCTTTGGTGTGCTCGGTCCCTTGCTGCGTTGGGCAGTAGGAGGCGTACTGTCTAGGGGACGGACGCTCTGCTTTGGCACCCTGCCCCCTCTTCTGCTGTGCTGGTGGCTCTGTGCGACCACCGCCTCTTCCTCCGAACTACATGGGTCACCTGCATGAGGTTGATTCCATGTCGGGTCGAGGACCTCAACGTCCTCCGCATCATCTTCCACCCAGTCTTCACCACTGCCCTCCTTGTCGGTCTGCACAATTACAAAAGCACCAGCAGTTGGCAACTGTGTTTCATCATCATCCAAGACGTGCTGTGATGGTCCCCCCATGTACTCATCTTGAAATATAAGTGGTTGGGCATCGGTGCACTCAATCTCTTCCACTTCTGGGGCGGGGCTAGGTGGATGGCCCTGGGAACACATGCTAACAGACTCATCAAAAAGCAGAAGAGACTGCTGCATGATTTGGGGCTCAGACTGCTTGGCTGATTTGCGAGGGGGTGAGGTGAAAGGTGTTTCACTTGTGCGTGTAGCTGGCACAGATCGACCACGTCCTCTCCCTGTAACAGGAGCTCCACCAGCAGCACCACGACCGCCGCCACGTCCCTTATTTGACGTTTTCCTCATATTTCTCAAATGTAGGATCTTGCCCTAAATGGGTGTTTTTTTAATACAACAATAGTGTAATATGGTGTAATATGCAGAGATTCACCTATATAATTCTTTACCTATAGCAAGAAGCAGCTGGAACCTAGCCCTAAACAATGTACTACACAGACAGTATATCACAGGGGACAGGTGGAGTGCTGGTGAATTATGCAGAGATTCACCTATATAATTATTTCCCTATAGCAAGAAGCAGGAACCTAGCCCTAAACAATGTACTGCACAGACAGTATATCACAGGGGACAGGTGGAGTGCTGGTGAAATATGCAGAAATTCACGTATATAATTCTTTCCCTATAGCAAGAAGCAGGAACCTAGCCCTAAACAATGTACTGCACAGACAGTATATCACAAGGGACAGGTGTAGTGCTGGTGAATCATGCAGAGATTCACCTATATCATTCTTACCCTATAGCAAGAAGCAGGAACCTAGCCCTAAACAATGTACTGGACACACACAGTATATCACAGGTGACAGGTGCAGTGCTGGTGAAATATACAGAGAGTCACCTATATATGTCTGTCCCTATAGCAAATAGCAGGAACCTGTCCCTAAACAATGTACTGGACACACACAGTATATCACAGGTGACAGGTGCAGTGCTGGTGAAATATGCAGAGAGTCACCTATATATGTATGTCCCTATAGCAAATAGCAGGAACCTGTCCCTAATCAATGTACTGGACATACACAGTATAACACAGGTGACAGGTGCAGTGCTGGTGAAATATGCAGAGAGACACCTATATATTTCTGTCCCTATAGCAAATAGCAGGAACCTGTCCCTAATCAATGTACTGGACACACACAGTATATCACAGGTGACAGGTGCAGTGCTGGTGAAATATGCAGAGAGTCACCTATATATTTATGTCCCTATAGCAAATAGCAGGAACCTGTCCCTAATCAATGTACTGGACACACACAGTATATCACAGATGACAGGTGCAGTGCTGGTGAAATATGCAGAGTCACCTATATATTTCTGTCCCTATAGCAAATAGCAGGAACCTGTCCCTAATCAATGTACTGGACACACACAGTATATCACAAGTGACAGGTGCAGTGCTGGTGACATATACAGAGAGTCACCTATATACTTCTATCCCTATAGCAACAAGCAGGAACCTAGCTGTCACGTACCTTACCAGAGGCCGAAGTGCCGAGAGGGCTTCCCTTGCGACTCAACGCCCCCTGGAGGTGAGACAGGGGATGCTATGCCCAGGGGTGCAGGAGTTGCCGGCTGTGACTTGCTGGAGCGATGTTGGGGATCAGATGTGCACCAGGATACGAAGTCCGGCAGTAGTACCACAGAAGTACCAGAAGAGGTAGATTGGCAGAAAACCCAGGGGCGGAGTCAGGAGCCGAGCCGGTAGTCATACACAGGAAGCAGGAAGTGACTGGAACAGGTCAGAAGGCAAGCCGAGGTCATACACAGGAAGCAGGAAGTGACTGGAACAGGTCAGAGGGCAAGCCGAGGTCATACACAGGATCCAGCAGACAGGAACAGGACAAGGATAAGCCGAGAGACAAGCCAGGGGTCATGCACAGGGAAATCTGGTCAGGCAAGACGGGTCGTCAACAGGAATACAGGAACAAGGATTCAGGATTACGTCAAGGACTGAAGATCATGCAGCAGTTTGGTGACTGCTGCAGCAAGGTTTAAATAGGGCACTGACGTCAGGAGTCCCGCCCGCATTGCGTGCGTAATGGTGCGTGCGCAGTAAAGAATAATGTATTTATGGTGTTGTTGCCCGTATGCACGTGCATGCGCCTTGTCCTCGTATGCGCGGGCATTGTGCTCGTATGTGCGCATTGTGCTCGTATGTGCGCTGTGCTCGTATGTGCGCGCATGCGCGCTGTGCTCGTAGGTCCGTGCAAGACAGGTCTGCCAGTTCTTCCACGGTTGATTCTCTGACACTAGCCCTAAATTATAAGATGCAGATCTCACAGAAATAAACAATGCTGGTGTAGATTTCTCAAGCAGGATAATCCTATCTAACACTCTCCCTCAATCAGCAGCAAACCTGTCCCTACCCTAGCTAAAGCAGACTGACGAGCCCTAAACGATGTAATGCACAGTCCCTAAACGATAAGATGCAGATCTCACAGAAAGAAACCGTGCTGGTGTAGATTTCTGAAGCAGGATAATCCTATCTAACTCTGTCCCTCAATCTGCAGCAGCCTGTCCTTACCCTAGCTAAAGCAGACTGACAAGCTGTGCTGTGTGCCTCTATCTGATATAGAGGCTGGTCACATGCTGGGTCACATACTGCACTGGCCAATCACAGCCCTGCCATTAGTAGGCATGGCTGTGATGGCTTTCTAGTCACAGTAGTAAAACAAGTGGCGATTGGCTGCCGTGCAGCGTGCCGTAACATACCCGAACTCCGAACCTGAACCCAAACTTTTTCCAATTATTCGGGTTCGGGTACAAAAAAAAACCAAAGTCCGTACCGAACCTGAACTTTACAGTTCGGGTTCGCTCAACCCTATCCATAATTAAAAGAACTGGAGAGGAAAGTACTGGATAATGCTGGATGTCCTCTGGACAGTAAATGAGGCAATGTTTATCTGACTGGCTGCATCTGTTTTAAGATAGATTCAAGTGGCATTTTGTCTACTTTCAAGATATTCTATAAAGTGTGTCTATAACTGTTTTAAAAGCCAACAGTGGTTTCCAAATTTACAGAGTAGTTGTGTACAAGAATTGTTGCCATATCTTCAAAGTTTGTTCTCTACTACCTGCTTCCATCGTTATCATTAACTCCAAGGACTGCATCTCACCCATCTCACATACCCATTCCCCGATTGGGGGATCCACCTCCTTTCTCCAGTTTCGGGCTATAACTGTAAGTGCTGCTGTTAACATGTGTCTTAAAAAAAAACATTTTTTTTACATTTCATAGAGCCTGGAATCATTGACGGCCAACGTATTTGGTAGTACAATCCGTCCTGTAATTCTATTATATATTTTATACATTTTTGACCAGAACGCCAGCACCCCCTGGCAGTAGTACCATATGTGTGACATTGTACCTCTTGTCTTGCATCTCCAATATGCGTCTTCATTTTCTTTATTGTTTTTATGCATATCCACAGGGCATCTATACCATCTAGCTAAGATTTTATAGTTCATTTCCTGATGTTTACTAGATATAGATAATCTATGTGTCAGTAGAAAGGATTTCTCCCAATCTGATCTAGGGTTAGTCATTGCCAGTTCTTTTTCCCACCTAGTCAGTTATGTGGACTCCTGTCCTTTATTTTTTTGGAAGCAAATATTTATAATAATAGTTGTTCAAAATATGTTAATTGCCTCTCTAATATAATTTTTTTTTTATCTATCAGAGATTGGATATATGTTTGAAGTTGTTGGTATTGTGTCCTACATTCTGGGCCCAAGGAGTCCATGGATGGGAGTCTATTCTCTACCAGAGTCTGGATCACCCTTACATCCGCATTTCTGTGCCATTTTAAAAATACAGAGAAACAAACAAATACAGACAAAACAAAGGTGTCATTGGCCCAATCTGAGTAGACCAGGACTCCTTCTTTAATAGTGCTTCCCATGCCTTAAGGGTAGAAGATACAAAAATTGGCATTTCTCCCAAAGGAGGCCGTAAATACCTATTAATCCATGGTAGTGATTTCAATTTCATGTCACTAACATCCCCCTCTAGTTTCAGCCATTGTTTATTTTCTACATTATGGAACCAATCCACTATACTGACCATAAATATTGATCAAAGATATATTGAGAAGTCAGGGAGAGCCAGACCACTGTTTAGTTTTTGCTCTAATAAGTGTCTCTTCTAATTCAAGGTGGTTTATGTGCCCATATAAATCTTCCTGCAACCCTGTGCAGCTGGCCCAGCAAACTAGTTGGAGAAAATATTGTGATTGTCTGAAATATATATAACAATTTCGGCAAAATATCCATTTTGACTATATTAATCCTCCCATTCAGGAAAATACCATTCTGTCATACTTCTGAGGCAATTTAGTTATATTTTGTATGATCAGTAGATAATTAAAGACATGTGCCCGGATTCACAGACATCGGCGCATATTTACGCTGCCGTTGCGTATCTCTTTTACGCTATGCCGGCGCAGCGCGGAAAGGCAGCATGGAATTCACAAAGCAAATGCTCCCAACTCTGCACCGGTGTAGCGTATATTTCGTAGGCGTAAGCCGGCGTAGGTGGAAGTGGGCTGGAAGTGGACGTGATCCATGTTAATGAAGCGTGACCCCATGCAAATGATGGGCCGGGCGCCAGACAAGTACTTAAAACGAACTGCGCAAGCGTCGAGATGTGGACGTATCCCCGTGCGCATGCGCACAACCACGTCAGAAAAACTGCCTAAGATACGGCGGATCCCTGTGTACGCCGTGAACATAACCTACGCCCAGTCAGACCCACGTTGGCCCATATTCACAGACGTCCAACGTACAATACGTAGGCATGTGTTCCCTGGTCCATACCTTTGCATGGGTTGCGCCTCATCTATGGGGAATAACTTTACGCCGAACGTAAAACTTACGCAAACCGCATAAATCATGTGCCGGACGCAAGTACGTTCGTGAATCGGCGTATCTCCCTCATTTGCATATTTGAATAGAAAATCAATGGGAGCGCCACATGCGTCCAGCGTAACTATGTGCCCACTCTACGCCGGCGTAGGCAAGTTACGTCGGTGGGATGAAGTCTGTTTTGAGGCGTATCTTAGTTTGTGGGTCCGGCGCACATATACGACGTAACACATATTTGTACTTACGAGGTGTATCTGGAGATACGTCAGCGTAAATTCTTTGTAAATCCGGGCCACAGAGCTTAGTTAAGTCTCTGGGTATGTATGTTTAAATCAATTAGTTCAATTTAAATTGAAACTACATTTCATCTGAGCACCAACATTTTTTTTTTCATTTTTAATATTCAAAGCAAAGCCCCCCCAACCAACCATCAATGTCTCCATACTTTATTTTGCTGAGCATAAGGATTAAAAATAGTCAATGTTGATTGAGAGACTGAAGTTGAGCTTTATATAATCTTAGAAATGGTAATCCAAACTCTCTATAACAGCTAAAGCTCCTCTTTTAAATGCATGTATTCTGTGTATTAGGCTGGTTGCCCTGTGTTAAGCTGTAATATAGATTCATCTGCCTAACCTCCACAGGTCCTCATATTTGCTTGCCTTTAAAAATATATATATTTTTTTTTTCCATAAGTGCGAATTGGGACAGTAAACGTTAATCATCATCTACCTTAAAAAAAAAAATCATCTGCCCTGCATATCATTGAACTTATTTATGAAATCATCCAAACAGTTTATTTTATCATTGTAAAACATACCATGTGTAGCTTAGTGTAGAGTATAGCGATTATTGCCATAATGTGCACTTTGCAGCATTCTGCAATCTACTTTATTCTTTCCCAACTGACCCATATTTCATGGCTTAGTGGGTGAAATTGATTTAGAAAAGGCATTCCTGGTAAATGCCAACTCATTTTTCATCTAGGCACAGGTATACAATATGTGGGTTCAGAAGAAATGCATATACTTGACTAGAACTAAATGGCTTTATGATTTCTTGCTTTCAAGTGCTGTGCATGAAGCAATATAACTGGCAGGAGAGAGAATGAAGCAGATAGAATGAGGCGGGGAATGGATGGTAAATTATTCCATGCACAAGCAATATTCTCTCAGATTGGAGCAGATGTGTGCGTGACACAGCAATGTCTATCACAGTGACAGCAAGCTCAAGGTGACATTGGGCTGAAACAAAACAGCATCAAGCTGTCACTGTACTCAAAGATGATAAGCTTTGTGCCACACCAACTGTATCCAAAGAAATTGTTCCAGCGAGAAAGGTGTCCATTTATTTATTTTTTATCAGACACCTACATGCATTTTTTGCATGGGGAAAAAATCAGTAAGTGTATGCAAAAGCCCAAACTTTTCTTTTCAATATTGAATAGTTCAAAGGGTTCAAACCCCTGTCAGTTTATTTTTTGCTGTTTGTCCTGTTGGGGAGCATTCCCTTTATGTACTGTCCCAGAAAAGCAAAAGAAAAAGATAAGAAATGTCTACAAAGTTAGGAAATTTCCCTCTAAGTTGTCAACAGAGAGAGCAAAAACCTTCATTGGATGATTCTTCACTTATTTTTCTAAAGTGGTGAATCTCCCCACCAGGGACACAAAGCAATGGAAACCTGCCAGAGGCTCCAATCCTTCACTACTCACATCTAAAAGAATAAAAAAAATGATGGTTGTACATACACTTACACATACACATACATAGTCATGGATGGGCTGGACAGATTTGAGATAGAATGGCTGCAATTCTGTTACATACATTTGGAAGTCACTGGGCTGTCAGGAAATGCTGGATATTTGTTTTCACTTCGTGAGTGTTTTCTAAGCAATATCATGCATTTAGCTATGTTGTCATAGAAGTGTTCTCATTTACTTTTAGACTGTAGATCCTCTTTAAGAAACATGCTTCCCGGCATTTGTAATCTACAGGTACCTCACGTTTAAAAATATTTTGTTGAAACATTTTTTTTTTTTTTTACTGAATTGGACATTTTCATTTCTATTAAAAAAAAATATATATTTTTTAATATTTCCCTTAAACACTAGAGATCTATTGAAAAGTAATTACTTGTGTCCTTGCCTCGTCTTCAGAGTCTGTAGTTTAACTGCCTAATAATTGCCATTTGTATATATTTTTCTTATCTAGAATCTCCGCTGTGGTACAACAGGTGTGGTGACCTTTATTCGTGGAAACATGTTGCATGTAGCTTGGCTGGGAGACTCCCAAGTAATGCTGGTACGGAGGGGACAAGCAGTGGAACTTATGAAGCCACATAAACCAGACAGAGAGGTAATGTCCTCACAGCTCAGTTTTTTATATTATATTCACTACATGAACAAATCAAATGTGTGAAATAAAACGCCTTTCATCACTAGGGTCAGGTTCTTCCACGTACTTGCTAGTCCTGTGCTTGGGGAAGTATCTGATAAACCCCTGATGTAAATCTTTCTATAATTTGCTAGCAAAGCATTAACCAACAAACATAACACTTCCTTCAGATTAAATATAGTGGGCCAGATTCAGAGAGCGATTACGCCTGTCTAACTGGTGTTAGACTGGAGTAATTTCAAATTACGCGCGTTTTTTAGCTAGTCGAAAACCTCAAACCATGAATAGACGGCTGGGGGCTTCAAATCGACTGGATTACGTGTTCGTACGCCTTCGGATCTACGCTGCAATAAAATTGCGGCCACTGGGTGGACTTCCCGTCGTTTTCCGCGTCGGGGTATGCAAATGAGCTTTTGCCGGCGATCCCCGAAATTACGATCTTCAATCGCAATCTCTTACGGCACCTTTAGTCATCTTTTATTTGCGTAACACTATACCAGCTTTTTGCTGCTCTAATATTAGACAGCCCATGTTACAGTAAGTATGGCCGTCATTCCCGCGTCAAATTTTTATGTTTTCCGACGTCTTTTATTATTTTTTACGTAAGTCGTCCGGGAATAGGAATGTTCGTAAACGACGCTACTCAAACAACGAATGATGTAACGACGTGATTTCGCGCAATGCACGGCGGGAAATTTCTGAACGGAGCATGCGCAGTTCGATTGCCGCGGGGACGCGCTTAATTTAAATGCTTCACGCCCCCTAATCGCGTATTTCGATTACGTGGCGAGAAATAGACTACGCCACCGTAGCGTACGGGCAAAAATCTACCAGGATTCGGTGTAGAGCCTGGTAAAATACAGCAGCGTAGAGTATTTTGATTGCGCAGCGCAATATTAAGTGTATGTGAATCTGGCCCAGTGTTTATAACTTATTGGAGTGATGACATTTATCACATGTTTAAGGGTCCAGTCACTAGTCTAAAACTTAACCTGTAGCACTTTAAAATGTTTCAGCGAAGAAGATCCTGCCAGTAATACACTTCCTGTCCTAGAGTGACGATGCTTACTCACTGTACTGTATCTGTGGAAGAGCAGTGCTGTCATTCTGTATCAGGACAACAGAACACCTTCCTTTTGAGTGGTTGGCGACCACCTGAATTTTAAATGCTTCCCTTTCAAAAGCATGACCTCATACAATGCCTCCTAGCTTCTGAGTAGTTTTAACACAGGACACATAAAAAAAGTAATTATGGATTTCTTTAATTTGACCCTGATATGCGTGCTTAGGAGTAATAGTTACCTATAGACTAAGGGCCAGATTCACAGAGCGATTACGCCGGCGTTACAGGAGATGCGCGGCGTAAGTCTAAATTTGCGCATGCGTTTCGATGCTCCGCATCCCCAAAACGAGATACACAAGAAATCTACTTTTTTTTGACCGACGTAATTTCGATAGACCGGCGTATCCGTCCGCGCAAAACTGTGCTAGACACACCATTGATTTGCTATTCAAATATGCAAATGAGGGAGTTACGGGGATCCACAAAAGAACGTTGGTGGTATAAAATTAGACAATCCGTCTACATGTCAGCTAAAGCAACACTGTTAGTGAGGAGCTGAGCAGTCACACTTGCTGCCCAACAAACTGTATGCCAACATGCCAGTGGCATCCATGCTCATAGCTATACTACTGACTTTAGATGAGCAAAAAAGGAGGAGAGCACGGAGGAGGGCACGGGAGAGGATTTTTTTTTTTTTTCCAAAAAAAATTTCTTTGCTTTTATAAACATTTTTACAAAAAATATACATACATATATACATCAATACATAACATACATACAAATTACAAACACGGTCTCACTGTCTTTCAATAGCCCTTTAAAACCTTGATGGATATAATAATCTAATCTGATACAAGCCCCTCACTCTTCACTTGATATATCACACACGCATAGACATCTTTGGCATGAGAGATTCTGAGGTGTCTCGCATCTTCAGATTCACCCCTCATGCCATCCTGGAATTAACCACAACCCTGCAGGAGGACATCACCAGCCCAACACATGACACCACCCATGACACCCATGACAGCTACATATACAATCCTAGCCCCATCCCCACAGATTTCGAACAGAACATGTATGGGGACAGCTGGCTGGTTGGTGAGTGACATGGGTGGCAGGCATGACTGTCCCCCCATGATGCTGAAATCACAAGGGGCACATGCACTATTAACATCCTCCTGTCTTATCCCTTCAGGGTGACTCTGCATATGCACTGGGACCCCATCTCATGACTCCTATACGGAACCCCCCATGGTACCCTGTTGTATTCCCAGACCATCGGTGCATGTTGCATGCTGCACAACTTCGCAGTGAGAAAGGGCCTGGAGATTGCCATAAGTGATGACCTGACCCCTGAACCAGACAATCCCACCCTAACCGAGGCTACCCCGTCTTCTGAGGGAAGAACAGCCAGGAGCCAGCTCACATTAGGCATCTTTGCACGTTAAACACACACATTAAACATGGCACAATGAGAATGCATGCATACACACCACTGTGGTCCCTAGATCACACACACCACATCCTCATTACATTGGATTGGCACAAGCCCACCATGCAGGACTTGTGAGCAGCAACGCCACGCCACGGCTCCAATTATGTCACTGTACATTTATACACCATTCACACGGACCTGGGGATCACTTCTCCACCACAAATGAGGGTGACACCCCTTTTCCGGCAGGAATGTCACCCCCACATTCCAAAATCATTCACAAACAGAACCAAAAAAAAAAAATTGACCAGCAAAAATAAAAAATTCCCAGCAAAAATATAATTTAAAAAAAATAACAACAAAGAAAACACATAAAAGACACAAATCACTCTGCAAAACAGTCCCCAAATATCTCAAAGACACGTCACAAACAAACAAACGCTACAAACAACAGAACAAAAGCACCTTGCTGTATAGGAAGGGATACAAAGGGATATACTTTTGCAAAGGAAGGGCGTTTGTCTCTGTCTATTTAGGCTGTCTGCGTAGTTCACTAAGTTGCCCGGGTCCACTTCCAATTTCACTGATTGCGCCGTTCCCGAGTTATGAGCATGCGCACAGAGGTGCTGACCATGGTCTGCTTCATGTGCGCATGCGCGAGCTGGCCGGCCCTTCATTTGCCTGGGGTCACGGCTCATTTCAATGAAACACGCCCACGTCCTTCCCAATTTGAATTACTCCGCCTTACGCCTCGGAATTAACGTTACTCCGGCGCTAATTTCTGCGCAAATACTACGAGGATACGGTGATTGCGCCTCTACATTGCGATGGTCTAAGGTAAAGGAGGTGCGCTACGCTGGTCAAAAAATGCGCCAATGTACGTGAATCTGGCCCTAAATATTCAGATTGTTGAAAAATATAACTTTAAAGTGTATGTAAACCCCAATTAATTTCTCCCTTTTGATATTTTTTAAATATTGGAAGTGTCTTGTTATACCCGTTTTATAATGGCAAAACCAAAAAGGTACCTGTTGATTGTGCCATAAATCCAGTGAGCGCCTAACTTTGAGCTCTCTGCAGTGTTATCAGCCCTGCTCAGTTCACCATGGTGAACATCTGCCCCCTATGTTATTGAGGGGGGAGGTAACCATGCTGCTTCTCCGTAGAGTACAGTGAGCCAGGACAGAAAGCAAGTTGGCTTGATCACCAGGTGAAAATAATGTTTTGCATGATAAGCATTTGCATTATTAATAATAATAAGTACAGTAGGTAACAACAAAATTCACACATGGAGTGTGTTGCTCCTCATCCAACCATACCAACACGCATAAACTTCAGATCAGGTTGTAGATTAATTGAAAAAATGGTGGTGATAATGTCTAAGATTAAGCATTATGTAGTTCACTACTAATACTTGTGCATTTTTGTTATTTATGCAATAAGTTGTGAACTGTCATGCGACTATTGATTTTGATTAAAGTTTACTTAAAAAAAAAAAAAAACATTATGTAGTTCATAAAAAAATTGAGGTGCACAAATGATTTTGAGAAGACTGACACATCCTACAACTGTTAGCAGTAATTTACACCAACTTGCCGATTTTTGCTTTTAAATTTGGTGATCAAGGGAAGGTTCTTAAGGGAGACATACGTAGATATAGACAGGTGTATAGTTATAATACAAAATTGGATTGCCCTTTCTAAGACCTATTGGGCCAGATTCATGAAGAGTTAGTCTGGCGGATCCAGTGATCCGCCAGCCTAACTGTCACTTTAAGCCGGCGTTTCTGTTTTCTATAACCAGAAAACAAGAAACGCCGGGTTGGAGTTCCGATGCGATTGGCGTAATTGAATTTCGCCATCGCATCGTTACTTCAACTTAAAAATGGCGCCGGGGGCGTTCCCGCTGATTAACGCTGAAAAAATATGTTAATCAGCGGGAGTCGGAAATTCACGATCGTTTTCGGGCGCGACGCAGTGACTTTACGACGTTTCCGGAAGCGATACGCGGCGTAAAGATAAAGCAGCCCCCTAGTGGAATATCCTATGTTAGGTATAGGCGTCATCATCGCGTCGGAAAAAAAACAAATCGCGTCGTTTGCGTAAAACATTCATGAATGGGGACGTGACGTCATTGACATTCACTGACAGAACTTGGAGCATGCGCACTGGGATGCATTGACACTCGACGCATGCGCAGTACGTTCGCCGCGGGATCGCGCGTAGTTTGAATACTACACGCCCCGTACCCGCCCAATTTGAATTCCGCTGTCTCATTTGCGATGCGCTGCCGCAACTTTAGGAGCAAGTGCTTCATGAATAACAGCACTTGCTCCTAAAATTTCTGCAGCGTAACGTAAATGAGATGCGTTACTCCAGAGCAAAGATGCTCTGATCTACCTGAATCTGGCCCATTGTGTTTATGATATATATTGTGTTTTTAGGTGTATAGTTATACCCAGGTAAACAAAGGAACCAGTTTCATTTAGGTGGCAGAGCTTGGGATTTGCCTAGATATTGGATCAACACAACAGTAAAAAAACAAAAAAGAAAATAGACTGCTGCACACCCTTAAGAGTTAACTACAAAAAATGTTATTAGAATGAATATTCATTCTAATAAATTTGTTTGTAGTTAAAGCGGAGGTTCACCCTAAATATAAGATCTCTCATGTGATCCAGCATACTGGCGTCAGCGCCAGTATGCTGGGTTTTTTTTTTTTTAATGGCACACTTACTGTATTATAGTGGAATTCCTTTTTTGTCCCCCGCGGTGGACGGCTGTAGTATTGCTCGTCACATCTTCCTAAAATACCCGATATGGACTCGGGTAATCTCGGCGAAAATGCGGCGCCTGCGCACAGACCTAGGAGCTGACTGCGCACAGACCTAGGAGCTGACTGCGCAGTCAGCTCCTAGGTCTGTGCGCAGGCGCCGCATTTTCGCCGAGATTACCCGAGTCCATATCGGGTATTTTAGGAAGATGTGACGCGCTATACTGGCGCCGTCCACCACGGGGGACAAAAAAGGAATTCCACTATAATACAGTAAGTGTGCCATTAAAAAAAAAAAAAACAGCATACTGGCGCTGACTCCAGTATGCTGGATCGCATGGGAGATCTTATATTTAGGGTGAAATACCGCTTTAACTCTTAAGGGTGTGCAGCAGTCTATTTTGTTTTTTGTTTTTTACTGTTGTGTTATATTGTATTTTGGATTGCACCCCCCGATAATATCGGTGAGTACTACACTTTTTCAAACTTAGGTGGGCATCCCATATTTTTTCTCTCTTTGTTTAAGATATTGGATCAAGAGGTAAAAGAGTGGATGTGCTCCAAATAGTCGTAAAGCCTGAAAAGGTCCCAAATCTCCCGACTAGGCCTATTAGGCTCTCAAGGGAAGAACATGTATCACCCAGAATCAACAACACATTACAGTGCCTTGAAAAAGTATTACCCCTTGAAATTTTCCATTTTTTTTCGTGTAAAGACCAAAAAAGGTAAACGGATTTTATGTGATAGACCGGGATAAAGAGGCACTTAATTGTGAAGTGGATGGAAAATGATAAATGATTTTCAATTTATAATATATTTTACAATTATTTGAAAAGTGTGTTGTGTATTTGTATTCAGCCCCCTTTACTCCGATACCCCTAACTAAAATCTGGTGAAACCAATTGCCTTCAGAAGTCACCTAATTAGTAAATAAAGTCCACCTGTGTGTCATTTAATCTCAGCATAAATACAGTTGTACTGTGAAGCCCTCAGAGGTTTGTTAGAGAACCTTAGTGAACAAACAGCATCATGAAGGCCAAGGAACACACCAGACAGGTCAGGGATTAAGTTATGGAGAAGTTTAAAGCAGGGTTAGGTTATATATAAAAAACTAAGCTTAAAAAATCTCATGGAGCACTGTTCAATTCATCAAAAATCCAAAAATGGAAAGAGTATGGCACAACTGCATACCTACCAAGACATGACTGTCCATCTAAACTGACAGGCCGGGCAAGGAGAGCATTAATCATAGAAGCAGCCAAGAGGTCCATGGTAACTCTGGAGGAGCTACAGAGATCTACAGCTCAGATGGGAGAATCTGTTCACAGGACAACAATTAATCGTTCACTGCACATATATCCTTTATGGAAGAGTGGCAAGAAGAAAGCCATTGTCCAAAGAAAGCCAGAAGTCTTGTTTGCAGTTTGCGAGAAGTCATGTGGAGGGCACAGCAAACATGTGGATGAGGGTGCACTATCGGATGAGAACAAATTAAACGATTTGAACGTTTTGACCTAAAAGCAAAACGCTATGCGTGGCGTCAAACAAACACTGCACATCACCCTGAACACACCATGCCCAACGTGAAACATGATGGTGGCAGCATCATGTTGTGGGGATGTATTTCTTCAGGGACAAGGAAGCTGGTGAGAGTTGATAGGAAGATGGATGGAGCCAAATACAGGGCAATCTTAGAAGAAAACCTGTTATATATTATATTATATGTATTATCCAGAGTTACCATGGGCCTCTTGGCTGCTTTGTGCATTTGTATTCAGCCCCCTGTACTCTGATACCTCTAACTAAAATCTAGTGCAACCAATTGCCTACAGAAGTCACCTAATTAGTAAGTAATTGGTTCCACTAGATTTTAGTTAGGGGTATCAGAGTAATGGGGGGCTGAATACAAATGTACACCACACTTTTCACATATTTATTTGTAAACAAAATTCCTTCCACTTCACAATTATTTTCAACATTTATGTGTGCTGTAAACAAGGCTTATCACCGAAACTGCTGCTGACTGTACTCACTGTGAAGGCTTGACAATAAATATGCTTGATGTTATGGAGTTGCCGGCTGCTTCTTTTACTTCACAATTATGTGCCACTTTGTTTTGGTCTATTACATAAAATCCCAATAAAATACATTTACGTTTGTGGTGGTAACATGACAAAATGTGGAAAATTTTAAGGGGTATGAATTCTTTTTCAAGGCACTGTATCTGCGTATAGAGCCATTTTCTCTTCCCTTATTTCAAATTCCACTGTAGAAGGTTATAGGCGTATAGTGGCTGTCAATAGCCAAGGCAAAAGGATGACTTGAAATCTTTTTTTTTTTTTTAAGTTTTCAGAATAAAAAAAAAAAAGGAAAAAATGTAACTGAGTCTACAAGACAGGCTTGGGTTAGGCTTATCGGTGGGGTAGCTTCTGGTAGGACTTGCATTTTAACAATGCCAGCCTATGCCTGGGAAGTGAGCAAAATCATCACTTCAAAATCCAGTACGGCTTGGGCCCATATAAATATGCAACAGCTGTATTCTTTATTACTGTCAAATATTGCCAGAAGGTTAAATTGTTCATACCCTATAAAGTAGGCTCTAGTTCATTCTTAAAAGAAATCCTAAATACTAAAATAAACTGGCCTATAATTTAGGGCTATAGTTATTCTTGTTACATGTTATGCAAGGATTTTGATAGTAAATATGCCTGTGTTTGTGTATCCAAAGGATGAAAAACATCGCATAGAGGCCTTGGGAGGTTGTGTGGTCTGGTTTGGGGCATGGAGAGTTAATGGAAGCCTGTCTGTCTCCAGATCTATTGGTAAGAGTCTGACTTTAATTAATTCTTTCCTCTTCTCTTTGTCTCTTTATGACTCTGATTTTAATTAAGTGTTTGATGGTCTCAGACATACAGACAGCTAAAGAAACACCAAAGAGGAGATAAATTACATAGGGAAATCTCACCTGCAATGCAATTAAATTGCAAAGGCCCTAGGCCTCTATTAACTAATATGAATGATGTCCTCATCATTTTATTCCAAAGCCATAGGCTTTATTTACAATGTATGCCCAGGTAGCATGGTACTTAGTAAGTGAGCTGGCATTGTAAGTGAAGTGTATTGAACTTGACTGATCTGATTACTTATTATGGCTCCATGTTTTGGTGAACATTAAATAGTTTGTATCAAGCTGGTCCACATGAACTATTTCCTTCACTAAAAGTTACAGTGACTGCAATGTATGTATACTGCAATGTATACCACCCTGGGGATTCCCATCCTGCTCCCGGAAAAAAATATCAAGACAGCCTTTCACAGATAGCTTTGTATTTTCTGAATGAATACAAAGCTTCTGACTTACTGAAGCTGAGATCATGACATCATCCACCAGCTCATTAGTAGAATTAGTAGCATCTAACAGTATGTGTCCCAACATTATGAATGAGTCACTCTTACAATTAACCCGTTGAGTTCAGAATCAACAAACAGTAAATAGTTCTTTACAGATATCCTGGAATATATTGTGGATAATAATCCCATCACAGGTAGTCCAAGATATAGTGACCAGCGCTTTAGCTGGGGAAGTTCCTTGCAACTCCACAAATACTGCTGTTGGTGATGGGCAGAGCATAATAAAGTGTGGCCCTGATACCATTCTGCTGGAGGCTCATCAAGTTGTTCTTGCTCAGCAGAAAAGTCTATCAAATCCCCTGTCTCTGCAACTGGTGTCTGGGGATAGAGGTTCACCATCTCCTGTCCGTGGAACCCAGAAGATGCTATCGGCACTGGGAAGAGGTTAGCAGTACTCTGCCCTGCTGTCAGCACTTGCTGCATCCGCCATAAGACCTCCGCGTTCATAGCTGCGGGGGCAGGTTTGCAAAGCACACTGTTACTCTGCCACATTGCTGACTCTTCAGTCAGGATTTCAGAGTTGTCCACTGGTATTTCCTGATAGTCCCAGACAAAGGGAGCCCAGCCCTGGCGCTGAGCAGAGTCTAGCAGCCGTCTGTAGGCAATCTCCAGCTCCCATTCCTGAATGGCCAGAAACTCTATATTTTCCAGTGCCCAGTGCACTTCCGAGATGTTCAGTAGCCCTTCTCTGAAAACCATGATTTCATCCAACCGCCACTCCAAATCAAAGAAAAACAAAAAAATGCGCTAATATTAAAAAGATTACACAATTTAGGCAGCAGTTGGCGTATGATAACAGAGCAGATACTAAATACAAAAACAAAGCCGCGCCATTAATAAAAAATTAAATAAGTCCATTAAGTCCACATTATGCAATAAAACCCTTGAAGTTGGCTGATAAATAGAAGTTCATACAAGTGTGGAATCCTGTATTCACCACCAAAGTGACTGATGTAATAAAGTGTAATAAAGGTGACCCTCCACCGATCAATAAGGCCGCTTACCAGAGGGCAAGCTTTCTGTGCGATCGGCTATAGCCCAGCCGCGGCCTTTGGTAGACTCACATATTTCACAGGGGGAGACAGGTCCCAGGGAATAGGCTTTAGGTACACTCACATCCTCATCCAATGTGCAGGGATGTAGAAAGAAAAAAGCACCATAGCATAATGCCATAAAAAGCTAAGCGTTTATTAAAAACAGGTAATAATACTCACAAACGATAAATTAAAACAGCGTATAGTGAAAGAAAAGCCGGCCGGCAAAATCTAGGAGCCCTTCCTCCTCAGCGTGGTGACGTCACTTAACATACAACAGTCGCAGGCCGCAGTAGCTTAAGCTTTCCTTTGGGCTGTCATCCGCTATCCAGGGACATGCTTGGGATACATGCCACCGAAGGGCTCTGTAGCTCTCATCCAGCCACATCTCTGCTTAGACCAGCCTCCTTAATTCAGCTGTCTGTTCCTTGTGCAGTTTTTCTCCCAACAACAGCACCCGCAATCCATACTGCGACCAGTACCTTTCCCTGTTGGAGGGGAGAACTTTTCCCTGGTGTCGCTGCTCATGGGCTAGCACTTCTTTCCAGAGTTTGCAGCAAATAGAATCAAACCATTCCAGCAGGACCTGCTCTGATACTGGTCCTCTGTGTTATATCTGATTCTCTCACAACCTTCTTCCGAATCCCTTTTCCATGGCGGCTGGTATCTGTACCTCTCCTCTCCTCTTCTGCTATCCGAACCTTGGATCCAGGTGGAGGTTGGATGTCCTAATGCTGCCACCAATGTAATGGAATGTCCTACACTCCGCTTGAGTGCTTCCGTCATATACCACTTCCTATCAGTCTGGATATAGATATCAGATATTCCAGCTGCTCTCAAGCACACAACGAGATGAGACTTGTTTGTCTGCTGAACATAGAATGTTTAATAGAACCAAGAATACAACATTATATACAGTTTAAGGAGGAGGTAACCAGAACATAAATTAACATGAGCTAATTAACTAATCATTTATCCAGACTAGGCGACTCATAGATATGACCTGTCAGGGTAGACGTCACGTCTCCTTGCTCACCTGCTATACAATACACATTATCATAAGTGTAAACACAGGACATCTTCACACAACAGCAGGGTCAATTAGCACAATGAACAGACAGATGGCTGGAGGTGATGGCATTAGCATCTAACAGTATGTGTCCCAACATGATGAATGAGTCACTCTTACAATTAACCCGTTGAGTTCAGAATCAACAAACAGAAAATAGTTCTTTACAGATATCCTGGAATATATTGTGGATAATAATTCCATAATAATCCCATCTCAGGTAGTCCAAGATATCATTTCTCAGTCATCCTATGCCCCTAGTGGACATAGGATGATTTTAGACATAAGAGGGTCCGGGGATGTCCCGGGTGAGTCTGTCACAAGTATGAAGCTATATATTGGAAGATGTGCTCTAATAAATACACATAAATAAAAGTTCATAGATGTGAAGAAATATAAATGATTGATAGTGACAATCCGTGATATCTTGTATCTTGTATGTAGTGATATCAGCTGTGATAAAAAAAACACCCAATGTTATCCTCCACCAATCGTACCCAAGTGGCTCACCTGACTGTAGTGGGTGGTAAAATTATAAAGCAGCAGCTGCGCTTTTTTTCAATCAATACTAGGATCCAGAGAGATGTTTTAGCAATACATAAAATCCACTTCAAGACTCAAGCCATGATTCCCAACATATATAGGAGAGGGGGAAGGAAGCTCCAATAGTGTGATATTGTTTTTAAAAGGTTTATTTAACCACTTAAGGACCGGACCAATATGCTGCTACAATTCGGCACTGCGTCGCTTTAACAGACAATTGCGCGGTCGTGCGACGTGGCTCCCAAACAAAATTTGCGTCCTTTTCTTCCCACAAATAGAGCTTTCTTTTGGTGGTATTTGATCGACTCTGCGATTTTTTTTTTTTGCACTATATACAAAAATAGAGTGACATTTTTGAAAAAAAAACAATATTTTTTACTTTTTGTTATAAGAAGAATTAAATAAACAAAATTTTAGTCAAACGTTTAGGCCAAAATGTATTCAGCTACATGTCTTTTGTAAAAAAAATCGAAATGAAAAAAAATAGCTACCTAGCGGGAACAGCGACACTAATACAGCGATCAGAAAAATGATCGCTTAGTGACACTGGCAATAGGGAGTGAAAGGGTTAACTAGGGCGGTGATCAAGGGGTTAAAACTTTATTAGGGGGGGTAGGAGGCTACCCTGGACCTAACACTAACTGCCTGTCACACTGACACTAATTACAGTGATCAGTACATATATGATCACTGCATTCGGTGACACTGTGACAGGGGGGTGTGGGGTGATCACAAGGGGTTAATGTGCCTATGTGTCACTGGTGTCAGTGTAGTGTTGTGCAGACTCACTGTGTGATGTCTTCTCTCCTCAGCGGCGGTTGAAAATACCACCGAGAGGAGAGATTACATCACTTTCCCCTTCCTGTGTTTACACAGGCAGAGGAAGTGATATACGGGGGAGCGCGCGGATTGTCTGGGAGCGATCCGGAGGGGGCGGACAAAAACAAACAGCCACCCCCTCATCCCGGATCGCTCGGACAGCCACGGGGACCGCCGCAGGTACCGGGGGGTCCTGATCGGACCCCCGACCCACGTCTAGGCAGAGACGTACAGGTACGCCAATGTGCCTGTCCGTGCCATTCTGCTGACGTAAAAGTACATGCGGTGGTCCTTAAGTGGTTAAAAACATATACAATGATTGAACTCACCTTTAAAAGTGTCAGACCCGACACTAGGAATAGCCAGTATGTGTTCCTGATCACCTCTGGCAGCTCAGCTTGGTATGCGAGCCGCGACTGTGATCCTGGATAGCGTGTTGACGTCAGACTCAGAGTCCTTGCCCAATCCTTTGTGTTTCATCATATAACGTCATCCTGGAGTGTCAGAACCTCTGAAGTCTCTACGTAAAATTAGTCAACAGCCTACTGCGCTGATTGTGGACCAAACACTCAATTTTTACATACACAGTATCAAATAGTAAATTCTAACACGCTTAATACTATCAGTAATATGAAGGCTGAACGAATGTAATCTTAAATATACACAGTCAACACAACAATGAATAGTACTAAAATTCATCAGTAATGTAAAGGTGAATACATGTAGATAAGGTATTATAAAATAACAAGATTACTCCAAATTTCCGCAAAAAAATTAAAACATAATCTCACATATTCCTAAAAAATAATTAGTACCAATAATTAGCAATAAAAGTGATAAGGTACTATGACACACTCTATTCCCAAACAACTAGAATGTATTGTGGGTTATTTAAAATGATAATATCCTCAATAGAAAATGCAGACACTAATCAAATGGAAGCATGATTATCCATGGTATATAAATCAAAATATTGTCAGAAAACAATTAAGGTCTATATCAATATTGAGTCCCCATGACTGTAAGGATCACAATCTATATACCCATTGTGATTCTCTCCTTGATACCTCCTCTTTGAGCATGTCTGACCCCCTCCAATGTCCCATGATTCTGTCGATCCCATAGAAGAAAAGCTTTTTGGGGTCACTATTATGTTTTAATTTGAAGTGTCGTGAGACACTGTGTTTCTCAAATCCTTTAATTATGTTGCGAACATGTTCATTGATTCTAGTCTTTAACCCTCTGGGGATTCTACCCATGTATTGCTTCCGGCACGGACATTCAAATACATAAACCACATGGGTAGAGTCACAAGTGATCAAAGAACTAATTTTGTAATTTTTATTGTCAGTAAGTGAAGAAAACTCATATTTTTGTCTCCCCTCCTTTCTAGTGCTATTGCAAGCTTTGCATTTATTAAAAAAAAAGCCTTATGAATTTCTAAACATTTTTATCTTTTTTCATTGGTCAGTGATATTTTTAACAAGTTTCTCTTGTATTGCATTGTTTTTCCTATAAATGAACCTAGGATGAGTGGGCAATATGTTCCTCAAGTTTTCATCCTGTAATAAGATGGGCCAATGTTTTTTTACGATTTTTTTTTTAATCTCTTTAAATTGTTTGTTTATAATCAGTAATACAATGTAATCCAAAGTCTTTCTGTGATTTTAGTTTTTTTGTATATAAAAGTTCACATACATTTTTAGCCAAAATGTTATCCCTTTGAGTAACCAAGAATGCTCTTTAAAACCCTCATCCAGAAATATTTCTATTAATATATCAGTTTGGTGTATGCAATCTGATTCCAACACACAATTTCTACGAATTCCTGTAAATTAACTGATGGGAGTATTATATATCCATTTTTAATGATGGCAACTAGTTGTGGGTGTGTAGCCGTTCCGATCGGTATCCTTAAAATATGTCTTAGTATGTATCTTTCCTTCCACCTTGAAAGGTGTTGTAAACCATGGTGTTTTTTCACCTTAATGCATCCTATGCCTATCCCGGGCGTCTGTCATATGACTCCTCGGCTTCCTGGCCGCTAGAGTACATGCGTGCGCTCCCACCACATCACTCGAGAGCCGATATGCGTGCCTGGCACCTGCGATGTCCACCAGGCACCAGCGATTGCTAATCACAGAGCAGGGATGTGGATCTGTGTGTGAAAACATACAGGTCGGAAGGGCACCAATAGTCAAACATTTGGGGTAAAGTTGGGCTAGCCTGGGGGCCAGCAGGTCCCCATGAGTCTTGTAAATGGGGAGGCCATCAGGGCCCGGGGATTTTCCTGTGGGGAAGGACCCGATTGCCTTCAGTACCTCCTCTGGGGTAATCGGCTTTACCAAGCATTCCCTCTCCTCATCTGAAAACCAGCCGAGTGCCAACGGGTCCAGCCAGGGTGCCAAGTCCTGGGCCTGGAAATCGGAGGGCAGCACAGAGGTATAGAGGGAGCTGTAATACTGGCGAAAAGCCTCCAGTATATCCGGCAGAGAAGAGACCGATTCACCCGAAGGGGACACCGCACTAGGGATCACAGTCAGGGGATGGTCATGCTGCTGCCGCTTTGCCAAGAGACGACCATTACGGTCTCCCTGTTCAAAAAACCTTTGCTTGTTCTGGTAGAGGTCAAGTCTAGTGATCTCAGTGAGGTGGAGGTGTAGCTTGCGTTTTGCGGTGTTGAGGGAATCAAAGTGTCTGTCGGTGGGGTCAGCAGCATAGGTGTCAGAATGGGATTGCACAGCGGACTGTAGGGCAGTCGTGGTAGCAGCCTGTTCTCTTCGGATTTTGGCAATAGAGGAGATATATTGCCCTCTGGTAAAGGCCTTGAAGGTGTCCAAGGGCACTGCAGTGGAAGAGGATCACTCATTAAGGTCCCAGTATTCGGCCAAGTGCGGCGGGATGGTATTCATCAGGTCAGCATAGGAGAGTCAATGAGTCCCCAAGCGCCAAAGAACTGGGGTGCAGGAGAATGGGGAGTGGATGTTGAGGAGTAAGGAGCAGTGCTCTGAGAGCCCGCCGGGCAAGTTTTGTATGTGGTGGAGAAATAGGAGTAGGCTCTTGTCTTGGGATGTTTCCATCTCCATACCTCTGTTACGCCCATTGCCTGAGCCCAGGAGAGCAAATCTGTAGAGAATTGTTTGGGGGGAATAGGTCTGTCCAGATCAGGGGCCAGTATGGCATTAAAGTCGCCCATAAGTAACAGTCTTACAGGATAGTAGGGGGTGATTTTCTCTAAAATGGTGTATAAGGTGGATGAGGAGAAGTGAGGGGGATGTAAACCCCCACCACTATATTCCGGATGCCCCAAACAGTAAACACATTTATCACATATTTGCCCTTGGGGGTCAGTGTGGACCTGTTCAATCACACATGGGAAAGTTTCACTGATTAGTATCATTACCCCTTTGGCATTTGTGGAATACGAGGCATGGAAGGCTCACTGGATCCATGGCTTTTTTAGTGCCAAGAGCTTTCTACCCATGTGATGTGTTTCCTGGAGAAGCACCATATGTGGGGATTGTAATTTGAGGTACCTAAAGAGCACCGCCCTCTTGAATTTTAGAATCGAGCCCCCGGATGTTCCAGGACAGTACACTGAAGGCGGGGGTATCACATACTTTCATTGTGCAGCAGCATGGGGGGGGGGGGGGAGCGCATTTAGCCTAGGTGTACATCTCAGGAGCAGCAGGGATCCAGGGAGCCTGTACCAGGTGGAAGCATGACCAATAAAACACCAAACATTCAAAAAAACATGATCACAAACAGAACTAGTAAATAATACCCATGATGACAGCAGTGTCAATCCTGCCCTCATCTGATGACATCCCTAAAACTTGGGAGTGATCAGATCAGGCCTATACCTAAAAACTAAAAACAATGAACCCTTTAAACTTTAGTTGGCAACAGTTCAATGATGTAGTCCAACACTGGTGGAAGTGCTCAGGTAGGACAAGCTGGTTCAAAACACCAGAACAGTACAACCTTTGCCCGGGAGGGGAGGAGAGTTGCCTTTGGGCTGCTTTAGCTGATTTTGTGTTGGTAAAAGACGATTTGCGCTTTTCTGTCTGTTACAGCGTGATGAATGTGCTGACTCCATTACGAACAGTAGTTTTACCAGAACGAGCGCTCCCATCTCATAACTTGCTTCTGAGCATGCGTGGGTTTTTCACGTCATTAAAGCCCACACACGATCATTTTTTAAAACCCGAAAAACGACATTGTTTAAAACGTCATGAAAAAATAGAGCATGTTCAAAAAAAAAGTGCCAGTTTTTCAGAACCCGAAAAATGCTCTGGAGCCCACACGATCATTTTAAATGACATTTTTAAAAACGTTGTTTTTTACAACCCGAAAAATGATCGTGTGTACGCGGCATAATAGTTATGCCAGCACAAATTCCGAATTACCACAGTGCCAATATTACTATCCTCACCTAGTTCTGCTGCAGGTGAGGACTCGCTCTCCGGTCTGCTGACTTCCCCACTGAGGCCGTCCGACCACTCCCCCAGCTCTGTCCGCTCCCCCTGTTCTGCCAACCGAGGCCGCCTGTCTGCTCCACCCACTGAGGCTGCCTGCTTGCTCCGTCCACCGACGCCGCCTGCTTGCTCCGTCCACCGACAGCGCTTGCCTGCTCTGCCTACTGACGCAGCCCGCCGACTCCGGCGTCTGAGTCCGCCCGCCGACCAAGTATCGGGTCAGGCATCAGGAGCATTTGTGCAAGTACAAGTACTCACACAAATGCTCGGTATCGGTCCCGATACCGATACTAGTATCAGTATCAGGACAACCCTAGTTCCCACCCACCCGTTTCCCCCAAAACCTTCAGATACAGCTGTGTTTATAAGTTTACATACCCTGGCAGACTGATTTCTTCGCCATTTTCAGAGAATATAAATGATAACACAAAAACTTTTCTTTCACTCATGGTTAGTGTTTAGCTGAAGCCATTTATTATCAATCAACTGAGTTTACTCTTTTTAAATCATAATCACAACGGAAAATAGCCAAATTACCGTGATCAAAAGTTTACATACCCCAGTTTTTTATACCGTGTATTGTTCCCTTTAAAATCAATAACAGTTTAAAGTGTTTTGAAGTGTTTTGTGGTATTTGTGGATGAGGCTTTTTATCTTCTCAGATGGTAAACCTGCCCATTCCTCTTGGCAAAAAAACTCCAATTCCTGTAAATTCTTGGGCTGTCTTGCATGAACTGCATGATTGAGATCTCCCCAAAGTGGCTCAATGATAATGAGGTCAGAAGACCTTCACTTTATTCTGCTGTAGCCAATAGCAGGTGACTTGGCCTTGTGTTTTGGATCATTGTCATGTTGGAATGTCCAAGTGCGTCCCATGTGCAGCTTCCTGATGAATGCATGTTCCTCCAGTATTTTTTGATAACATACTGCATTCATCTTGTCATCAATTTTGACCAAATTTTCTGTGGATTTGTTGCTCATACATCCCCAAAACATCAGCGATCCACCTCCGTGTTTCACAGTAGGAATAATGTACCTTTCATCCTAGGCCTTGTTGCTCTCCAAATTAAGCGTTTAAAGTTGTAGCCAAAAAGCTCAATTTCGGTCTCATCACTTCAAATGACTTTGTGCCAGAAGGTTTGATTCATGTCTCTGAGCTGTTTGGCGTATTGTAAGCGGGATACTTTGTGGCATTTGCATAGTAATGGCTTTCTTCTGGCAACTCGACCATGCAGCCCATCTTTCTTCAAGTGCCTCCTTATTGTGCATCTTGGAACAGCCACACCATGTTTTCAGAGAGCCCTGTATTTCACCTGAAGTTATTTGTGGGGTTTTCTTTGCATCCCAAACAATTTTGCTGGCAGTTGTGGCTGAAATGTTAGTTGGTCTACCTGACCGTGGCTTGGTTTCAATAGAACCCCTCATTTTCCTCTTCTTGATTAGAGTTTGAACACTGCTGATTGGCATTCTCAATTCCTTTGATATCTTTTTATATCCCTTTCCTGTTTTATACAGTTAAATTACCTTTTCTCACAGATCCTTTGACAATTCTTTTGCTTTGCCCATGTCTCAGAATCCAGAAACGTCAGTGCAGCACTGGATAAAAGATGCAAGGGTCTGTCAGGAGTTCAGAAACTCATTGACCATTTATATACCCACACTAATTGCAAGCAAACAGATCACAGGTGAGGATGGTTACCTCTAAAGTGTCAACTTGTGTGCATGTTATCAGGCCAAAATCACCAGGGTATGTACATTTTTGATCAGGGTCATTTTGGTCGTTTCTGTGAATATGATTTAAAAGGGTTTCTGTGAATATGATTTAAAAGGGTAAAAACAGTTGATTGATAATAAATGGCTTCAGCCAAACACTAACCATGAGTGAAAGAAAAGTTTTTGTGTTAACTTATGAGCACAACTGTACATATACACATTATACACTTTTCAAATTCATACATTCAGGGTATGCCCTCTTTTAGGCGTACTGACCAGCTAGGCCAAGGCACACCTCTATCTTTATAGGTTAGGATTATCGCATTTTCCAAGTGAAGACTCTGGGCCAGATTCATGTAGCCCGCCGTATCTATTAGGCGGGCTAGCGTATCATGTTTACGCTACGCCGCCGTAAATTGGCGAGGCAAATGCTGTATTCACCAAGTTACGGCGGCGTAGCGTAAATGGGCGGCGTAAGCCTGGGTAATTCAAATGTGAATGAGGTGGGCGTGTTTTATGGTAATGTGTTGTGACCCCACATTTTTTATGTTTTTTTTTTTAACTGAGCATGCGCCGACCGTGGACGTATCCCAGTACGCATGCTCCAAATTATGACGCTACGACGCATTGTTTTCAATGTGAACGTAATTGACGTAAATCCCCATTCACGGAAGAATTACGCAAACGACGTAAAATCTGAAAAATTTGATGCGGTCCCGACGCCCATACTTAACATAGGATGCGCCATCTTTTTGGTGGTTTATCTTTACGCCAGAAAACGCCTTACGTAAACGGCGTAAATTCACTGCGTTGGCCGGGCGTACGTTTGTGAATAGGCGTATCTCGCTAATTTACATATTCTAGGCGTAAATCAGCGGGAACGCCCTAGCGGCCATCTTAAAAATGCAGTTAAGATACAACGGCGTAATACAATTACGCCGCTCGTATCTTAGTTCAAACCCGGCGTATCTTGTTTTCTGAATACAGAAAAAAGATATGCCGGCGCTGTTTATAAGTTACGCGGCGTATCTCGAGATACGCCGTCGTAACTAATGCTGAATCTGGCCCTCTGACTACAAAATATAATGTAAAAAAATTGCCTCCGCACCTTTTAACCTGCAGATCCCAATAAACTTTTCAGGCACTCTGGATGACATTTGCACTTATAATGTAATTGTAAACATCATAGAAGTGCAGAACATCATTCAGGATATTTTAAAATAATTAAAAAATCAAGCAGTACTGCTCTCTGTCCATACAGACATTTTTATATTCAGGACCTGTTGCTACTAGTTTGTTTGGATAATGTGGCGACATACACATGTATTGCTACAATGCGTGATGACATATTGTCATGTTAAAACCAAAAACGTAAATTTATTTTATTGGGATTTTATGTGATAGACCAACACATAGGGGGTTATTTACTAAAGGAAAATCCACTTTGCACTGCAGTCGCTGTAGATCCGAGCAGGACATGCAAGGAAAATAAAAAACAAGAGAGTAGAATCACCTTTCACTGCAATTACAGCTGCAAGTCTTTTTAGTTATGTCTCTACCAGCTTTACACATTTAGACCCCTTTCACACTGGTGCCGCCCATAGCGTCGGCGGATTTGCCGCGCATTTAGGCCCCGCTAGCAGCCGAGAAAGGGTTAATACCGCCGGAAATGCGCCGCTACAGCAGCGTATTGCCGGGGGTGCTGCCCATTGATTTCAATGAGGAGGAGCGTTTAGGAGCGGTGAGTTCACCGCTCCTAATGCGCTCCAAAGAAGCTGCTGGCAGGACTTTTCCTGACACCCTGCTAGCGCACCGATCCAGTGTGAAAGCAGAGTGAATAGAGCAGCTGTTTAGGGCGGATTGTAGGCACTATTTTTAACGCTATAGCACCTGCAAAACACCCTCAGTGTGAAAGGGGTCTTAGAGAGTGACATTTTTGGCCATTCTTTGCAAAATAGCTCAAGCTCTGTCAGATTGAATCGAGAATGAACAGCAATTTTTAAGTCTTGCCACAGATCCTCAATTTTGTTTATTTCTGGACTTTGGCTGGGCCATTCTAGTTCATGAATATGCTTGGATCTAAACCGGGTATATGCAATTAGCAGACCAACAGCTGTTGCAGAAATACAAATCCCATGAGGCATAGCAAGGCTCTGACAGCCAGAGGCATGACGGGACTTGTAGTTTTGCAACAGAAGGAGGTCCTCTAATTGCATATCCCTGATCTCAACCATCCCATTGTAGCTATGGCTGTATGTTTAGGGTAGTAGTCCTGCTGGAGGGTGAACCTCCCTCCGCCCCAGTCTCAAGTCTTTTGCAGACTCCAACAGGTTTTCTTCTAAGATTGCCCTGTATTTGGCTCTATCCATCTTCCCATCAACTCTGACCAGCTTCCCTGTCCCTCCTGAAGAAAAGCATTCCCACAACATGATGCCGCCGCCACCACCATGTTTCACGGTGGGGATTGTGTGCTCAGGGTCATGTGCAGTGGTAGTTTTGTGCCACACATAGCGTTTTGCTTTAACCACTTCCCTACGGCCGTACGACTTTATGCGGCCGTAAGGACGTCCTGAATCTCTGACAGGCCGTGTTTTACGGGCTGTTCTTAGAGAGGCCACTGGGGGGCGCGCGAGCGCCGCCAGCGGCGGCGCGCGTGCCCGCAGCATCGCTGACATGCCGATGCGCATGCCTGGCGGCCGTGATGTCCGCCAGGCACTCGGGATCGGCGGCTGCAGGGACAAGACATGGATCTCTGTGTGTAAACACAGAGATCCATGTCATGTCAGGGGAGAGAGGAGAGCGATCTGTGTCTCTTGTACATAGGGACACAGCATCGGTCACCTCCCCCAGTCACCCCCCCTCCCCCCACAGTTAGAACACAATTTAGGATACACATTAACCCCTTCCTCACCCCCTAGTGTTAACCCCTTCAATGCCAGTCACATTTATACAGTAATTAGTGTATATTTATAGCACTGATCGCTGTATAAATGTGAATGGCGCCAAAAATGTGTCAAAAGTGTCCGATGTATCCGCCATAATGTCGCAGTCACGAAAAAAATGCTGATCGTCGCCATTAGTAGTAAAAAAAATAATAAAAAAAAATAATTCTGTCCCCTATTTTGTAAGCGCAATAACTTTTGCGCAAACCAGACGCTTATTGCGTTTTTTTTTTTTTTTACCAAAAATATGTAGAAGAATACGTATCGCCTAGACTGAGAAAAAAAATGTTTTTTTTAAAAAAAAAATTGGGCTATTTATTATAGCAACAAGTAAAAAATATAGTTTTTTTTTCAAAATTGTCGCTCTATTTTTGACTATAGCGCAAAAAATAAAAACCGCAGAGGCGATCAAATCCCACCAAAAGAAAGCTCTATTTGTGGGGAAAAAAGGACGCCAATTATGTTTGGGAACCACGTCGCACGACCACGCAATTGTCAGTTAAAGTGATGCAGTGCCACAAGCTAAAATTTCACCTGGTCAGGAAGGGGTTTATGTGCCCAGTAAGGAAGTGGTTAAGGTCAAAAAGTTACATTTTGGTCTCCTCTGACCAGAGCACCTTCTTCCACATGTTTGCTGTGTCCCGCCACATTGCTTCTCGCAAACTGCAAACGGGACCTTTTTGTGGCCTTTTTTTTTCAACAATGGCTTTCTTCTTGTCACTCTTCCATAGAGTCCAGATTTGTGGAGTGCACGACTAATAGTTGTCCTATGGACAGATTCTGACACCTGAGCTACAGCTCATCCAGAGTAACCTCTAACTAAAATCTAGTGGAACCAATTGCCTTCAGAAATCACCTAATTGGTAAATAACTGGTTTCACTAGATTTTATTTAGGGGTATCAGAGTATTGGGGGATGAATACAAATGCACGCCTAACTTTTAAGATATTTATTTGTAAAAAATAAATAAAAATCTTTTAATATTTTCCTTCCACTTCACAATTATGTGCTATTTTGTGTTGGTCTATTACATACAATCAAAAAAAAAAATACATTTACTTTTTTGGTTGTAACGTGTGGAAAATTGCAAGTGGTATAAATACTTTTGCAAGGCACTGTATTGACTGTATTCGAACGGACCGAATGTTCGTGTGAACCTTTAGAACCCCATTGACGTCTATGGGACTCGAACGTTCAAATTCAAAAGTGCTAATTTTAAAGCCTAATATGCGTGTTATTGTCGTAAAACATTTTTGAGAACCCAGGTCTTGCCCCAGGGAACATGTATCAATGGTAAAAAGTTTAATAAACGGTTGTTTTTTCAGGAGCAGGACTCCTGAAAAAACAACTGTTTTTAAAACTTTTTTTCCATTGATACATGTTCCCTCGGGCAAGACTCGGGATCTCAAAGACGTTTTCACAGGCAAACTATAGACACCCAGCAGGTACAATATTTAAATTTAAAATTTTCATTTTTTTATTTTATTTAAGCATCATTAAAATCACTGTTCCTGCATCAAGAGCAGTGATTTTAATGATGCTTAAATTAAAAAAAATGCCTGTGATAACATCTTTAAATAGCACAATCAACTGCCTGCCAGTAAATTAGGAAGAAAATGATCTAGCTAAGCTATACAGTGTATAAATATATGTACAAGACCTGGGATGTATATATATCCTCTACACACTGTAACATTAATTGACTAGCCTGCCTGCTCTATCTACCTGCAAAAAATGACACTCTCTCTGTCTCTACTCTGTTCTCTGTTAACTACCGCAACACACTACACAAGGCCGCCCTGCAGGCGGCCTTTTATAGTGTGGGGCGTGTACTAAACCCCCTGAGCCATAATTGGCCAAAGCCACCTTGGCTTTGGCCAATTATGGCTCTTCCTTTTTTGCGCGCTGTAATTGGCCAAGCATGTGGGTCATAGTGAATGCTTGGCAAATCATCAGCGCGCAATGCCGCAGTGAATTATGGCTCGTGATGCGCCACTCAAATTTGGCGGGAACGGCCCATAACGTTTGAATTTCAACGAACGGTCGAACAGACCATATTCGAGAGGAACATACTTTCGAATCGAACACGGAGCTCATCCCTACTGGTGCATTGCAATTCATTGTGAATGGCACCACAGCCCACCCTCACAGGACACCTACAAAATGCAACATGCACTACATTTTAGTGCATTGAGGTATGTTGCTGCTTATTCATGTTTATCAGGTGGCTTGATATAATGTAACTCAGTGTGGTGTAGTGTAAACAGGTCCTAATGAAGTAAGCAGATGAGTTTTCTTTTTATTGTGTCATAACGCATGTTTAAAATGAAAAGAAAAACTCTCTAATACCAAAATGTAATGTATTGACCACTCTGCAGCTTATGTGAGGTTCAGTAGGCTGTAGAAATTACGTAAAAACTGCACTGTGAATCTTTATCAGAATTTTAGCTTTTTCTAAAAAAAAATTAAAGTACATCTATCCAATATCTGAGGAAGCCCTTACTGAATATATAAATATATACTTTTCTGCCCGGGGTGCAGACTTAACTACTACGGTGTGGGGGATGGGCTTCGTATTGCGCAATGGTAATGACTGTATCGTAGTTATGCTATGTTATGTTTGTGCCCTCACCTTCTGCTTACTGTCTCCCCCCTCTCCTGAGGGTAGGGTCATCAACTCCTATGGTCACCCCCTGCCCTTAACGTATCTTTGGACCAGATCTCTCCGTATTATTTGTGCCTACAACTGTCCGTTCTGAGGTGGCATATCCCCATAGGCTACACACAAATTTTTCTTTACTACTCCCGGAAAGAGTCCTGGCCAACCCCCACACGGTGGCGTACAGTGGTGCCTGAGCACTGTCTGGGGCGCGGGTCCTCTGAGAGTGCCGTACATTTCCGATTTGCTTCTCCCCTTACGAGGTAGAGGGACCTAGTCCCACTGCCTAATCGGTATTTCTACTTGTGGTTTAGTGATCAGAATTCGCCCTTGTGTACTTATTGAGCCCTTCTCCTGACGTTTACCGCACCTAGTGCCCTGTTTTTGCCCCGCCTCCTCCCCCCTTCCACTACCCCTCGGCCATGACGGACGGTACATCTCCTTCCATGCCTTCCTTACGTCAGACTCATTGCCCCCCGAGGCTTAAGCTCCTCTCGATCAATATTCGCTGTTTCACCTTCTGAATGCAGCCAAGTCATGTGTATCAGCTCTCTGGAAGCATGAATCATCTCCCTCCGTCTCGCAGTGGCTTAAAAAAATTGCTTAAATATATAATATGGAAAGATTTAGTGCTACTATCTAAGGCAGAGAAGAGAAATTTAATTAAAAAAATGGTCAGCGTATGTCTGCTCTAGAGAATATGGTTGTGCACTGGCGGAGGCGGAATAGAGGAGATTTATCTTTTTTTTTCATATAATTTTTTTCATATAATTTTTTTTATTTTTTTTTGGTTGTGTTTTGATTTGTTTTTGGTTTGTTTGTTTTTGTTTTTTGTTGGGCCGGCTTGATAAATAGGAAGGACGATGAAGGTTATCTAGAAAAGGAAAAAAAAAATTTGGAACTGAAATGCTTTGTAAATTCCTATTATTGCAGAATCAATTTCTGATATGTTATATGTGATACGTATGCAATTGAAGCATGTTTGTTTGTATAAATGGAATAAAAAACAATAAAATATAGAATTAAAAAAAAGTAATTAAATGCAATTTGTAGTTAACCATAATTTTTCTCTATTAACCTTAAAGTTTGAAATAAAAAATTAAGTTAACCTTAAAAAAAACATGTCCCTGGATCTTCCAGACCACAGTGCCAGATCCCCGATCTGGAGAATGGATGATTCCTTACTGCTGGACCCTGAAAACTCTCGTCTGATATCGGAACGTCTCTCTCAGTACTTCGTAGAAAACAAAGTTGCAGATACTTCGCCGATCACCCTTTGGGCGGCGCATAAATGTGTCACCCGAGGAGAACTGATCTTCTTGACAGTCAAACGTAATAAACTGAGGTAGGCCCGTATATCTGAACTATCCGACCGGGTTAAAACACTTGAGAGCGCCCACAAACTTACCTTAGCGACACAAACTCACTCCAAACTGCTGAAAGCTAGGGAGGATCTGCTGGAGGAGCTCCAGATAGCTTTAAAGCGTAAATTTGCCTTTACCCACAAGTTGTTTTATGAGTTTGGAAATAAAGCTGCAAAACTATTGGCATCAGCCTTACAAAAGAAGAAAGCTTCTAACACTATTCACACTATTAATACCCCTTCGGGGACATCACCAGAACTGACCATATCGCCCAAGAATTTGTCAAAAACTTTTCAGACTTGTATAACTTACCCAAGCCCAATGACCTGGTACCCCCCCAGGATCGACCGATGCTCAGTGAGGACTTCCTCCTCAAGTACGGCCCCTCCCCTGTCCCCCCGGGTGACTTGTTGCATTTAGATTCCCTAATTACATCAGAGGAGGCCATGGTGGCCCTGAAACAGATGAAAGCAGGGAAGAGTCCAGCTCCAGGCGGGCTACCGGCCGGCTACTATAAGGCTTTTTCAGGCACACTGCTCCCTAAATTGCCAGCTGCCTTTAACGCCCTCCCATCCTCACCTCACCCCAACCACAATCTCTTAGAAGCCCACATTACACTAATCCCTAAATCGGGCAAGGACATCACTCATGTCTCAAACTATCGCCCCATTTCCCTACTCAACGTGGACATAAAGCTGGATAGAAAGATTTGTTGTTTGAAAGAATGGACTTTCTAGGCACCAATCATTAACAAAAAATAAATTTTAATTGATGTAACGCCAAAACATATACTTTGGTGTTAGAATCAACGTAACAGTACAGAATTATAAAATTACATTAAAAGCACACGTTATTGATCACAGAATACTTTGTATGTGAACAAACAAAAAATAAATTAATAAAACCAAAATGAGTCCAATGTAGGCATCAACGTTAGTTGGTGACTACTGCGGATATAGGCAACAGTGAACATAAGCTCTACATGTTTCGCAGTTTTAGTGCTTCTTTGGGAGCTATAGGTTTTCTAAAAAGAGAAAAAAAGAAGGGGGGGAAAAACATTATTGGTTTACAAACATGGTTTCATATACTGTCAAATATTTGTACATAGCGCCAGATTATATCATTTGTGCAAGTAAAGCACCATAGTAGAGGTGCAGGGGTGACCAGATTGCCATGGTGCCATCAAGAGATGACACAGTGAGAGGCCAACGACGGGGCATGCAGGGATACACCAGGAAAAAAGGAAATTGTAATATAGATATAAAAATAGTTAGCACCGTAGGGGCATTAGGAATGATGTGCTCACACATTACAGAGAGTATTGGTTGGTGATAGATAGATTGGAGGTGCTTGGGATAAATAGCAATAGAGGTACCCAAAGAAGAAGCGGTCACGGTGTAAACTATATATGGTGAGCCTAAAACGGCTTGTAAAATATTATGGCTGCCTACCGTCCACAAAGTGGATATCATTTAAAGTATGGAGACCAATAGAGTGTGTAGGAAGTAACACTGAGATATTCAGGTAGCTGGTACTTGGTCCGAGAGACAGGTGAGGCTGGTGGCTAAATCTGGTATAAACATTAGAGATAGATATGTGTAAGCAAGCCAGAACCTCAGTAGCTGGCCAGAAAATAAATAAAAAGGGTTTTAAATAGAAAAAAGAACACAAATATAGCAGTTATTTTGTACATACCCAGATATATACAGCACAACATATAAAGGGGCTGATCAGATTAGTATGGTGGTATAATCATACAGCTGAATGTATAGGAGAAAAGGGATAAACCCATAGTAAGGAGACGTAGATTCCAAGTAGTATGATAGACCAGGAATTGGTTGTAGGCTGTGGTATAGTAGAATAGTATCTGGGAACAATATGTATGGTGATATAGGTTAGACCATAGGACAAACAGCCACTGCATAGCTAACTAAATGCATAGGAATGGCATGATGTATATATATGTACTGACCAGAGAGCCTTGTCAGGAGTCACCAGCCGGACCATTAAGTTGGATTTCCAGTGATAGGAGATGAGCCTCTATGCATGGGGTTATCTAATCCACTATTTATGTGTATCTCCGGTCACATGTGCGGATGGGACTTCCGCATCATGTGACCCGGCCAAATCCAGACTGACCAATCCCCTTGCGCCAGCCTACTCAGCGTCAAATGACGCCGCGCCGATGACGTGGGCGTGGGGACATTGCACCAACCCATTCAGCGTCAAATGACGTCGCGCTGATGACGTGGGCATGGAGATGGGATGCCACAGGCAGAGACAGACGGACGCGCCTCCCGCCAATGAGGTTTGAGCGGGGCGTGTCCCTCATCTGGTGTCTGTTGTCATGGTGGTAATAACAACAGTAACATAAGCGTGGGGAAGGAAACGTCATGGAGGGGGAGGAGTAGGGCACCCGCCCCACCAATGGGAGGCGGCGGGGCGTGTTTTCAGTCCATGGTAAGGGCGGTGGTAAAAACACCATCGCCGCAAGGACATGGAAGAAAGCCGTCTTCACAACCCAGGTTTCCACAGCCAAACAAGTGCTGTGGTTACCTGGCCGTGCATATCCCATTGTGGGCCCAAAGGTACCGCATCATTCACAAGACAACACAATGGCAAGAGGTCACCTGCACCTAAATAAAAAGGGAAGAAAGGAAGAACATTATAGTATGTAATGTTGTTAGCATATTGCCACCACAAGAGTCTATACTAGACTATATATATATATATATATAAGAGATTTTCATGGTTATTAATTCAATTATATGAGTAGATATCCTAACTCACAATATTCATTTCATGATTATATATCTAGATGTATTAGCAGACATTAAGGGTTATTCCCTAGCAAGAAAATGTCTGAAAAAAAGGGGGAGTGGCCCCACAGCTGCCAGAGATTATTGGATAGCAGGGATACGGCGGGGAGGGGGGAGCAGAGCCATAGGGACAAATTATTCCTAAGCTTCAACATATATTTTTTAACTCAGGTATTATACTATGATAAGTAGATAAATCCTAGACAGAAGTATCATAGGTATATGTTATAAGAATGATCTATATGTCTGAAGCTCATTAATGCCTGGAGGTTGAGTGGCGTTTAATCTTTCGATCCATCTCGTCTCATTTTGCAGAATCTTTTTGTCCCAGTCTCCTCCTCTTGGGTCCCGCTGGATAACAGCAAGAACCAAAAAGGAGGCGGAAGATGTATTAAATCGGTGATAAAGATCCAAGTGTCGGCTTATAGGTGTCAGGATTTTACCACTGGAAGAGTAATAAATGTGGTCTCTGATACGCTGACGGAGTGGGCGGATGGTTTTCCCGACATAAAAGATACCACAAGAACAGGTCATAAGATAAACGACACCCATGGTGTCACAATCAGCTCTGAATTTAGGTTTAAGCCGTTCACCATTCGGTAGAATGAACTCACTACCCGTGGTGATGTAACGGCATGGACATAAAGCTGTATGCCAAAATTCTAGCCAATAGATTGTTACCATTCCTCCCCAAATTTGTTTCAACCGATCAAGTTGGTTTTGTCCCTGGTAGGGAAGCTAGGTACAACACCACTAAGGCCATCAATATCCACCATTGGTTGACCTCGACAAATACCAAAGGCTTTTTCTTGTCGCTGGACGCGGAGAAGGCGCTTGATAGGGTGGCCTGGGACTACATGTCCGCGGCATTACATAAACTGGGTCTCCCGAGTCAGATCAGGGTGAACGGTCGACTGTCTCGGACGCCTTCTCCGTAGCCAATGGTACCAGACAGGGCTGCCTGCTCTCCCCCATTGTCTTCGTCCTTGTCTTAGAACCCTTTCTCCATAGATTACGCGACAACTCTGACATCAATGGTATTACCATTAAACATAAACATTGTAAAGTAGCGGCATGCACGGACGACATTTTGTTGTTCCTCACAGAACCGATAATCATCATACCCAATCTCCTAAAGGATTTCACACTCTTCAACCGGCTTTCCAACTTACAGATTAACTTTAGCAAGTCGACGGCACTGAATATATCCCTCCCCAGCTCTATGGTGGCCCTGTGTCAACAAAAGTTTCCCTTCCAGTGGCAACCGAACGCTGTAAAGTACTTGGGAATTAAACTCCCTACGGTCTTAACTGACCTCTTTGCAAAAAACGTCATGCCTATCCTTCAAACCAATCCAGGATGACCTGCACAATTGGAACAAAGGCTGCTTTTCGTGGTTTGACAGGGCAGCAATACTAAAAATGAATGTCCTGCCCAGGCTATTGTACCTAATGCAAGCCATCCCGATTAAACTCCCCCCCTGCTTTTTTCACCTCTTACAAGAGCATTTGTAGATCATTCCTCTGGGCGGGACACCCCCCGGCTAGGCTGGGACAGACTTATTCTCCCTAAACTGAGGGGTGGAATGGGTCTCCCTCTATTACAAGGCATGCCAACTCACAAGGATAGGTGACTGGCACAGACACGGACACAACAAGGACTGGGTTCGATATCGAAAACACTTTTATAGTTCCCCATATCGCACGTCCCATGGATTGACGCAAGATCGATTCCTAAAACTTGTACCGATCACCCATTAATTGGCCCTACTATGGTTAATTTCAGAGCTGCTTGCAGAATTCTAGATTTAGCCCCCTCTCCTGGGCCTATGAAGCCTATCACCCAAAACCCTGACTTCCCATCTGACATCGCTATGACCGACGGGACGACAGACGCCTGTAATGTACCGGCTAGAGCGAGCCAATTCTTCAATGCAGGTACGCTACTATCCTTTTCTGAGATGTCCTCTAAATTTCCAAAACCTACACATACCCTTCTTTAAATTCCTACAGATTAGGCATTTTTTGCAAAGCACCCTGTCACTCTCACGATGGTATAGAGACCCTACCCCGAACTTCTCTGCGGCGAGTAGGGCCCTCAGAATCATCTGATCTCCATCTTATACTCCCTTCTCCTGTCCAAGGCAGCTCCCAACACTAAAATCCACCGGTTATAGGATGAGGACCTGTCGACTTCCCTTTCTCTTGACGATTGGGAAAGAGTTTGGGAATACGCTCACAAGGGGTCCATTAATGTCTTAGCTCAAGAAAATAGATTCAAACTCTACTCGAGATGGTACCGAACACCTGTCAAGCTTCACAAAATATTCCCTGGCATCCCCCCTACGTGTTGGAGATGCAACGCGGAGGTGGGTTCGCTTCTACACGTCTGGTGGGATTGTTCTCTGATTCAACCATTATGGAAAAGGGTACATAATCTCATTGCTCAAATCAACACCTTCACTACAGAATTTACCCCAACGCAATATCTACTACACCGCACATCACTTCTGAGTAAGACGTACCGCAAGTCCCTAATGCTACACCTCATCAATGCAGCCACCCAATGCATCCCTCTACGATGGAAGAGCACCACCCCCCTAGTGTTACAGACTGGTTTTCTAGGATTCATAGAATAGAGGAAATGGAAAGAATCATCCATCAGACTAAAGACACACATGATAAGTTTAGATCTACTTGGGCTTCCTGGACGCATTACAGGGTTTTCCTTGGCTCTGCGGATCCCGATACTGTGGGCACCAATGTTACTGTTGACACTTGACTTGACATGGAATTCCGTCTCCCCTTCTTCCTTCCCTCCCTGTATATCCCCTCTCTTCCCGGCCCCCCTCATGCATCCCCCTGTAGTGACCTCCCCTTTCTGGGTATTCATCCTTGTGATTTCTTAGAGATTTTCACTCCAGCATTTTACCCCTCATACTTCCAATTGATCGTCCTATCCCAGTGGTTGATTATTTCACAGAATCTAGATAATTTCGGCAATGTAGTTTACTTGGCATATACGGGGGGAGCTGGGGCTATACTTAGTTGAACCTTAACTATCTTTGTGTTATGTTAGGCTTCTGGGTCTCCCCCCCCCCCCGCTCACAGTGGAGCCCACGGTGGGGGTGAGCAGGTTTAGGGGACACCCACATTAGTCCCTAGAGCAGTGATGGCGAACCTTGGCACCCCAGATGTTTTGGAACTACATTTCCCATGATGCTCATGCACTTTGCAGTGTACCAGAGCATCATGGGAAATGTAGTTCCAAAACATCTGGGGTGCCAAGGTTCGCCATCACTACCCTAGAGTCTTCCGTGGTTTATGGTTCATTTCTATGGCCCTATTAATGTTTTGCCAAGTCTTGAAGGCTATGTCTGCTCCAATGCTTGAGAAAATTAGGCTATTTATATATGTCACACGTTATGGACGCTACGTTCTGCACCTCAGATTTGATTTATTTACACGTTTTATACTACTGTACAAAAGTATTTTGATGATCCTGTTTTGTATGACTATGTACTGTCTAATCTGTAATAAAACGTTAAAAAAAAAAAAGACTTGAAAATTGCTGTTCACAGACGCTCTCTATCCAATCTGGCAGTGCTTGAGCTATTTTGCAAAAGAGAATGGGCACAAATGTCACTCTCTAGATGTGCAAATCTGGTAGAGACATACCAAAAAAAGACTTGTAGCTGTAATTGCAGCAAAAGATGGTTATACAAAATATTGAATCAGGGGGGCTGAATACAAAATGTACGCCACACCTTTCACAGATTTATTTGTAAAAACTTTTGAAAACCATCAGTGGCGTAACAAGAACCTTCAGGGCCCCGATGCAAAAAATCATGAAGGACCCCCCTGACAGGGCTCTTTTCTCCTAACCTGGTGACGGAATAACTGGACCCAGTCACAAGTGGGTGGCTGCATATAAAAGGAATCAATTTCTCCATTTCCCCCTGCATCTCCTCCTCTCTCTCCCACAGGCATTCAGTGGCTTCAGGAGGAAAATTGAGGGAGCAGTTCCTCTATTTCAGTGTTTCTCAATCTTTTTTCAGTCATGGCACCCTTGAAGTATAGGTGAATTGGGCTACACTGCAACCATCCTGCAACTGTGTGCATTGCATGCAGTTTCATCATAGTGATGATGCATTTAAGAGGTTAAAACAGGCGGTCTGTAGACAACATATTGCCTTTTTACCGGCTGTCAAATGCTTCTGAAAAGCCATCTGAGCATGGATCGCTTTTTGGATGAACAGCATTTTTTTTTTGGTACTATGAACAAGCAAAAAAAAAAAATAGGTTCTGAGTGTACACATATAGGAGGTCAGGATTAAATATAAATACATAAAATGTGCATACATACAGTACATGTAGACACACACACACATATACTATATATAAAAACACACACATATATATAAATGCACATAGGCACGGACATATAAAACAGTGGCCGTGGTGTTCAAAATGTTTAGGGGGGTGCAAGCAAACTGAAAAGTTCTGAAAAAAAAATAATAAATTGCAGCCACTATGCCCATCAATTGCAGCCACTGTGCCCAAACACTGCCACTGTGCCCATCAAAGTCTGCCACTGTGCCCAAAGTCTGCAACTGTGCCATCAAATGCTCCCACTGTTCCCATCAAATGCCACTGTGCCCATTAAATGCCGCCAGTGTTCTCATTAAATGCAGCCAATGTGCTATCAAATGCTGCAACTGTGCCATCTACTGCCGCCATTGTGAATCCCCCGCCCACTCGCCGTCTGCCCAACATTACCCTGTCTTGGTGGGACAGCGGGTGATGGCCGCGAGCAGAGTTCCCCATGCATCTCCTGCCGTCCTGATCTCCTGTCCATTTCTCCTGATAGTCGTCCAATAGCCATGCCTATCTTTTCAGCCAATCAGGTGATGGGTAACAGACCCATACACCTGATTGGTGGAAAGGCGGTTCAGTGTTAGAAAAGTGAATATTAATTTGCTTTTCTAACACACCTGGGTGGACTGTGAGCGCCAAGCATGGCACTCGCAGTTAACCTATTTTGAAGCATATTAGAGCCTATGGTTCTAATCAGGTGCTTCAAAAATACCAAATGAACAGGAGAAAAATTGCGCAAATCTGAGTGAATAAACAGTTGTGAGCAGCGTCTCAAAGGTGTTATACAACACCAAGAAATATACAGAAAAAAATTGGAGTCGCGCTATAAATGACATGCGGTGTATCACTAAAATGAATAAAATGGTGTCATTAGCGCCAAATTGTGCAGAGATATCACATAAAAAAACATTTAGTGAACACAATAATAGTGAACAGTGAACATAAATTATTTAAAGTCCATATGGTGATCATACAGTCCATCAAGGAAAATTCTTAAGTAAACCAAAAATTCCCAGTGTAGATGAATCCATGGACAGGTGTGAGTAATGACAAACAAAGACCTCCACCGCACAGAAAACACTGACCCTTACCAGAGTCTCTGATCTCACTGAGATCAATAACAGCAAAAAGTAGTATCCACAATCGGCAAGGAGCAAAGGGAACATCCATTCATTACAGCCAGTTGATGTATTCAGTTCAAAAGCGATCATATGTCAACCAGTGGTCCCATATAGAAATCAACGTCTGACGGACATACGGCTGAAACCTCGTACCTGCTAGCACTGACGAAAAGGTCATTCATTCCTCAAGTGCGTAACAGTGGAATTCTCTTTGCTCAGCTTCAAAATTAGTGATGCAAATTGCTACACGTTTATGGTCTTACTTTTGAGAAGATGAACTAGGTCCTTGTTGAAAGAATTCCTCACTAACCAGAATAGAAGAATCTTCTTGTAGATACACTCTCGTGATGCGCTCCTCGGAGCGAGAGTGTATCTGCAAGAAAATTCTTCTATTCTGGTCAGTGAGGAATTCTTTCAACAAGGACCTAGTTCATCTTCTCAAAAGTAAGACCATAAACGTGTAGCAATTTGCATCACTAATTTTGAAGCTGAGCAAAGAGAATTCCACTGTTACGCACTTGAGGAATGAATGACCTTTTCGTCAGTGCTAGCAGGTACGAGGTTTCAGCCGTATGTCCATCAGACGTTGATTTCTATATGGGACCACTGGTTGACATATGATCGCTTTTGAGCTGAATACATCAACTGGCTGTAATGAATGGATGTTCCCTTTGCTCCTTGCCGATTGTGGATACTACTTTTTGCTGTTATTGATCTCAGTGAGATCAGAGACTCTGGTAAGGGTCAGTGTTTTCTGTGCGGTGGAGGTCTTTGTTTGTCATTACTCACACCTGTCCGTGGATTCATCTACACTGGGAATTTTTGGTTCCTTGGACTGTATGATCACCATATGGACTTTAAATAATTTATGTTCACTGTTCACTATTATTGTGTTCACTAAATGTTTTTTTATGTGATATCTCTGCACAATTTTGGGGTTAATGACACCATTTTATTCATTTTAGTGATACACCGCATGTCATTTATAGCACGACTCCAATTTTTTTCTGCTTCAAAAATACCCCCGCCGCTGTAATTCAGGCACCCAAAAAGGGTCTGAACACCTAAATATGGGGGTGGCAGTGGTGGTCATGGATAGATTCATGCTATGCATGAATCTATCTATTGGTCATAGAGGAGGTGGCTGGAGAGAGGGAGTGGTGCCCGTGCACCCTTATGGATGCACCGCCACTGATAAAAACATGCACACTCACATACGTACATATGCACACACACATGCATACACACATGCATACACACATACAGTAGATAGATAGTCTTAGAAAGAAAACGGCAGACCTTTACCTTAGCTCTTCCTGCCGGGTACTGCATTGTAGGGGGAGACAAAGAGCACAGCACTGTGCTTTCACTTTAGGTTAATGTGACAAGCTCCCTGCACAGTGCCGCTGATTACAGTTCAGCTGACTATCGGGGAGCTCGTCTCAGCTGCCCCTGCCACTTGCCCTATCGAAGAATGCAGGGGGTCCTTGCAAGGGGCACGTTTGGCATGGAAATTTCAGCAACCCCTATAAGTTTCTATGGAGTATAGTAGATTTTATGTAGGAATTTCACTTGAATAAGTTTAACCCGAGAAGAGATTACTAGTTTGGGGCCATGTTCGAGACAGTCCTCTGTCTTTTTCGTCTTCTTCCCACAATCATTTTAGCTTAGGGGAGTCATTACCCAAGAGTGCTCCATATAGGGTTTATAGGGGTTTACTTAAATCTCCCGGAGTTAGCAATTTCTTTATGGGATCAGCCTGGAAGAGAGACAACTGAGCCCTGAGAGCATGTCGTAGCTGTAGGTACCGAAAGCGCATCCAGTGGGGCAGATGGAATTTAAAGCCCCATACACACTATCAGTTTTCCTGATGGTTTTCTCTTCAGGTTTACCAAAACCATGTAGTACAAGGGCCTGCCTGATTGCATACAAATTGAAACTCTTGAAGTTTGACCTCATATTAGATGGTTTTGGTAAACCTGAAGAGAAAACCATCAGGAAAACTGATAGTGTGTATGGGGCTTAAGAGACAGTTCAGAGAATGATAACAATACACCCATGCCCAGATTTGAGGATCCAGGAGTGTACGAAACTGTGGTATAATAGAAAGTAGAAAATATCTGTTTGTGTTCCAAAATTTTAGTATTTTTTTGTTTATATAATAAAAAACCTAGTGGTGATCAAATACCACCAAAAGAAAGCTCTATTTGTATGAAACAAATGTTCTAAATTTAATTTGTGTACACTGTTGCATGACCAAACAATTGATATAAAATATAGGGGGTGCTAGTGGTTACCAGTTATATTCAGCAACTATGTATATAAAAACTCTATCAAGTACATATATAAAAATATATAACAATGAATTCATGAATAAGCAATAACATAAGCAATAACATGACTAATGTAATAGAAATCAATATCTGCCAAAGGTGAAACAATGGTAATTCAAATTGCTAAAATGCAAATACTAATTAATCAAAAAATTATGTTACCAAAACAATATGTGTGCTAAACACTTAACCAAAAGTGGTCAATGTGTGCTTAATTCCACTCCCCGCATATTCAGGGAAACCAACTTTGATGTAAACTTCTCCTTCTATATGCCCCTCATATATACCAGAAAATGCCCAAAAAAGGAAAGGTTCTCATAGATGCATAAATAAGCAAGTGAATGGAACTCACACTGCCACTCTGCCGTAACCAGGAGCAAGTACGTGTTCCAATTACCAGAAATTACGTGGCTGAAAATGACCTCCCGGAAGCTCCACCTCCTATGCCTTTCATCACGACTGCTTCCTAAAGACATCATCGCACATTATGTTCGCTGGGTGTCACAGCATGGCGTGGAAAAAATACGCAGATTGGAAATGTCCTTGGACTGTTTTTTTTTTTTGCACATTTCTTAATGGCATGCTTAAGTACACAATTTTTTGAATAATCAGTATTTGCAATTTGTAAATTTTCTAATGGCAGGCTTTAGTCACAATTTTTTAAATAAGTAGTATTTGAAATTAGTAAATTTTAATCGCCAATCTTTCATCTTTGGTAAAGATTGATTTTTGTCACATTATTCATGTTATTGCTATTGTATATATTTATGAATTAACGTTTATATACAGTATTTATATAAGCACTTGATAAGGTTTTTATATATATATATATATATATATATATATAATTTTATTTTTAAAAAGTCTGCCTTTAGAACCACTTTAACCCCTTTATCTCCATCTTTCTATTGTATGTGACCTGTATATTAACCCCTTCACCACCTCCTCCTCCTTACCTGTACAATAATATAGCTAGAGCACCATTACAAAGCTCTATGTTTTAAACCCCTTCAATACCTGTATGTTTCTTAATTTCCAGAAAAATTGTGGACAAAAATTAGATCACCTTGGAGTGTCTACTTTTACAGAAAGGGGTCGTTTGGGAGGTTTATCTACTGTCCTGGCATTTTTATTTGCTATGTTTTTTGTATACCAAGGGGTATAACCCCAGGAAAAGGCTGTGTAAAGAGATGGAAATATAAACTAGAATTAAATTACAGAAAACAAAGTTACAAACCCAACCTCTGTTGCCATTTGCCAGTAGTCTAGCTTCTTGAGGCCCGCGCTATAGCCGAATGACAGCTACAGCGCGGACCTAAATTTCCAACAGGACGTCTTTTGATGTCCGCTCATTTGGGCGTTCCCCACGTGCGCTCCAGAGCGTGCAGCGGGGAAATTCGATCGCAGCGAACGGAGTGGCCGTTTGCTATGCGATCTGTGCGGCCAATGAGAGATGATCTCAAATGTAAACATATGAGATCATCTCTCATTGTCGGCTCACACAGAAACAGCTCCTGTGATGGAGAGGAGACCGATCTGTGTCCCTTGTACATAGGGACACAGATCGGTCACCTCCCCAGTCAGTCCCCCTCCCCCACAGTTAGAACACAATTCAGGGTACACATTTAACCCCTTCCTCACCCCCTAGTGTAAACCCCTTCAATGCCAGTCACATTTATACAGTAATTAGTGCATATTTATAGCAATGATCACAGTATAAATGTGAATGGTGCCAAAAATGTGTCAAAAGTGTCCGATGTGTCCGCCATAATGTCGCAGTCCCAATAAAAATCGCAGATCGCCGCCATTACTAGTAAAAAAAATAATAAAAAAAAATTCTGTCCCCTATTTTGTAGGCGCTATAACTTTTGCGCAAACCAGTCACTTATTGCGATATTTCTTTTTTTTAACAAAAATATGTAGAATACGTATCGGCCTAGACTGAGAAAAAAAATGTTTTTTTTTTAAATTGGGCTAGTTATTATAGCAACAAGTAAAAAATATTGTTTTTTTTTTCAAAATCAACGCTTTTTTTTGTTTATAGCACAAAAAATAAAAACCGCAGAGGTAATCAAATACCACCAAAAGAAAACTCTACTTGTGGGGAAAAAAGGAAGTCAATTTTGTTTGGGAGCCACGTCGCACGACCGTGCAATTGTCAGTTAAAGCGACGCAGTTCCGGAAGCTGAAATTTCACCTGGGCAGGAGGGGGGTATATGTGCCCAGTAAGCAAGTGGCTAGGAGAATGCAAGTGATCAAGATTAAACAAGTCCTGAAACAGGAAGGAGGGGCAAAGTAAGGGGGCTAGAAGGGGGATAAAATGGGGGAAGGTAGTAATGACCATAGCACAAACAGGTGGGGGCTGTTTAAGTAACTCACTGCTGAGACCAGGTTCAAGAAGGTCCTTACCTTTCTCAAAATAGACAAATGTTTCAATAAAATCAGGTTTTGGAGTACGGCTCATGTTTGCGTTTATCTTTGAGATGAGAGCACAGGATCCTCCATCTGGGTCAGCTTACATATTTATCCAAAGCAGAATTTTCAATTGACAATCAGCTCCCCTCTTTGTCCACGTCTGTGCACTGGGAGACTTCACAGGTCCCAGAAGGCTGCCAGACTATTCACAAAGTGCATCGTGGCACAAAAAGAAGCTGGCTGTAAAGCTGCAAGGAGATACAGCCGGCTTCCCACAATAAACATGCCAGTGCCAAGGACCCAATGACCAGTGAAGAACCGGGCTGGGTGAAGACTGGATCCTTGGACAGGTAAGTGTTCCTTTATTAAAGGCAGCAGCTACAGTGTCTAGAGCGGCTGGCTTTCATATTTTCTTTTCTTTCTAGGGTGAAGATTCTTTTTAAGACAAGTGTCCTTAAATAGCATAAATGTGCAGTAATTCACAGAAAATTATCATATTTTATGTTTTATCAGTTGAGAGGAGTCTGATGAAAACAAATATTGATATGATTTTGTATGAGTGACTATGCAACACACTTTTTTTTTAAACTTGTGGTTAGATGATGATGATGATGATGATAATGATGCTAGGCTTAATTTAATGTAGTCTGTGTGTAGTTGACATGTTGTTGTTTTCTTACAGGGGATGCTGAGCATAAGCCATATATTTGTGGTGATGCAGATTCCGATTCTGTTGTCCTTGATGGTTCTGAAGATTATCTCATTCTCGCTTGTGATGGTTTTTATGATACAGTTAACCCTGAAGAGGCAGTAAAAGTTGTATCTGACCATTTAAAGGAGAACAATGGTGATAGCAGCATGGTTGCCCATAAGTTGGTTGCTTCCGCTCGTGATGCTGGCTCCAGTGACAACATCACAGTTATTGTGGTGTTTCTTCGGGACTTTAATGCACCATCTGACACAGCTGAGGAGAACAACCAAACAGAGAGATCGTTCGATGGCGGGCAGGAAGACAATGGAGATGATAAAGAAAATCAAGGGGACTGCAAAGGATCATGGCCACTCCATCAGTGTTCAGCACCGGCTGACCTAGGCGGTTATGAAAGTCGAGATTCTTTCACAGACAGAACTAGTTTAAACTTTGGTCCTGGTATACAGGTTTTAGAGAAACAAGACTATTTAGACCCGTTACATGGAGGAACTGGTGAGCCACATAGTGCCAAATGCTTGCCATGCTCCCAAGTATCCAGAGCTAGCTCACCAAAGAGAGCCAATGGAAGCAAGGATTCTGTGAAAAAGGAGCCTTTAGAAAGGCCTCCTTCTCATGGAGAGAAAGAGTGTGATGAAAGAAGTGTTTCAAATACTGGCTTGGGATATGTGAATATCTTGATGCCCCAAAGTGAAAGCATTATCTCCTCTCAGGAGCTAAAGGATGAATGTTTGGAAGTGGTGGTGAATGGTCCAACTTTTATATCTCCTTTACGCTTTAGAAAAAGGAAAGGTGGGACGAAGGCCAAGCCAAGCTTTTCAAAGCTTCTATATTCCCAAAAGCCTTCTCACAAAGCATGGTCCACTTTATCAATGCCAGTGCAGCACATTGGTAAACGTAGGATATCGGTACATTGCCCTGTAGCTTCTAGGAAAAATAGTGTTAGCACCCATTTGATGAATAGAGCATTGCTTAAAGAGAGCAATTGTATAGCACTGGCAGACCTGCATAGGACCTATCAAATGTAAAGGAAAATCTGAATTCTTTTGTGTGTTATATAACTGTAGTGCTCCAGTGAATTAGGTTAGATTGATCCAGAATTTAATGGCATCCTTCTCCTATCTTATTGTGTTGATCTTACCCCAAACAGTGCACGGTGTGGTACTCAATTTTCATAAAAATTGACATTTCCACAATTGTCTGAGGTGCCAGTTTGATTCTATTGATACTAGAAGGCAAAACTGCTGCCATGTTTGTATCACATTTAAACATTTTCCTAACCACATGCAGCAATTAGTAGAAAGACAATGTTGATTATACTAAAAAAGAGAATACAGTTTGTGCCCTTTGCTGTTAGTTAATTAGTGACTTTACATGGTGCCAGAACCACAGTGTAACCTATATTAAATGTAGTACAAATTGTGTTGACACCAACCAAAAATGTATTTTGTGTGAGTCTCTTTAAGTTTTAATGAGTACCCCTGTGTTGTTACGATCCTGGCCATTAGCAAAAAAAAAAAGGTCCTGTGTTCAATGCCTGCTGGTCCTTATGAAGGTTTAAGTCAACAGCACTAACTCGATTAGTTCCAGCAATTGATAGATCAGGTCAACCAAGAGATTACACCAGATAATCATACAGTGAGCATTGTGGATGTCACTTGAGACATGATTTTCAAATATACACATGTTCTCAATCTCTTTATCCCAAAATTACCACTGCATCTGTATATTTACCTACAAAGTGTACTTTATATTTTAAGTGCTAAATATTACTGTCTGTTATTTTTATAGTTTTTGGATAGATGTCACACTTTATAATGGCAATAAGGCACTGCTGGAGTACAGTGAGCTATAGCCAATATTGAACGATTCCTGCGGATAAGCCAACCTCTACATTGTGAGGAAACTCAGGTATTATAAGGCATGCAGTCAATAGCTACATTATAGAAATGATCCTATTTGGTCTAGGAGAACTTCATAATCCACTATTCATTACCTCCATTGAAAGTGAAGAAAATCAAGAGGAATCTGATCTGAGGTCAGCTGTTTGTAGCTTTTGTTTCCAACCCCAATGAGAGAACAATAACCCTCACAATAAGTAGCATCCATACCCTTAATTCTAATCAATCTGCAAAGAAAATGTTTATTCCTGTGTTAGCACTTCATGTATATTTAATTATTCAGAACAGCATGTTCCTTTTCATATGGGTTTGTTGACCTTCAAGCTGCCTTAATTTCATGCATCATGTTTCCATTGCAAAACTGACTAGTGACTTCACAAAACTATTATACCATAATGATCTTTAAAAATCTCTTCTTTAATTGTAATAGCTACAGGCAGTGTTGTTTCTCAGTCAATAACTAATTAATGAACGCATAAATTTAGCCTCTCTGTTCATTGACTATTTTAATTCAAACCCAAAAGCAATGTATTGAGATACATTTTGACAGTTGCAGTGAAATTTAAAAACATGGTGTTAACGAAAACTAGATTTACTTGACATATACCGTTTGTCTAAAAATGCAAACCAACTTTGTACCACAAACCGACAAGCCTCCTGTGTAATAGAATATTATAGGAATGGTGCAACATTTGAAACCTGTCGTGTTGCACTTGTGGTGTATCCCCAGTTTTTCATGCATGAGATATAATTTTAAACTTATGCAATAGGACAGGCTTTATTCCCTGCAAAATAATATACATACAAAAGATAAATACTCATATATGGTTTTAAATTATTTTATTGTTGCAAAAGAGCAGTTATTTAGCTATAGGATTCTCTGCGTGGAAAACTGATATGCAGTGTTAAAAGGACAAAGAACTGGAATAAACTGATTTTTTTCATAGTCATTTTTTTCATAGTTATGGTGAGGACTTATAGTTATCTGTCCTCTCTTTGCCAGGTCATTTTTTGTCACTAAAGAAGGGGCCAAAGCACACATCATGGCGGGCTGTAGTTCTTTCAGACAGATAAGCTGCACACACAGTGGTGGAAATAAACAGACTCCAGTGAAGGTTCAGGAAAAAAAGCACATCGTAATACTCATTCCTACCTTTTTTTGTCAGCACTATGGAAAGTGCTTATCTATCAATACATAAAGAACTAAAGTTCTCTATTTTGTTCTGCCCTCTACCTGTCCAGTGACATGGTAAAATGCAGCATACAACTGTCCTGTGAATGTAGCCTGTGGGATACACTGGACATAAGATTCAAAACGTTGCCTAAAGAGACCATAAATCTCTTAGGGCCATAAAGGGGTCAGCACTACATAACAAACTGTCTTCATATTTGCTAAAGATAATCCAAATATTTACTGTAGAATCTAGAGGAGGTTTAAAACTCAGAAAAGTATAAAGCTGGCCATAGATGGATAGAAAATCGAGACAGTAGACCAATTGTTTGATTTTCGTATGGTTAGTGTGTTTACTGCAGTCCATTTCTGTTTCAAGATTAAAAATGAATGAACAAACTAACTATTTTTTTTCAAACAAATGATTTTCTTATTGTTTGCAGGTTAATCTTTGGGGGAAAACATTCTTAAGTGTAATGCACATAAGCAGTAGTAGTAAAATAAATCGATCAGAAAAAAAACAATGTTTAATGATGCAAATGATTGGAAACATTTTGAAGTTTGCAAAAAAAAATTCAGATGCAATGATTGGGCCATCATATTAGATCAAAATAATTTAATTATTGTTCAGATATTCATTTGTTTTTCTACTCATCCATGGCCAGCTTAAGGCAGCCTGGCTGCTTGCATTTTAGAGAAATCTAGTGTCCCTCCAAATCAGCCATTTAATACTATACCAGCAGTATTAGAACACCTATAATGAAATAAACACATGGGCAGCCACTACTGACTTTTTGAAAATGCTAATTGTTAGCAGGTATATTGACCCTCTGGTTTTTATAGTGACCTTCTGGTTTTCATACTGACCAGAAACCAAACATGCCAAAATGATGATAAAAGACCTTGTCTAGCTGTGTTCAGTGACTTAAAGCATTGAAAGACTTGCAACACTTTCTCAGACCGGCAATGGCAGCCTTGTATTTTCTTTAGGTGCTCAGATGAGCTCAGGCTGTACTTAAAATCTGTCAAGGAATTGTAAAGTTGAGCAAAATGAGGATCTTTCTTGCATACAAGTAGATTAGACTGAAAAGAGAAACCCTTGGTAGGGTATGCAGTGCAAAATTTATATCGACCTGACCTGCCAAGAAGGTATACATACAGTTCACTATGGAGTGCTTATAATAGAAAAAAAAGTTAATAAATTATTAGTGTTTGTACATTTAAGACCTAAAATGTGAAACAACTCTTTTAGTTACTATACCATTTACCAGTTACCATTTCTGTGCCTTTGAGAGTGAGACAATTACCCTCAAACACATACAATTGTGAGAAGTGTTTTGCTTGCTAAAGGCTGTGTATTACATTAAAAAAAAACACACATTTGTATTTTGCATATTTAGGAGAATTTTAGAAAAGCACATTAATCTCAGACATTGTATCAGTTTTTGATTTCTAAATTTATATTCTCATAATGTGAACCGAAGTCCGTTTTGATCTTATGTGTATAGACTTAAAACCAAAAAAGTGTACCACTAAAGTTCCTTTAGCACAACATCAAATAATTATTTTTACCAACAGAACATTATATACATTTTCAAAACTCCTTAAGTGGATATCATATTATGTCCTGGAGTTTAAGTGGTTAAATCTGAATATATGCTAGCTAGATATCTTTTTTTTTTCTGCCGGTGATTCCCTGTCATGTAAAAACAATCACATCGGCTGTTCAGCTGCTTGATTGTTTTTACAGGCAGCAGGAGGGGACTTTACCATAGAGAATATCGTGGACTCAGATGGTCACTGGCAGTCTCCATGACCTTCGGAGGCCAGGCGCGACATTATGCCATCACGTCCAGCTTTGGCAGAAGTAAAAACTGCAGTTTTCTCGGCTGAAAAACCAGAGTTTTTTTTTATATTATTTCAGGCTTTTTAACCTAGAGGCGAGATCTGGGGACCTATAGCCCCCAAATCTCATTGTAAAGAGGACCTGTCATGCCCTATTCCTATTACAAGGAACGTTTACATTCCTTGTAATAAATAAAAAAGTAAGCCCAACATTTTTTTAAGGGAAAGGTTCAAAATAAAAGTAAAATTATCCAAATAAATAATTAAAGCGCCTCGTCCCTGTTTTTAAAGTGTCACCTATGGATATTTTTAAGTATGGAAGTTTGGGGCCATTTCTGGAGAGTGCACAAATTTAAATTGTGACATGTTGGGTAACTATTTACTTGGCGTAACATCATCTTTCACATTATACAAAAAAATAGGCTAACTTTAGTCTTATTTTTTTTATTCATGAAGGTTTTTTTCCCCCCATAAAAAAAGGTGTTAGAAAAATTGCTCCGCAAATACAGTGTAACATAAAAAGTTGCAACGACCACCATTTTTTCATCCCTAGGGTCTCTGCTAAAAAAAAATACATATAATGTTTTGAGGTTCTGTGTCATTTTCTAGCAAAAAAAATATGATTTTTTTATCTCCCCTATAGTCAACTACACGCACCTTTATGGACCATTATTGGTATTCTGGACATAGATCAGATTCCCCTTTTTTTCATACCATGGATACCTCTCGCGCATCGCCCTAAAACCTTAAATACAATCCTGGCACATACCCGCATAGATTTGAATTCCGTACAATATGCTGCGTGTCTGATCTCTTCATATCTGCCACTTTTACAGCTGTTCAACTGCCTGCTATTTCCACCTGGGAAAACCCTCACCATTTTCAATGATGGATACACAATGGTCCATTCTCTGCTATGGGGAATTAGTTCGTACCAACACTTGCTTGACTCTTGAGATCCCCGATTTGGAAAGTTTCCGATATATACAAATCGATCACTTTATGGAGTCATTAACAAAACACCATGAATTCCCATTACTGTGAACCACTTTTAAAACTAAATGTCATACCAACCCTACAAATCAGGGTCCAATCTCTTTGTTGTATTCTTCTATACTGAACAATACGGGAACATCAACCCCCTTATACTGTGATACGTGGGCAAAAGACCTCGGCTCTGTTCCTCAACCTGAATACTGATGTTAAATGTGGGAGGCCTTGTTCATATCCTTCCATAATGTTTTGGCCCTTGAGAACTCCTTTAAAAACTTGCCCCAAGGTTCATAGGTTATGGATTAAGGTGTACACGTTGGTTAATACGGTTCTCCAAATAAATATACGGAAAGACCCATGGGAAGCCCTTCTGCATAAACCTATCACAGATGTTTTCCATTAGGAAAGCACCCCAATTACTCATATCTTTATGGCAGCAAGGCAAACAATAGCGTGGTCATGGAAAACACCACTTCTAAGTTTTGAAAAGGTTAAAAATTAAGTCCACGGAATGCTCATTAATGAAAGATTGGCGATCCTGGGGGAAACGTACAACAGATCTGATCTGCAAAACCTGGTTAGACCTCGACCTTTTGCTCAAACCTTTTTTTTTTGGGGGAGTTACAGAATCACTAGGATGCTAGTGGATTTGTAAACATGATACTTGATAGCCCTGAAGATGTTTCCCCAGTATATTCTGTGAATGTTTACCTTAAACGTTTCAAACTGTTGCTTACCTCTCATTAATGGACTCCTCATAAGCTTTGCGCTAATTTAGTTATACTGTGTTATATGATCATTTCCATCCTAGCCCTAAATTTAGGGAGGGTTGTCTGTTCAATGTGTATTGATACCTTTTATCACCATTTTGTAATGTGTCTACCTTTTCTACTATTGAAAAATTAAATAGATTTAGGTAAAAGTGAAATAAAAAATGTAGGAGAGAAGTGCCAGAATAGGCCCAGTATGGAAGTGGTTATAGTCACTCATGTGATCTTATGTGCTTCCAGTAATGCATACTTATTTCACTTATCCATCTTCTGTGCAAACACCCTGCACTGGTTGTGCTTTCACCTTATATTTATGACCCACACATCTAATGTAAAGTCATAAAAGGCTTGTGCCCATTTAAAATGGATCCTTTTTATTCCAGCTCCCTTTTTTACCTTTTTTCACTGTAGAGGGTATCTGGTCCCTTTGAATGCAATATGCATAATGCGTAGATTACCGCAAGAAAGAAAACATTATAGTGCTTTACCCTACAAAAAAAATACATGACAACGTGCAAAAGTGCACTACTCCTTAACAGCCACCCATCTAATTGCAGATATTTTGGACAGTTATCATGTCATCCAAAAGCATGTTGTACGGAACCCAGAAGTGGGATATCTAGTGAATAAGCCATAGTATTGGAAATAACAATGGATGGCTGTTAATGAGAGCACTCTTGCATGTTGTAATATGGGCATGAATAAATTGTTTTTAAAGGGTAAAGCACTATATAGTTTTCTTTTTTGTGCTAATCCTTTAATATCTTGGTGTGACAGACTTTTATGATTGCTGGATGGGGTAAGAGTATTGCATTTAAAGGGATCAAACAACCCCTACAGAGAAAATAGGGAGCTGTAATAAAAAGGATCCCATCTAAATGGACACAAGCCTTTTATGACCTTACAATAGATGTGTGGGTCATAAATATATAAGGTGAGAGCACAACCAGTTGAGAGTGTTTGCAGAGAAGGTGGTTAGGTGAAAAAATTATGCATTTGTGAAAGCACAAATCATCACATGGGAGACTTTAATATATATATACACTTTGTTTTGAAAGAATATGTAAACTTTCTGTTAGTAAAAAAAAAAAAAAAGATCTGACGTGGTGCTAAAGGGACAATAGTGCTATTTTTTTGTTGGTATTTAGTCTATATATATATATATATATATATATATATATATATATATATATATATATATATATATATAAGATATGTTCTAGGTGTTAGCTGTGAGTGATTGAATAAGAGTATTTAATTATACAGATATTTGGGGTAGCAGTGCAAAGGTTTTTTGTTTGTTCTTTGGTAATTGATCTTAACATTTCCACTTTTGCAGCCAAATTGGGCTAACGCATACACATAGCATAACATAGCAAAATATAAAGAAATGCCACTATTTTACTTGATTAAAAATCCTACCAAGCTCTCCCCCTCTATTAAGTGGGCTGGAGAGTAATGCTTCCCATAATTAACCCCATCTGTACTGTGCTGGAAGATTTTATTAGTTGTAAACTAGATACAAACAGTCTGTCCTAACAGAGTGTTAAATATCTTAAGGCCTGGGTGTACCAGAGTATGTAGAAGGCAGCAAAACCTGTTAATATGTCAATGCACTTTTTAGAAAACTGTCCCTCAGTCTGCCTCTAATTGCATCTTTATTTTTCTAAAGCACAACAAACGCTGTCTATAGAGTCCTATGTATAATCCTGCTCCTAATAAATAAAAAGGAAAAAAAAAACAATTTGTCAAAAATGGTTTAGTTATGCCCTGTACACACGATCGGAATTTCCGTCGGCAGAGCTTTTTTTCTCAGAAAAAAGGTGCAGGAACTCAACCACGACCCCATTCAGATTTCACAAACAGAAGGAGGGTCTTAAAGGGGCATTACATACCAGGATTGCATTACATACAGAATGCAGAGTTCAGGTGGTTACACACAGAGTGCAGAGCTGTCACTTGTAAACACAGAAACCAGACTTCTGTGTTTACAAGTGATTGTGGTGAGTGGGCACCAAAGGGGCTGAGCCAGAGGTGGTGGAACCGAGTTCCCCCAAGTTCCCCCTGAAAAAAAGCCCTGTCCGTCGGGATAAACTCTGATGTATTTTTCTGATGGAATTCCGTTCAAGCTGTCTTGCATACACACTGTCACACCAACTTCCGACAGTCCAAAACGTGGTGACGTACAACACTACGATGAGCCAAGAAAAGTTAAGTTCAAAGCTTCTGAGCATGCGTATTTTTTTTTCTCCGTCTGAGTTCCATACAGACAAACGGAATTTCCAATAGAATTTTTTTTTTCATCTGAAAAAAAGAGACATGTTCTCTTTCTAAGTCCATCGGAATTTCCCAGGGAAAGTGTTCTTCTTATTTAAATACCACTACTGCATATATGGGGCAGATGAATACCCAAGATGGAAATGAGGCACGGTGTTACTGTATTAGAAACAACTGGTCATCTAAAACATGGTATGCCATAAAAAAATGTTTAAATACAGCACTGCATTAAAACTTAACAGCAATAATGTTCCCCTTTGTTTATTTTTTACATCTATATGTATGTTCATTTGATCAGGAAAAAATGTATGTCTATTGGACAGCCTTTAGGTATGGTTATGCAAAAATACAAAAGGAACTTGGACAGCCGCACTGCAAAAAAAACGTTCCTTTATTTAAAATGAATCACAAAAATAGACATGCCACAGCAAAACTGGAACAAAAAGCTAACGTTTCGCAATGTAGCTTCAGTGCTTAGTCATAGCTAGTGACTAAGCACTGAAGCTACAGTGCGAAACGTTAGCTTTTTGTTCTAGTTTTGCTGTGGCATGTCTATTTTTGTGATTCATTTTAATTAAAGGAACGTTTTTTTGGAGTGAGGCTGTCCAAGTTCCTTTTGTATTTTTGCATTTCCATTGCATTGCTGGCACCCAAGGTTTGGATCCAGTGAAGGAGTTTTCTGATTGCTATTGAGCGGTATTTTCTCTCTCTATTTAGGTATGGTTAGCTGGGGGAATAATTAATGGAACATTTAGAAAAAACATTGCCTACCTGATGAGCTGTCACTAGAGGTATCTGCAGCACAGTATCTTTATCATATTTTAGAGAGTTAAACTGCGATGGTCAACAGATTTGTTGTCCTATGTTTAGGAATGTGCTGACTGACCCTCTGTTTTGGATTGAGTGTAGCTGAGCTAGAACCTCCATCAGCTTTTTATTGCTGTCTAGATCCCCAGAGAGGAAATTCCCCTATTTTTCTGTCCCAGAGCAGTACAAAGCTGACAAAGATTTTAACCTTGTCCCACTCTGTTCAAAACAGAGGAAAAAGTTGAGGCTTAAGTTTTATTTTAGGCCCAAATAAAAAGATACTTCAGCTGACAGATTTGTACAGCTATATCTTCTCACCATCTAGATGTAAGGGTCCCCCATGACACAAGTCATCAAAAGTACCTTTAGTAAAATGGTAGCCAGCCTTGTCAGCTATACTTCCAGCACACTGAAGTTCTCAGCAAATCCTTTACAGCTGCATCTATTCCAAAAATGATTCTGCTGATAGTAAACGGCACATATGCACATCAGCAGCCAGGATGTGCTTACCGTTGTTGTGGAGTGCCATCACACTCATTCCCCAGCAGTAGAGAATGCTGTAGTGTGCCGATGATTGTACTGGGCACCATACTGTGCATGTTCAGTATTTTAATGCAAGCAGCAGACAGATGCAGCTACCTAGTGGAAAAGAGCCAGAGGACATAACAAAAGATTGTCATTTTAGATGCAAAATAAGAGTCCATAATGAAATTAGAGGTATTATTTTACAGTTATATGGTGTATGCAGGTAAATATGTTAAAGATGAGGATTGGTTCCACTTTAGCACCCAGTGTGCATTAGGCATTAAGCAGGGGTAAAGTAAATGTAAGTGCCCCCTGCCAACCCTCTGAGTGTCGCTAGCCATTCAGAGACTTTAGGTCATTGTTAAGAGGTATACGATATTGCTGCTTGTATTCAGTCAAGAGTAGGTGAAAATGGCCTGTTCTTACAATTACAGTTTTCGTTTGAGGATTTGTGCAATGTTTGCTTTCCAAAATCAAGCCCTTTGTAGAGCCCACAAAACTATGGGATTAGCAAGTTGATTTTAACAAGCAGCTGTTAACACTAATAGTATTTTCCAAAAATATATTTTGAAACAAACCTTAGATACTACTAGATGGTCATGCGATTAGGAAGTATCTGACCATCTTCAAGTTAAACTCTTGCTCCCAAATTTGGAGAAAACCAGCAGCATCAGGGTGGTTGGATCATCATTTCACTAATACCGAGAACAGGTTTCAGTTTCAGTTCACCACTGCGAGTTCAGCTGTATGAAATGGACTATAGTGTATTGGCGTTCTGTAACTGGACAGGAAGATCGGAGTAGCTTCTAAAATATTAGCACATATGTTATTCATAGCACTGTTATGCAAATTATCTTAAAATGTAAGTGTAGGCCACTGAAATGTAGCCAAGCTTATTTATTTTCTTTAAGTGGGTGTAAACAATTTCTAGCAGTTTTGAGGATGTTCATAAGGGATGAACAGGTGTGAGAGAGGAAGTAGTTAAATAGCTGCTGACAGATAGTTTTTTCCCCAAAACTTCTGTTGAGGCAGATATATGAGCCTTCTAAAACCTATAGAATGTGTGAACAGAAAACTAGCCTTTGCAGATCAGAGGCCTGATGATGAAAACAATTAAAGGAGATACTGGGTGCTCTAGTGGAGTTGGCTGAATGAAAGAAAAAAGGCGAGACCTTATTTCATAACTCATAGACCTCCACAGCAACCTGTCAAATCCACTTATAAATGGTGGATCTGGAAGCTGGAGAACTCCTTTTAGGAGAATAAACAAGAATTCAGTTTCCCAAAAGAAGCAGTGACCGGGAGGAAAACCTCATGATTCTTACTACATCTAGACAATGTGGAGAGATCTCCTTGAGATGAATCTAAGCTGCACACAAAAAAAGTAACCAAATATTCTCATTAAGGTGTCAAGCGCCTTACAAGACATATATTTCAAAGACCCTTCTAGCCAAAGTGATGGCCACCAGCAAGGTTAACTTATTGGAAGGCTTTGTAACACTCACAAAACAAAAGTTTAAAATCCCATGGTTGAAGTCTGTGGCTACACAGGGGGAGCAATGTGTGCAACCCCCTCAATGTGAGTACCAGTTAGTGAATCAGTAGCAAAAATAGGTAAAAAAAGATAGGACAGGCATCTGATCCTTAATGGTGCTAAGGGCGATAAGGCAGATATCTAGCCCCTAATGATACTAAGAGCTAAATATTGTTCAACCCTCAAATGAAGGAAAGACGCATGAAAAAGGTACATGGGGAACCACCAGCAAAGACTCACACCAGTGAAAATATGCACTCTAAGTTCGATGATGAATCTTTTTGAGAAGTAGAGTTACAAACTTGACCAGGAAAACAGACACTGTGTTTCGACAGTCAAGTGGTAAAAGTGACTAAGCAGGATGGAAGATAAGATAAAAAATCTGACAGAGGGCACAAATTGTTGACTAACAGATAAATAAGTTCAGGATATCACTCTCTGCGAGCCCATTCAAATTCCAAAGCCTGAAAAATCCTCGCTTTTGATCCTTTTGAAGCAGACCTAGCTTCAGCAATGAAAAGGCATAGATTAGGACATACTGATCACATGGTGCTACTATTGCATCCACTGCATCACTCATCAAGTCCTTCATTCTGAAGACATGAAGACAGGTCTGCCCAGTTTCCAGTTGAATCAAGATGCTAGCAGATCCACATTTGGCTTCCCCCAATGCAAATACATATGTTGACACAGATAGAGAACATTTCCCTGGGTTCTGCCAGTTCTTCAGCCCAGGAATGTGCATTGGGGGGGGGAGGCTACGTATATAAAGCTCTGCCAAGGACAGAATAGATTCCACTTATGTTGCAGCCATACGCTACAGATTACCCCCCCCCCCCCCCCCAATGACAGCTGTGGCACTGTCTGACTCAACCTGGACCATATGCCTGGTCAGAAGGAAGGTCCAATGAAGTGATGAGAGATGAATTGCTCACAACTCCAGTATGTTGTTCAAAAGTTTGGAAATACTCTGGAAACCAACAACACTGAACTGGTCCAGAATACTGGCATTTCCCATGACTATCTCACAATGTGAGGAAGCAAAAACATGCCCTCCAATAATACTGGGTATAGAAGCCACCATGACAGGGACATGCTAGTTAAATAACGTAACAGAATTATCTTGTCCAGAAATAGACTAGACTTGTCCATGCTGTGAGGATGTAAAAATCTGGCTATAAACTGAGTGAATGCAACTTCTTAGAAAGTGGATACCTTCAGCACTTGCATAAAGCTCTGTAGGGAAGACTGACAATGGGATTGAAGTTGCCAAATCTGGCCTTACATTTTTCTCAACTTCTCATAGGATGGAAAGAACTTGTATCCAGAAAAGTGATGTGATAAAGTCTATTACTTCTTTGTGTTCAGGATTAATTCAAAATGGTCCAAAGTCCACAGCATGATTGCATGAGTTCAAAGTCATAGAGATCTGTTTGCACAGCAACAGGATTATCTAGATATTTGATGACTGGGATGCCTCTGAGACGAAAAAGGCTCAGAACTGGTGCAAGAACCTTTGAGAACACTTGAGAGTTGAGGATCAAACCGTCTTCCACCACAAAGTGAAGATATTGCTGGAAAGTGGAAATAAAGGAATGCGTATGTAGGCATCCTTTATGTCACTATGTGGATGCCAAGAAGTTTCTGATATAAATGGAGAGAATAACTGACTGAATAGATTCCATCCAAATTTTTAGAGAGTGTATGAAGGTGTTGAAAGCCTTCACATTCAGGTTGAGACAGAGGCCTTCTTTGTTTTTTAAACTGTAAACCAGCATGAGTAAAATACTTGAAACCTTTTTTTGGTGGTGCATCTGAAATTGTTGAGACAAAGAAAGTCCTGCCACAATGTTTGCAATAGAAGCTTCCTAGACATCCGTGCAGGCCATAAGATGTTTCCCTACCTATAATGAAACTGAGGAGGAGAATCTTCATAAGGCACATTTATCTGCAGAGTTTTTGGTCTGCACATATGTCTTGAGGTCATGGAAGCTGAGGAGGTGGTAGACTTTTAGGTCAGGTTGCAGTTCCTGGACCAACGGGATAAGACTACTCACTTCCTGTCCTGCAAAAAAAAAGGTTCCTTTCATTCTTCGGTCATCTATTAAGGATATCCAACAAAATAAAGAAAAAGGCACCCTTCCACAAAGAGTAGTTGCAACAAACATTTCTGTTGCATCAACAACCAATACTTAACAGATCGCTTTGTGAATCAGAACCAAAAAAGGGTACTCACTGTGAAACTAAACTGACTTTAGGGTCTCTACGCCAGCATCCATGTCCCCCATTTGGTGTATGCCACCAAATAGGTGCAAGTGCTTAGCCTGCAGGTCAGGCTAAACAAATCTCAGACACCACACACCATAGCCTAGCCTAGCTTGTAATATGTGATACCAGCCTCAGCCTAAATCCATCCAGGTCTCCATGACTAAGTCTCATGGGGGTGGGTGAAACATGTTGAGGTGAGAATCAATGTGGGTGATAGCGCAAATTGTAAAACATAACATAACATATACAATGGGTGATATATATAGTGTGCACAAAAAGTATCAAAGTGCCAAACTTATAGGTCTGTCAGGGACAGAAAATAAGTCCAAAGAAAGTGCTAAATCATAAATCAGTGCACTAATAGTCCATATTGGTGAAAAGCAGTGTAAAAGGATGTCCACTGGTCCAGAGAATGAGGAAAAGAACACCACCACACAGTTCGTCTGGTCTCCCAGAACTCTCACCTTCAGCAAGTCAAAAAGAGGCATATAAGATGATCCTCTGTGTGGACAACCTCCCTCGGTGGTTTTGTTAGCCCCCACGGATCGGTGGGAAGATAGGTACCTGCGATCTCGGGTGACAGTGGAAAACAGGGGAGGGGGAAGGACAAAGAGCCTCCAATAGTGTGTTATCCCTGGTAAGAAATATTTTAATAAAGAATCGCACTTACAGGTAGATGAATAAAAATTTGCATGTATAAAACAGTGATCGCAGCGATTGCAGCACGTCACTCACTGCAGTCTTTCCCTTCCCTACGCGTTACGACACAGGATCACGTGTCTTCATCTGGGGAATGTTGAGGGGAGAGGCCTGGTTGTAATTAGGCTGAGCCTGTTATCACCTATCACAAGCCAGGCTTGTATGGTGTGTGGTGGCTGAGATTTTTTCTCTCCTTGTTCCGGAAAAAAGGGTACTGCTACACATAAAATGTGACCAGATGTCATCTTATCAAGGCAATCAAAGTGAGGACCAAAAGCAGCAGCTGCTCAATTGATTTAGACCAAGTAGGTAAATTGTGGGAAATAAGGATGGTGGCTGGCCCATATCAACAATAAACACAAGGGTTGTTCCAGTCCTCCAATAGTCTTAAAACTGTGACCGTTCTGTATAGACAACAAAGCAAAACATGTTTTTTATTTCCCAGCAGTGACTTATTATAAGACAGCCACAGGTTCAAATCCCCACCACATTCATGGGCAATTGCACATACTTACAATATAAAAAGATCAGGGTCAGAATAATTGTCACAGCCCTAGTTAATACTCAGAAAGGAATCCCCAAAACAAAACTGTCCTATCCTGAATAGAGCAGTCTAGTGTCATTGAAACACAGCTGGGTTGTTACTGACAACTGCAGGACTGTTGCTAAAAGAACACCAGTATATAAACTAGGAGAACCTGTGCTTGTTAACTAACTGGAGAAAGTTCCAGGATTTAACATGTCCAGCATAAATACATATACTACTACCTGTGGATAGTAGACATTTTTCCAATTCAAGTGAAAAAATCCAGCAAAAAGGAAAGAGACATCCATTCTCCAAGGGACACTAGGCATAACTGGTGAGGTTGGACGGGTATAGTTCTTACTCAGCAGCACATCTCTGTAAACTGATCCTGAGTCTGTTTACATATCTTTAGCTGTCAGCTTTCTAGTGATAGGGATTTGAGTGGCTTTAAAACTTTCCAGTCACTTACACAAGTGCTGGAAGGTAGGGGGAGTAGAGGATGATTCATGAACACCCATTTTCTGATCATTCCTGCACTGCATGAAACAATCAGCACTGCCACTTCTGATTTTAGAGCCACCATTCCTTGGCTGCTGTTGCTGGGAAAGAAGCCAATCAATGACTATCTGTACATGGCTAACCTCGATGGGGTGCACAGTTGACATTATGGGGTCTAATAGATCCTATTTAATGAAACAGCAGGGGTCTATCACTTTCATTACGCTAGGTGATAGCAAAAAGTTAAGTGAAAAGAAAAGGTTTCAAAATGTAGTTTACTAGACGTTAATTCTCAAAAGGAGTGGCTGCCTCACACAGAAGGGCTTTTTATCTTAATGCATTAAGATTTAAAAAAAAATCTTCCTTTACAATCATTTTAACTTTACAGCTTCAGCCATTTTATTCTCTAGGATGCGCTGCTTTATTCTCCAGGTTCTCTACTAATCTTCAGACTAATTAAGTGCATTTTAACATGTGTAATGTGTGAAAAAAGGCTCAGGTAATAAAAGACTTAATGGGCCAAGCCTTCAGTTTTTAAGTGCTTAGTGTCGATCTCTTCTGTAGGCAGCAGTATAACCCTACATTGCTTAATTACCATCAAGCTGTGCCCCTCAGTGGACAATAGAGGAAAAACTAGCTGTGCTGGCAGTAATTTGTAAAAGCACTAGTTTAGAAATGGAAAAGACAACCAAAAGAAATTAGAAATCAGTATTACACTCTAAGCATTCTAGGTCCAACTCACATTACGAAAATCCCACATTAGACACTGATCTAGACTACTTGGAATTCTAGTATGTGAGACACCCCTCAGGCTACACGAGGCAGAAACACATAATCAGTAAGTGTTCTAGAAACCAAAATTGTGACATTTACAGCATACTGCATCTCAATTTTTACTTCCAAACAATTAACTAATCAGGAATATAAACGGCTAATATCATAAAAAAAAGGGTCTCAAGGTAGAACAAAGAAAGCATTGTAATTACAGGCACAAATGTGGTTTTAGAAATAATGTATTCTCAAGACTAGAAGCAGACACAAAATGGTTAACAGTGGTCATGACATGCACCATAAGGTATATCTGGGACAGAACCTATGGTAGCACGGTAGAAGGGAGTATCACTCATATTTAATACCTTAAAAAAGTACAGGGGCTCATTCATTTGTGCCTGAACACAATCCTGGTATTATCTATCAGACAGCTACTGTATCTATATGTGAAAAAAAAAGCATGCACATTTTTACTGGTGAAAGTGTTGCTTTCACAGTCTGCTTAGAAAAGATCTGTGCACATTTCTCAATAGACCTAAGTAACATGATTGTCATTGTACCGCTTTTAACTTCTAAGGCCTTGTACACACAAGGGAATATTTCAGAAAAATCTGCTCGTGTGTAGGGGCAAACGGACCGTTTTGGCCGGATTCCTCCGGCGGAAAAATTTCAAAGCATGCTTTGGAATTTTTCCACCGGATAGCTGCCCGTCAGATATGTCCGCTGGTTAGTACGGCAAACCAGCGGACATATCTGCCCGCACATGCGTCGTATCCTGTGAATGGATCCGACGCATGTGCGCGGAAGTGTTTACTTCCTGGTGCGGTGACGTGGCGGTCACGTGGCGGTCACGTGGCGGCGTCAACGTCACCGCCGCGTCACCGCGCTGTCCGCCGGCGGGGAATTTGATCCGATGGTGTGTACAGCCATCGGATCAAAGCAATGCGGCGGACAGATCCGATGAGAACGGTCCGTCGGACCGTTCCCATCTGATATATTACCTCGTGTGTACAAGGCCTAAGAGTAGCCCTTAGTCAATGGCTGAAAGCATGGCTTACATTTTTCCCACTTTTTATGCCCCTTCTTCCTACCACTATGTAAGTCTAACCATTGCTAAACTTGGCTCAGGTTTCAACTTTCATTTAAATTTCACAAGAATGGGATGCAATAAAGGAGAGCTAATAAGGATCAGGTGAGACTAGCATCATCTATCTTTCTCTATAGGCTTTTTTTACTCTATTACCTAGGGAACCATTTATGATTTATGTAAATATAAGTTTCTATTGACAACGCTGCTGAAAAAGATACTCAATGAGGAAAATAAGTGATTATTTTTAGTTACAAAACATATGTATTTTAATATTTTACAGAGTAGCTAAATCATATTTTTATGACTGTTTGATATATAAATATATAAAGACAAAAGCTGCGTGCGTCAAAGTCTTGATGCACATCACTGCCCTTGTGGAAGGACTCACAAATTTGTCTTAGATTAAAAAAGTATAGATGCTGGATTTACAGGTAGAAAAACAGAAATAATTATAACTTCCAACATCTGTTTATCACATTCTGAATCAGGTCTGTTAGATTGGCGTGAACCTGTGGTGAAATAAAAGGATACAATTATGCCTTTGACATATTGAGGGGGGGACTAAGGTACCCAAATGGTGCATGAGTACTGTAACTGTTGTGCATAAATTAGTCAAGAATGTCAGTTCTAGCTATATCCATATCTTAAAGAAATAGTTCACCTTTACCAAAAAAACGGTCTATGCAGATAAAGGGCATTTGTAGATCAACACAACAACAACATAAACCAAAGTCAAAATACTGCCCTTGATATAGGTGTTGCATACCTCTGAGGCCGCATACACACGATCAGACATGTCCAATGAAACTTGTCCGAAGGACCGTTTTCATCGGACCAGGCTGAAGTGGTCTGTTGGTCTGATGTGCGTACACACCATCGGACCAAAATCCCCTCAGACCAGAACGCGGTGACGTAGAACACAACAACGTGATGAAAAAAGTTCAATGCTTCCAAGCATGCGTCGACTTGATTCTGAGCATGTGCAGGTTTTTGTTCCGATGATTGTGTACTAACCATCGAACCTGTCCGACGGACAGGTTTCCAGCGGACATGTTTTCAAGCATGTTTTGAAACTTTGGTCTGCCGGAAAACGGTCTGATAGGCCGTACACGCGATCGAACATGTCCGCTGAAACTGGTCTGCGGACCAGTTTCAGCTGACATGTTCGATCGTGTGTAAATGGAAATGGAAATGAAAAATCCCAGAGATCACATCATCCCATTCTGCCTTGTTGTTCAAGCTGTTACTGTTCACAGGAGTGAGCTCTCAAACAAGGAGCTCTGAGGTTTTGCATCAGGGGGGTTGGAATCAGAGAAGAAGCTCTCTCTTGTGATGGTGGAGATAAACAGTAAGAGCTAGGAGACTCTTATCAATGTCCAAACAGCAAGGCAGGATGGGATGGTGCAATCTGAGAGTTTTTCAGACAAGCTTCAGAAGGTACATAAATGGCCTACACCAATAGCAAATGTTTTATTCAACTTTGGTCAAAGCTGCACAGTTTGGTTTATCCACAGATGCCCCACCTGCACAGGCAGTTTTTTTGTTGTAAAGGTGATTAATGATTTAAAGTATAACTATACCCAAGAAAAAAAATGTAATATATTGCAACTTACCAGGCCTTTAGAGATGGTAGCTGAATTTCTTTTGGGTTTCTTTTTTTCCCTCAGGCTATTTTCTCCAAGTACAGAAAATTCCCGATGATTTGCCACAAATGCTGAGTCAATTTAACTTCCTGTGAGCGTAGCAGAAAACAAGCAACATTATCATTCTTTTGTAAACTACTATTCCCATTAGCCCCAAGGTAATGAAGATGCGGTAAAGGCAGTCATATTTGAAGTCCAGCCTGAGTAACAACCATGGCTCTTCTCTTTATAGATACAGTGGAGTCAACATAGTACAGGAAGTGTGTTATATATGCAGGATTAATTTGTGAAAATAAAATAAAAAGGGCATAATAAACATTTTGCAGCCACCACATCTAAGGACTTGCTATCTACAATATATAACCTTTTTGGTTTTGGGCTACAATACGATTTTTATAAACAGCTTCATAAAAACAGTGACAGAAAAGAGAAGTTACACTTAAAGCGTAACTTTGCCTAAAATAAAAAAATACACATATGATGTAGTCTGTGACTAGCATTAACAAAGCAATCTTTGGAAAGATTGGAAAGAAACTACAGCAATAGCTGGAGTTCGGCTTTAAACCTTTAGTCACTTATGTGAATTCCATCTAAATCTACTAATCCATCTAACACTACTCTATCCACTGATTGAAAATGCCGCTGTCCGTGGGTACCTATGTTGCTCCTCCATAGATACAGTGGAGGAGTAAATGTAGCCACCTTAAGACAGAAGGTATATTATTGGCCAATTACCATATAAAAATAAAGTAATGGAAAAAAAAGGCAGCCACCATAGCCAATGATTGGTAAGCTATGATATATTACATTATATTGTTTATGGGTTGTTTATGGGTTTAGTTATGGATTTAAAGTACAGTGAATTTGCAAACTTTGGTGGAGATTTACTAAAACTGGAGCAACCAGGTTCTAACTTCAGCTTGTTCAATTAAGCTTTGAAATGAAGCCCCTGTTCACATCTGGCCAATTTGACATGTGATTTGACATGTCAAATCACATGCCAAATCAAAGCTCATTGCCGAATCGGTTCGCCGCCAACTTTGTCGCGCCACACATTCTCAAAAGTAATTCTTGCACTACTTATGGTGACTTTGGGGGTGATTTCAATAGACATCTGTGGATATCTTTCTAATTGCCCCCAAACTCTCACTGAAATGCGGGTTTGAAATTGTGAGAGATCAGCTGAACTCGCATGATTTCAAACCCGCCTTCAGTGTGAACAGATTTTGCACTTTTCAGTTTTAGTACACCCTTCTTACCTATTGTGTTGGAAAATAATGTCATTAAAAACTCTGGAATGTTTGTATTTATAATAAAATGTAAAATATTTACAGATAGTATTATTTTAAAGACACTAAAGTCTTGTAATGTTTTTGACCATTTATAGATTTTTAATCTGTATTATGGGCCACTGAGGATGGTTACTCTATGCATATTGCATGTTCTCTGCCAGTGCAAGGATGTTGGCATTCATACATATTTGAGCATTCTACAGTCACCACTTGATTTGTATGCACCAAGTTGCCATTAAGTGATTATTGAGAAAATATACTGTAGCTGTGATGCATGGTTCTTTGTTGGTTTTGAGATTTCAATTATACAGGGCAGCTACATCACTAGTGTTGTAGAACACATGATGCACATTTGAGAGCCTTTACACTGCACAGCACAGCACATCTAAAATATAGGGTGATGTAAACGTGGTAATACCTTTAAAGGCCTATATGGAAAAAAAAAAAGAAACTAGAACATGTAGGCACATACCTAGAAATGCAAGCTGTGAGCAATGCAAGCTGTACCTAGTATTATGGTTTCCAATGAAATACAGGATTAGTGTGCAGCTGTGTACAATTGATCTGCTTTAAATAAATGAATGAAAATGAATGCTGAAAGGGAATTATGAACAATGTTGACTTATCCTCCATTGGTGGATACTGTTCTTTGTCCAGTTACTTCATTTCATTTGCTCTTTACTTTCTCATAAGCTACAGTATTGCTGGACATAAATTTACTCAGATAAAATGTGCCTATGAATGACCAGGCTATAAATGAATTAACACTATGCAGATATGTGCAGAACAGCTTCAGATTACCAGGCTTTGTTTATCAAAGTGTCTAGAGTGAGAAAGCGTCTTGGGCAGTCGGTGTTGTTCCACAGTAACCAATTCACTTTTTTCCTTTTACCATACTGAAAAGGGGGAGCAACACTGATTGATCTCAGATAATTTACCCCTTAGGCTGGGTTCACACTGTTATGCAGAGTGTCTCACAGCAGGGTTCCAGTACGTCACTGGTTCTCCATTTCAGGGACGAATTCGGACCTGAAATTGACCAGAAGACACACAGGACTTTTCTGCAAACCGCTCTGCAGCCTTCCCGGAGATGTGTGAACCAGCTCCATGGAGAGCCGGTCACAGTCTCTTGACATGCAAATTGGATATACGGGGAAACCAGCATCCAATACGCACCAGTGTGAATCCAGCCTTAAACACTTGGATTAAAGAGGCAACATAGTTACATCTTATTTTTTCAATAGGCACGTAATAGGAGCTAGTCTATATGATTTCGAAGTGAGGATCGTTTATAAAGGTTTTCTTGCTAGGTAGTGAAGTTGTTTTTACAAGTACAATGCTACAGTTTCTGCCACATCTTTATATTTACATCAAGGAATAATCCTGAACTAAATGTTTTTGTGTAGAACACATATGATTAAAAAAAATCTGCAAGACCAAAATTGCTCAATGTAAGTAACATGGAATAAAGAAGGACAGTTTGAGCCAAAATGAACAGAAAGTAAAGTGGGGCAGAATGTTAGGGGATCTGAAACAAAATATTATCATGTATTCCATAGGAAGACTGGTGTTAAATGCTAGCTATGCCACATATCATTTTTGTGACTTGGACATTACAGTATAAATCTATGATACCTATGTATACTAACAGTAGTGGTTTACCAGTCCGATATATAACGCTCTATTCTGTGCTTTAGATAACAGAAGTTTTGTGAAATACAGTGTTCTCTCAATCCCACTGGTGATTAGAAAACTGTGCCCTTATTTGCTGCTTGCTGATGTAAGCAATAAGTACCCCTATAACTAATGATATATAACATCTCTGTATATTGTAATTTATGATGGTATGACTTGGTGATAATGTAAAATAAATAAATATATATATATATATTAATATATATATATATATATATATATATATATATATATATATTAGACCATTATGAAACTATAAAACATTGTATTTATTACCTGTCAATGCAGGGGTATATTCCTCAAGTTGTGTGTTATGTAGTGTGTTCCTAGTAGTGCTGGCGTGATTAAAAAAAAAAAAAAAAAAATGATAAATAAAAAAAAATAATGTATAGAAATCCAATAAAAAAAAAAAACTGGAGTATCCCTTAATAACATCTGGTAGGAACTAAAGTGTAGTGTTAGTTTCAAGAGAATATATGTCCAAGCCATCAACCTAACACTGTTAAGAACTCGCTTGAAAATGATTCACTGTGAGTTGATAGACACCAACGCCTGTTGGTATGCTTGTACACACATTAACGTGTTTTAGTTTAGAAGGGGTCCTGCATCCCCCTCCCATTGCTGGGAGCACTGTATTTGGCTCGAAGACACGTTTTTATACATATGTAAATATTATGTTTGCCTAGAAGTGCCATCAGTTGAACTTGCAGAAAACAGCATCACAGACTAACAAAAATAACGACCGAAACTTGGGAATCTGCATTCAATATTAAAATGACTTCTGGCCTATTATTACCATTTCTCTTCCATGACATTTGGTCACTTAGAATTAAACATATTATGAGTTGTAAATTGGTTGTCATACCGAGCTATGCTCAACTCTTGAATAATCAGCTGCTAACAGATCTTTTTATTAGCACAAACACAAAATTGACAAGGCCTGGTAGAAAATGATTTTACACTAAAGCATACCAATAAGTTATTTTTTCCTCTTTGTACATTTGGTCTCCTGCTTACTCTAAGAAGAATACAGATAATACTGTATATAAAACTAGACTACATATATTCTAAGTCATGAACATGGCTATTTCTCTACTACAGTGATGTGTTTCAAAATCTTCATGTATGGTATACAAAGAGTCTAATATATGTTAAAAATGTATTTTCTTTTATTTTCACCTTTTTTTTTAAAGAGTTTAAATGCACTTTTTATTGAGATTTAATTTGTTTTTGTTCATAAAACAAGGGCACTCTACACTAATTGGATACAACTAGTTTTGTTTTAAAAAGAGAAGACCCATCTGTGTATTAACTAAAATGCAACTTGTTCTATCAGAAAAAAATAAACTGTTGTTGGGATTTGACCAGTATAGTAATAATAAAACTATAAAGATTTTTTCATGTGTACTCTCTTTATTGAAGTGTTTTGTGATTAGATACATATTAGCCTTAAAGTGGTTGTAAAGGCTTCAGGTTTTTTACCTTAATGCATTAATGCATAAATCCTTATGTGGCTCCTGGCCAATCAAATTCTGTGACGAGGGGACAGAGACCACCCCCTCTGACACAGGCAGCTCTTTTGACTTGTAGGCCAAGAGGCGATGGTCCTGCTGGAAGCTTTCAGGCCTTTACGTGGTTCATTCAGAACAATGAACAGATGTTCCGCTTTCATGATACCAGCTGGCACATCGATATAGGCTCTATATGGTATGGGTATGGGCCACATGCAGCTAGCTCACTTCCTGGGTGTTAACTGAAAGGAATATAGGGAGTACAGTCTCTTGTGTAATGTGAAACCTGGAGGTCACTTTAGCCACAAATCCAAGCATTGATCTGAGTACAACCCTATCTGGAAAAACTGTGGGAAACGATTCTCTAAACCTTAGGGCTGCCAATTCTGACATCCCCCTGGCTGACATTATTGCCACCAAAAACATTTTCACTAAAAGATGCCACAGAGAGTTAGGCTGATTGAAGGTGTCTGTCAGAAAGTCCAGTACCAATAGAAGATCCCATTTTGGGATCATGTGGGATCTAGGCGGCTTCAGCCAAATTGCAGCTTTGAAAAACTGTGTAACCAAAGAACAAAATGGCCATTGGGTAAAAGTGAAGACAGAGAGAGAGCTGAAACATGGCCCTTTCGCATACTTACACACACAAAGGCACAACCCAAGCCTTGCTTCAGGCACTCCAGAACAAGCCATACATGTGACTGAATATGCCACAAGGTAAGTAAATACACACAGGCAGCAGCATAGAATACTCATGCACAACCTTGTTACCTGTAGGGGGGGTAACAACTTACCTGCAAAATCTTTTTCTTGGAGTACATCACAGGACACAGAGCACCATAGTAATTACTTTGTGGGATATACGCCACCTATAGGTGAATGGACACTGGTACACTCAAGAAAAACAAGTCCCTTTCTATATAACCCCTCCCATACTGGGAGCCACAGTTTTTGTAGCAAAGCAATATGTATATATCCCAATAAGAGGGGAGGGACCTCTGTGTCCCATGATGTACTCCAAGAAAGGGATTTTTATAGGTAAGCTGTTATAAAAATCCTACTTTCTTTATCGTACATCATGGGAAACAGAGCACCATAGTAATTACTATGTGGGATGTCCCAAAGCAATGCCATCTGGGGGAGGGACATAAACAAAAGCGGCCGCCGTCAGGCATGAGGACCTATACTGCAGCCTGCAGCACAATGCGCCCAAAGGCTGCAGCCTCCTGACATTTAATAAAATTTTGTGAATGTATGCACTGATGACCAAGTAGCGGCCTTGCAAATCCGAGTCATAGAGGCTAGGTGATGCACTGCCCATGAAGCACTGACTGCCCTGGTAAAGTGCACCGTAACCTGAAAAGGTGGAACTCTTCTTTTCAGACCATAAGCCCAGGGCCGCCATCAGGGGGGTACAGGCAGTACACCTGTAAGGGGCCCAGGGATCCCCAGGGGCCCTGATGGGAACCCCCGTCCAGGGGCCAGGGGCCACCAGGGCCCCAGATGGCAACCCCCTCTTTTTTTTTATACAAAAATATATTGTTTTATAAAAAAAAAATGTTTTAATATATTTTATTTTATTTTTTATTAAAGGGGCCAATTTTTTTTCTTTAAATTTTTTTTAGAGGTCCGGAGGCCCCCGGGCCCCGCATGGCAACCCCCCTTTTTTTTTTTTAAAAAAAAACATATATTGTCTTAATATATTTTTATTTTATTTTTTTATTAAAGGGACATTTTTTTTAGGGGTCTGGAGGTCCCCAGGGCCCTAGATGACAACCCCCCCTTTTTTATAAAAAAAATATTTTTTATATATTTTTTTTATATTACACACTATATATATATATATATATTAATAATAATAATTAAAGGGCCCAGAGGTCCCCAGGGCCCCCGGATGACAACCCTCCTTTTTTTCTTTTGTATTAAAAGGGCCCAGAGGTTTCTTTTTATTAAAGGGCCCAGAGGTCCCGGATGGAAAGCCCCCTTTTTTGTAATTTCCTTTTATAAAAAAAAATGAGGTCCCCAGGGCCTCAGGTGGCAACCACCCTTTAAAAAAAAATTATATAATATATATATATATATATATAAAATATATTTTTCTCTCTTTTTTTTTCTTTTTATTAAAGGGTACAGAGGGCCCCAGGGCCCCCGGTGGCTACCCCCTTTTTTATATATATTTTTCTTCATTTCTTCTTTTTGTAAAGGGCCCCCCCGCTTCTCAATTCGCGGCAGCCCCCCCCCTTCTCAATTTCATGCGGCAGCACCCCTCCCCCCCCGGTTCTCTGCTCCAGGGGGCCCATGCCTGAAGCTGTGTAAGGGGCCCCTAAATTTGTGATGGCGGTCCTGCATAAGCCTGACTATTCACCTGGCGAATCCACTTAGCAATAGTTGATTTCGATGCTGCCTGGCCCTTTCTGGCAGCACAAACAAAACATCAGTTTTACATATCTGAGCTGTTGCCTTCAGGCCTTGACTGCTCCCACTTCATTGAGAGAATGTAACAATTTTTCTTCTGCAGAACGAGGTTCTGTAAAAAAGGAAGGCAGGGAGACATCCTGGTTCAGATGAAACCCTGACACTACCATGGGCAAAAAGGTTGGGTCCTCACGCAACACCACCTTGTCCTTATGAATAATCAAGTATGTTTTTTTACACGAAAAAGCACCCAAATCTTCTTGCAGAGGTTACCGCAACCAAGAACACCAATATTTAGGAAGTGATTCAGATCCTTGAGATCTAGAATGGGTCCGACATCTCCACTTGGTTTTGGTACCATGAAGAGATTTGAATAAAACACCATTCCCTGCTCTTCTGAGGGGGCTTCTATTATCACCCCCTGAGACATCAATCGGTCTAGTGCCAGAAATAAGGACACTCTCTTTACTGGGTCCTTGGGAATGTTTGATTTTAGAAAACAAATCTGTGGAAACTCTAGCTTGTAGCCTAGGGATACCACAGAGATGACCCACTTGTCTTGGACCTCCTGTTGCCAAGTTTCTGAAAACCACGTTTTCCCCCCACTCAAACGAGCGGGGGCGCCCCTTCATAAGGAAGCCTTGGGATTCTGTTTTGTGGGCTTCTGACTCCAGGGCTTCTTCTGGCCCTGTGCTTAGCCATGAGGCTTACCCTTTGACCCTGACAGCAGAGGCCATCATGATTGCCTGGAGGCTGTTGCCCCTGGCACTGGAGAGGAAGCACGATTTGAATGAAGGATGCCTATGCCTTCTCTCAACCGGCCGGGTACTCTTACCACTAGACATTTTTTGGATGTATGTATCAAAATCTTCCCCAAACAATGTTTCCCCATGAAAAGGAAAACCAGCCAGGAGCTTCTTGCATGGCAACTCGGCTGACCAATTCTTTAGCCACAGAATTCTATGCATATGTACCAACATGAGCACAAGTCGTAACGCCTGATGGATAGAATTCTTTATGGCGTCCACTGCAAAGCATAAGGCCCTAGGTAGCTCAGCTAAATCTTGGGCTTCTTCTCTTTGACCAGGCACCTTCTTGATAACCTGCTACTCCAGGTTGTGCTACCGCACCTGCTACAGCAAACGAGGCCTTAGGCAAAGATTGCAGCTTTTTATCGTCTGGATCTCTAAACACTTAGACACTGTCCGCTGGACAGGTTAAACTCCTGTTTACAAAGGAGATAGCAGCATTTACTGCTGATAAACCCCACTTTTTTGTAAACATTTCCTCCATAGGGTAAATAGAAAACCTTTTAGGAGGAAGAAAATGCTCATCTGGGTGATCCCAGTCAGTATAAATCAGGTGCTCCAGTAATGGGTGCACAGGGAAAGCATGCAAACCCTGTGGGGGTTTTAGTGAGCCCAAAGGGGAAAAGGAAACATCATCCACCTCTGCTGGGGGCAACTTGTATCCACAATGGACTAATTCCGTAAGGTATTGAATCTGCAGTTTTTGGGATTGCGAGGCTGAAAAAGGTTCTTCAGATGCTGAACCCTCAGAAGAGAAGCCATCCGTATGCCTTTCTGCTTGATTCTCCAAAAGGTATTTTAATAGCGGTTACAACACTGGGAGGTCAAGGGCCGAAGAAGGGGATCTCCTGTGTTTTCTCCCATCGTGGGAGGAAGATGCAAGCATCTCAGCTATCTTCCCTTCCAAACCAGCCAGCGTTGAAGTCAAATCGTCCTTAGTGACGTAAACAGAGTCTGAAATGTTGGAAGCAGCTACAACACCTGAGAGGTTACAGTTACTCCAGGTCCTTCAGGGGAGGCTTGAATCATGGGCGTTTGATTAGGAGCCTTTAGACCCTGACCGCAGCGACCTTGCGCTCCCCCCGCTGTATTTCCCCTTTTATTGCAGGAAGACATAGTCCTAAGCACAAAAAGCAGAGGTACTAGCACAGTGCATCTACTGCCAAGCTTTAGTCCAGCAAATGAATATTATGACGCTATAATTGCTTAGTCTGAATGCTGAGTAGACGTGCCTTAAAAATGCCTGTATCCATCACCCATATAGCTTGCATGCCCTTGTATGCTTCCGTTAGCCAACCAGACACTTTAAGAATGAAAAGCTTTTAAAGTTTCCATGTGAACGCCATCGGCGTCTAAGCCACACACCCTTTTTTTCTTTTAAAGGAGAGCTCTTCCTGCTCACGCGAACAGGTTGGTCCCATGGTGGGGACGGCTTGGGGTACCACCAGGGGGATCCTCACCGCTGTGCTGGAGGCGGATGGTCCTTTCAAATCCCTACCGATGGTCTGACAGAGTGGAGAAGGAGCAATGCTATCCGCAAAAAGTGTTTGCTGACACTAAGCATAAACACAGGGGAAGCATTGAATGTTAGACACCAGTTATGTTACACTTTTACACCCTCTAGTAGCAAAACACAGGCAAGACATCGTCCTCTCAAAAAGAAAGTCCCTAAGTGAACCATTATGCATTTCTTAGGTTCTTTCTGACTTGCCACTCAGGCCACAGGATACTGCTGAAAATCACAGACAGACCCAATCTTCACCCATTACAGCAGGCCGTGTCATGACAGACCTTCAAAGACCGGGTCCCCTTTGTATATGGGGTCCACTTTCTTGGACCTGTACAGCACCCTGCCAGAGCCACCCTTTGGTAAAGTATATACGTTACCAAGGTGCCGGATCCCAGAGTCCAGCTCTCAAAAGAGAAGCATTACAGGCCAAAACCTCTCTCTTCTTCCTTTGAGGTTCGGGTACCATCTATTTTGGCTCTTTCAGAAACCTTGAATGGATGCGATTGCATAGCCCCTTGATCCCATCAGGGATTTCTTAGTGGAGCTCCTCTTAGCACTTCATTAACCGTGACCAACACCTTAGATTCTGGTGAACAAACTGAGGTACTCCCAGTATGGAAGGAGTTATACAGAGGGGGACTTCCTGTCTTTTGAGTGTGCAAGTGTCCATTCACCTATAGGTGGCGTATAACTCACATAATATTTACTATGGTGCTCTGTGTCCGGTGTACATGCGCATGGTCATAGAAAAAGATTGCTGACACCAGGAGTCCCCAAAACAGGCTAATAGCTGGTACAAAAAGCATCCCCATGGACCAGCAGCAGGGCTCCCTGAACAAGAGACTGCATCCAGCCTGGATACTGAACCTGGATGGACAACCAGTCATTTAGATCGGCTAGGTGGAGAGACACCACAATCCTGATGCAGGAGGAAAAGAAGATGTCAAGCTTCAAGTGGGAGGCAAATTTACAAGCTACAGTCCTGATATAGTGGGAGGGCAGGACCTTACCTAGGCATGCTAACATGGAGCTGTCAAGGAAAAGTCATTTTTGGTGAGATAATCCCTAAGGCATGGGTGCTCAATCTGTGGCCATCAGCTGTTGAGGAACTACACGTTTCATCATGTCACTGCATTTGGGTGTCATACTCCTGTCATCCTTGCAATGCCTCATGGGACCTGTAATTGTGCAACAGCTGGAGGGTCACAGGTTGAGCACCCTTGCCCTAAGGGTTAATCTTGGCTAAAGAGATGCAGGCACTGCAACTTTTCTCATCACAGCACTCCAAGTGCACCAGTGGATAAAAATGAATGCACAGAATCAGAATCCAAAAAAACTGGAATGTACAGCCTTTTCTTCAGAGTAGAAACAGGTAAGAATCTGCAACACATTTTGTTAAAATGCTGTACACTAATCACTTAGAGGATATTGTTTTTTTTTCCTCTCAACAAAAGTGGGGTTTTCTTACTGTTAAGGTTGGGCTAAAGATCCCTCTGTTAAGAGATTTTTAAATCCAGAATAAGACAAAAATCTCTGTTGGTACTGTGAATACGTTTTATCTACAGCTGCCAGGTATTTCCCAGATTCCATGCAAAATTCGGAAATGTGAAATATTTGTTTTATTCTGGACTTTAAAGTCCCTTAAAAAATACCTCCAAATTGCAGAATTTTGCATGGACTCCTTAAGGTCGGTAATTTCCTCCCTGCAAAACACCTGTCATCTGTAGACAAAACGTATTCATGGTATCAAAGTCCAACCAATGTATTTGTCATTTTGAACTTAAAAATCCCTAACAGATACCTTGGTTGGACTTTGGTACCGTGAATAGGTTTGAATATAATCGTTTTATGTGAAGGTACTGGCACAACTATTCCCTGGGAGAAGAGATGGCTTAGGGCATCCTGCAATTTGACTATCCTTGGGCAGTAATTGGTTAATTTCAGAGAAGAAAGCAGTCAGAAGGTTGAATTTTGAACACTATTTTGTGTCCCTTTGACCTCTGGGACCTAGAGAGAGAGAGAGAGAGAGAGGAAAACTAACATATTACCCCCACACTTAGGAGCTAGTAACCCCATTTATTGTAATGATCTTTGGGGAAGACTTGGCAGATTTTGTGAGCAAAACCTTTCCCCCACGAGAGAAAGGCTGAACTTAGTTTTAGAAATTGAAGCCTGGCTAGAGTGGTTAGGTATTCTGCGTTTTGTGGAGGTAGAGGCTCCGGAGGAGGGGAAGGGGTGGGCAGGTGTTGAAATCTACCTCTGGAAGCAAAACCATCCATCCAGTGACTTTTTTGATCAATTGGTCACATGAACATGCAGGGGGTATAAAAAAAAAAAGAGAAAAAAAGAAAAATGTGGTAGGGATTATCAAAATGAGTTTTCCATGAAGAGGGACGTTCCCTTTATGTTCAAAACCTGGACATATTAACCACTTAACGCACGCAGCATGTATATGTACATCCACAGAATGGCACATACAGGCAGATGGGCGTACTGGTACGTCCCTGCCTTCCCGCAGGTCGGAGGTCCGATCGGGACCCCCCCCCGCTACATGCGACGGTTGGTAAGTGTGCGGGAGCGATCCGCGATGAGGGTGCGGCTATTCGTCTCTAGCCTTCCCCTCGCGATCACTCCCAGCCAATCCGCTTCCTCCCCCATTCTCTGCCTGTGTAAGTGTAAACACAGGTAGGGGGAAGTGATGTCATCTCTCCTCGCAGCGGTCTTTTTGACTGACGCTTGAGGAGAAAAGACATCTGTAACTGTGAGTTGCACCTAACAGTACACTGACACAGTCACACATAGGCACACAACCCCCCAGTCACCCCCTGTCACAGTGTCACTATTGCAGTGATCATTTATTTTCTGATCACTGCATTTAGTGTCATTTGTGACAGAAAGAAGTGTTAGGGCAGTTAGCTTTAGGCCCCTTTAGGTCCAGGGTAGCCTCCTACCCCCCCTAATAAAAGTTTAACCCCTTGATCACCGCCCTAGTTAACCCTTTCACCCCGTATTGCCAGTGTCACTAAGCGATCGGTTTTCTGATCGCTGTATTAGTGTCACTGTTGCCGCTAGGTAGCTAGTTTTTTTTTGAGGTTCGCCGCCAGGTTTATATAGCGTATGGTACCCCCATAAATAAAGGTTTTAACCCCTGATTGCCCCATAGAGAACCCTTTCACCAGTGATCACCGTATAAGTGTCTCTAGTGACGCAGGTTAGCCAGTTAGTTATTTAGTTATTTAGGTTTTTAGAAAGCGTCAGGTACCCCCATATATTACCTAATAAAGGTTTTAACCCCCTGGTTGCCCCCTAGTTAACCCTTTCACCAGTGATCACCGTATAAGTGTTACGGTTGACGCTGGTTAGTTAGTTTGCTGTTTATAGCATCAGGGCACCCGCCGTATATAACCCAATAAAAGTTTAACCCCCTGATCGCCCGGCGGGTGATATCAATTAAATGTTAGCATCAGTCAGGGTCTGTGTCGCCCCAGGCAGCGTTAGGTTGGTGCCAGGTTAGGCATCGTTAAGTTAGCGCTTACACCCTCGCGCATAGCATACACCCCCCCTTAGTGGTATAGTATCTGAACGGATCGATACCTGATCTGATCAGATCTATACTAGCGTACCCAGCAGTTTAGGGTACCCAAAAATGCATTGTTAGCGGAATCAGCCCAGATACCCACTAGCACCTGCGTTTTGCCCCTCCGCCCAGCCCAACCCACCCAAGTGCAGTATCGATCGATCACTGTCACTTCAAAAACACAACACGCATAACTGCAGCGTTCGCAGTCAGGCCTGATCCCTGCGATGGCTAACAGTTTTTTTTGGGAGCGGTTTCTACGTTTGCTTTTCTACAGTCAGGTGCTTTTTTACCTGTGAATCATCACCAGTGTACGACTAAATTTAGAGCCCAAAATGGTAAAGCGAATGTACACTGGTGAAGAGGCCTTCAGGATCCTGAGCATGTCATATAGTGAAGAGGAGGTCACACATCTGTCAGATTCTGGCTCAGAATACGATCCAGTTTACGACAGCGGCTCCATGTCAGATAGTTCTGACTAAGAAAGTTGTGGTCCCTGCTAAGGCCAGGCATACCCGACCCCGTTCTGATGTTGAGCAGCAAGAACCACAGGACCCTGATAGTAACTTCCTCTAACTTTGGACATGTATAGGGGAAATTCAGAAAGGGAAGGGACCTCTATGGTGTAGTATGTTAAAATAATTTATTTATGACCAGAGTCAAGATACTCACATTGAAAAGAGTATAAGTGTGCACAGAATAAAACGAGCAGTGAGCTCGCAGCCAGGACATAACTTCTGGTTTCCGTATGTCCTAAGTGTGTCATCACAGTCATGCGACTTCATCAGGAATACACTCGACTGGAACCCCCTGGGAAGAACATGGAAGAACATGGAGAGGGCCCCCCTGCCTTGAGTGATTATCTAGCCCTTGAATTTTACCTTTTTATTCATATTTATTATTTTTTGCAATTTTATTTATGATTAGTAATTTATTTTACTCATTGCAATATATGTGGTACATAGCTTATTTGCCACTGATTAGCACTTTATAATTTATTCTGGAGCGCAACACCAAGCATTGATTTTTATATAAAAATACCTTATCTGTATATTTTTGTCGTATTTTGGGTTTGTGAACTTTGTCATGTGTAAACAAAAAGACATGGGCCCAGATTCACGTACATCTGCGCATTATTGGACCGGCGTAGCGCACCACCTTTACGTTAGACTTGCAAAATTTTGTCGCGTAATCACCCTATTCTCGTAGCTTTTGCGCAGAAAATTGCGCATGCGTAACGTTATTTCAGAGGCGTAAGGTGGAGTAATACAAATTGGGAAGGAAGTGGGCGTGTTACATTGAAATGAGCCGTGACCCCATGCAAATGAAGGGCCGGCCGGCTCGCGCATGCGCGCTTGAAGGAGACCATGGTCAGCTCCGCTGTGCGCATGCTCACAACTCGGGAGCGGCGCAATCAGTGAAATTGGAAATGGACTAGGTCAACTTTGTGAACTACGCAAACAGCATAAATAGACAGACACAAACGCACTTGCATTGCAAAAGTACATCCCTTTGTCCCTTCCCATTTAACCAAGTGCTTTTGTCCTGTTGTTCGTTGCGTTGTGTTTTGTGTGATCAAGTGTTTGTTAGTAGATCTTTGAAAGTGTTTTTTGATAAGTGTTTGAGAGACTGTTTGTTTGATATATTTCTGTTTGTTTGTTTTCTTGCTGATTTTTTGCTGAGGGGGAATGTCATGCATCTGCCCCTCTTCTCCTTGGCAGACACTGGACCGGGTCTCGAGGTTGTAGAGCAAGTCTCCCAACTTTTTCCATCCTGTTGGGACACAGTCCCTGTTCTTTTCTATTTATTAGGCATTATCATTTATTTTTGTTTATTTTTATTTTCAGTATACCATTTTTAAAACACTCCTGATGAATGGCTGTAATGCCAGGAAACGCGTAGAGTGCCACTAGATGCCAACAATCACCTGTTCATATCTCATACGTTTTCTAATTGATCTATTTTATTATGTATATCTGCCATGTCTGTTTTTTATTTGTGTATTGCATGCTATGTAGCAGCATATTTAGAGTAAGTCTTGTGACTACCTATCTATTTGATACAAAATATTTGACATGTATATAAGATTGTAACCAATAAATCATGTACTGTAAATACAATTTTATGTCATTTTTCCCTTTGGCATGGCGCTCCCTCATTTAAAGTCCCACAAACTCCTCTCCTTTATATAGCTGATTTTTTGCTGTTTGTTTTTGTGACTGTTTCTTGCTGAGTGCTTGTGTGATTTTTTGGGTGTTAGTTTTCTCTTTGTGTGTTCTTGCTTGATTGGTTGTGCTTGTTTTTGTGACAGATTTTTGTTGACTGGGAGTGATTTTTTTTGGAAGTATCGTTCCGCCCGTCGAGGTTCTCTGCCGGCCGTCGAAATCGGCGACCCGCCCGTCGGGAATGGCAACCAGCCATTCATCCAGGCGGGCCGTCGAGCAAAAAGAGAGCGTGCTCTCTTTTCGCTCGACGGGATTCCCGACGGGCGGGGCGAGCGCTCTGTGTACACACGGCCGAGGTCCTCGCTGGAATGCAGTTTCCAGCGAGGTTCTCGCTGGTTTCCAACGAGAACCTCGGTCGTGTGTACGCCGCCTGACAGAGAGAAACCGAAAGCTCAATATTACTGTGGGGGAAAAAATAATTCTTGCCCGGGCTATTAGCGATTATGGGCGTTTCCTCCACGGCCCAGACAGTGCCAACACCACCCCGGCCAGGAGGAGGGAGATTTTGGGCCTCATCACTGAGCAGGTCAATTCAGCGGGGGAGGGGGAGAGACGGACCCGGTCTGGGATTGACAAAAAAATTAATGACCTCCGGCGTCTGGTCAAACAGAAGCTGTCCAAAATGCTTGCCCATTCCAGGGGCACAGGAGGGGGCCTACCATGCCGTATTAGGCTGACAGCGGAGGAGCGTGCGGTGGCCCTGACCTTTCATCGGCATGAAGTTGAGGGCCTGCCCGGCTTTGACTCAAGTCCGGAGCCCGTGGTGCCAGGTAAGTATTTTTTTAATATCAGGTGTGTAGCATGTGTGGGGGAGGGGGTGAAAGGGAATATGTGGCAAGTGTGTGGATCCTCCAACCTGTGAATGTTTTGTGTCATCCACAGATGTGCAGGAGGGTGCAGGGCCATCTGGCCTGACCGCACCATCCCCAGGACAGCAGCCTAATGAGGCCCCCCCAACAAGGCCGGAGTCCGCGGAGGAGGTTCAAGAGGAGGAGGAGAATCATGAGGAGGAGGAGTCCATGTCAGGCACTGGACTTGTGGTTTTTGAGGACTTTTCCCCTCTGGCTGGCAGCAGGCAGCCCTCCCTAATGGGGAGCCCCCCCCCTCCTCCCCCAACATGGCTCCCCTCCCAAGGGCCTTCCCTTCTACCCGGCCACAAGCATCAGCTGGAGGCAGGATTTCGTCCCGGAACACCAGGGGGGTGGCCGATCTCCTGCCTGCCACTCTGAGAAGGGACCAGGCCCTTCAGACCCGCCATCTGGGACAGGTCAGCCAGACATTGGTGCGAATGGAGGAGAGCCTGTCCTCCATCAAGGAATACGCTGGGGAACCTGGACTCCCACTCCCGGGCTTTCACAACCTGCCTAAACGACCTGCAGACTACATCAGCAGGCGTTGGGCAGGATGTGAGGGCCCTCACCCAGGCTATCCAGGCCAACACGGCAACACTTGGTGCTGCCCTGGACAGAATTGCCGTGGCCTTGGAGGGCAGGCCGCCAAGTGGGCAGAGATCAGGGGCTGCTCCTCCTTCCCTGGTTTTACCCCTCCCCCATGAGTCTCCCCTGAGGAGCCAGGGCCGTGGCCGGGGGCGCCCCAGGCGTGGCTCACGTAAAGGGCAATAATTTTTTTTCCCCCTTTTTTGATTTTTCTTTGCTGGAAAATTTTTGATTTTGCTGGTAATTTTTTTTTTTTGGGTTGTGAATGCTGTTTGAATGTGGGGGTGACATTCCTGCCGGAAAAGGGGTGTCACCCTCAATTTTGGTGGAGAAGGGTTCCCCAGGACCAGGGAGAAGTGATCCCCAGGTCCGTGTGAATGGTGTATGAATGTACAGTGACATAATTGGAGCCTTGGCGTGGCATTGCTGCTCACAAGTCCTGCATGGTGGACTGGTGCCAATCCAATTTGATGTGGATGTGGGGTGTGTGTGCTAGGGACCACAGTGGTGTGCATGCATGCATTCTCATTGTGCCATGATTAATGTGTGTGTTTAACGTGCAAAGATGCCCAATGTGAGTTGTCTCCTGGCTGCTCTTCCCTCAGAAGACGGGGTAGCCTCGGTTAGGGGGGGATTGTCTGGTTCAGGGGTCAGGTCATCACGTAGGTCAATCTGCAGGCCCTTTCTTACTGCGAAGTTGTGCAGCATGCAACATGCACCGATGATATGGCACACAAAGTTTGGGGAATACAAGAGGGTCCCCCCAGACTTATCCAGGCATTGGAAACGTGATTTCAGGAGGCCAAAGGTGCGCTCCACCACTGCTCGTGTTTGGGCATGTGCTTGATTGTATCTTTCCTCTCCTGGGGTTTGGGGGTTCCGGATAGGAGTCATGAGATGGGGTCCCAGTGGATATGCAGAGTCACCTGTAAGGGAAAAGACAGGAGGATGTTAGTCATGCATGTGCCCCTTGTGATGTGTGCATCATGGGAGGAGATAGTCATGCCTGCCACCCATGTCACTAACTAACCAGCCAGGTGTCCCCATACACGTTCTGATCGAATTCCATTCGGATGTGGCATTGATTGTATATGTAGCTGTCATGGCTGGACCCTGGGTGTTTGGCACGGACGTGCCATATGAGGCCTTGGGCATCGACTATCACCTGTACGTTGATGGAGTGCCAATGCTTCCGATTGCAGTACATGTGCTCTGTCTCCTGGGGGGGCTGGAGTGCCACATGTGTGCAATCAATGGCCCCGATGGTGCGTGGGAATCTGGCAATTCTGTAGAAATCTGTCATTGCCTTCAGCCGCAGGTCCTCAGTGGTGGGTTTGATGATTTGGTTGGCCATGCGTCTGAGGATTGCAGGGACAACCTGGTGCACACATCTGCTCATGGAGGATTGTGACATCCCAGCCCCCACTCCACTTGTACGCTGAAAAGAGCCACTGGCAAGGACAGGGAGTGTTGCTATGACCTTGACCAGTGGCTGCACTGCATGTGAGCGTTGTGTTCGGCTGGTGATGTCCTCCTGCAGGGTTGTGGTTAATTCCAGGATGACATGAGGGGTGAATCTGAAGATGCGATACACCTCAGAATCACTCATGCCAAACAGGTCTATGCGGGTGCGGTATATCCTCTCCCGTGCCATCCTCCGTGCCATCCTCCGTGCCCTCATCCTTCTTTGTTCATCTAAAGTCAGTAGTATAGCTATGTGTGACGATGCCCCTGGCATGTTGGCATACAGATTGTTGTGCAACACGTGTGACTGCTGAGCTCCTCACTAACAGTGTTGCTTTATCTAACAAGTAGACTTTTTTTCTCTTTTTAGACCAGCTTTTATATGGTCTAATTTTAGACAGGACATTTTGCTGTTGCGCACACTGCGTAGCCTGCGCTGCCCCAACGTTCTTTTGTGGATCCCCGTAAGTCCCTCATTAGCATATTTGACTAGCAAATCAATGGTCTGTCTAGCGCAGTTTTGCGCGGAAGGATGCGCCTGTCTAACGAAATTACGCCGCACCAAAAAAAGTAGATTTCTTGCGTATCTCGTTTTAGGGATGCCGTGCATCGAAACGCACGCGCACATTTAGACTTACGCACGCGCATCTCCTGTTGCGCAGGCGTAATCGCTCTGTGAATCTGGGCCCTGGTTTACAATGGCAACAATGAAAGGAGCCATTCGGTTTCTGTCGCAGCCATGTTGACAATTGCTTGCCCCGGCTATCCTGTTCAAAATGACAATGCACCAGCAAAACTTTGCTCGCCAGTAGGTCACAGATGGAGTATTCTCCCAGATCTTTATTGTCCAGAAGGACCAACCAATATTTTTGCAAGATGTTATAATTTTTACCAGATTGTCAAGAGTAGGTGCGTATCAATCACATCACATTATTATTCTCTTTATTTATTCATATGCGTAAATCTACTAATTGATGTTACTCTGGCTTTACAAAATGACCTAAAAAAGGATTACTTTCGTGGTAACCCCTATCCATGAACTTTTTATAAACAGTCCTGCTTTCATTCAGAAAGGCTCCCTATGATCAACAATTACATCTTGCTTGTAAAAATTGCCCAGTAGAACAGTCACTTTCAGGGATGTGGGGTGATGGCTGGACCAATACAAAAGATAATTTGTAGCTGTTGCTTTACGATAGATTGTAGTTTCAATTTGTTCACCCTTACCTCTGCTTATCTTTATGTCCTTGGTCTTAGGATGGTGTATTTTTGAATTTCGCTAGTAAAATACATGCCAATCTCATCAGCATTAAGTACCTCCACAAAGCGATTGAACTTCAATACCATAATATGAACATGTCATTAAAGTGGAGTTCCACACATTTTTTTTATGTTTGTCTGTGCTGCATGCCCTAATCTCATAGTGTTCAGAATGGAAAATTTTTATTTATTTTGTTGCTTGTAAATACCTTTCTTTTGTAGTCCTTTATTACTTCCTCCTCACATGGCTATTTGCAAGGGTTTCTGGGATAGGCATCATGTTTCCCAGTAGTCCTTGCAAACCTGACTGAAACCTATTACATTGCTTGTGCAGCACTGAGCATGTGCGAGATATGCAAAACTGAAATCCAGGAAGTCATAAAGTCTGGCTTCATGATGCCCACACTTAAGATGGCCACGGTCTATTTCTAGATTATAAACGAATCTAAATGCTGTAACAACCTAAAAAAATGGATCTTAGTTTACAGATTAACTTTACTAGAATACATTAAGCTTGTGTATTACAGGGGTATTTATATTTAAAAAGTGAAATTGTGGGTGGAACTCCCCTTTAAAGAATCTAGCCTATAGCAAGATTCTAGAAATGTATTTCCACCGGGAACACAAATGTGTTTTACCACGATAATGATACAAAATACAGTGCTGCACTACGAATCCTCAGAACAATATAATAAACAAATACTGTGTATATTCAAAATAAATGTGTATTATCTCCCTACCCCCCAAAGAAAACTGTATAAATATATGTCTCAAAAGTTCATGCATAAAGTGACTGATTGAAGAAAATCTGCACCCCAAGTGCAGATAAAGGCAAGTGCTTTCCACCACCGGTATCACAAGCCGCTCTCCTCATAGACAAGTAAAATCAGCAGTTGTCCCCTCTGGGGTTAATCAAGACACCTGGCACACTCTAGCTACAAAGATCTCCTCAGGCAGAAAGACTCCTTAATGGGTTCCAAAGACCCTGATCATCTTACTCATCAGGTATATGCAAGAAAAAGGCAATGTATAGTGTTCTCCTTTTTATAAAACAAATTTAATGTAAAAAAAAGTAATGGATACACTCACAAGGATAGCACAATAAGCTTGTGCAAGCATTAAAATCCCAAGATGGCCACAATGTGATGTCATTCCACAAGCTCCGAAGCAAAGAAGAAGGAAAAAAGATTGAACATCCTTAAAGGGGTTGTACAGGTACACGTTTTTTTACCTTAATGCATCCTATGCATTAAGGTAAAAAAACATCTCACAGCACCGGCCCCCCCCCCCGAGCCCCCGTTGTACTTACCTGACCATTCGAATCTCCCGGGCGCGTCCACGTCGTCGTCTTCGGTTCCCAGCCTGGCCGTTGATTGGCTAGGCTGGGCGGATTGATAGCAGCGCAGCCATTGGCTAGCGCTGCTGTCAATCAGAGCGGATGACGCGGCGCACCGGGGGCGGAGCCGAGTGATACAGTCGGCGGCTATGGCCGCCGCTGTATCACGGGAGCGCGCTCGCAAAAGCTTTCCTCCATGCGAGCGCCCTCGCATGAAGAGGGAAAGCTTTTGCGAGGAGGAGCCCAGACAGCCGCCGAGGGACCCCAGAAGACAGCTTTCCGGGCCACTCTGTGCAAAACAAACTGCACAGTGGAGGTAAGTATAACATGTTTGTTATTTTTTTTTTTAAAAAGCCCTGACTTTAGTGTCCCTTTAAGTTATCTTTATTGCTACTAGTCGGCTCCAACGCTAAAGTATTCTTTGAGCCTCTAATTTTTAACTCTACTTCCCCTCCTTGTGCCTGCATAACCGATGTCAAATGAAATAAAAATCTGATTATGCCACCAGTGTCGTAAGTAACGGAGTTACAATAAACGCAGTTACCTAACGCAGCCCTTTTTGAGGGTAACAAGTAATCTACCTTGTAACGGTCACCACCGCTTACGACCTTCCATCCAACCACGACAAGCTTATCTAACACACTGCAACAATCTTGCATACACGATCCATATCCATTCCCATAAACAAGACGAGACTCAAGCTCTGCACTTGCTTCAAAGATAAGACAATTTATTGGTATTTTCTCAGCTTCTTATACAGTCTCAAGCATAATGCAGTTAGTCACAGGACAATGTAGTCTCCACCCCCCTTCACACCATGGGGGGCTTCAATCACACTCTAAAAGGCATTCAGGTAAGCTAACCATGTAGACTTGTCGGCACCGTATCTTCAATAGTGTTCAATTAACCTTGAATAGTAACAGACATCTAGTTGAATAAGTTATCTAGACAGCTTTATCACACAATGGCAGAGTCTTGTGAGAGTGGGTGCAATCAAAACCTTCAACGGAATGTCTTTACAGTGAATAGCCAACACCTTAAGATATTTCAATAGCATATTATACAAAGGTATGACTCACTCTGGTCTTGTAGACCTGAATTAACACCTTTCAAAAGCATGTGTGCCCAGATTGAATAGCTAACAGCTTTTGATATTTGAAGACATCCGGCAAACATGAATTATTATTAATGTCCCTTATTAAAGCGGAGTTCCACCCTTAAAATCACTTTTTTTTCATTACATCCAGCATACTGGCGTCAGCGCCAGTATGATGTTTTTTTTCTTTTTTAATGCTCGTACTTACTGTATATCACAACATTGAATTCCAGGCGCACCGCGGAGTGTCGCCGCTATAAGGCGTCACGCCTTCCGGAAACAGCCGATTAGCATTCGGCGCCTGCGCATAGACCCAGGAGCTGACTGCGCAGGCGCCGAAAATAGCCGGTCCTAGTTCGGGTTTTTTCGGAGGGCGTGACGCGCTATATACGGCGCCTGCGCAGTCAGCTCCTGGGTCTGTGCGCAGGCGCCGAGTAAAAGCCGAATGCTAATCGGCTGTTTCCGGAAGGCGTGACGCCTTATAGCGGCGACACTCCGCGGTGCGCCTGGAATTCAATGTTGTGATATACAGTAAGTACGAGCATTAAAAAAAAAAAAAAACAGCATACTGGCGCTGACGCCAGTATGCTGGATGTAATGAAAAAAGTGATTTTAAGGGTGGAACTCCGCTTTAATGTCTTCTGTAATATATGAATTATGATTCTTTGTCACCCTATGGCCCTAGTGAACATAAGGTGACCCTAGACATAGGAATATCTCAGTCTGTTACGGGCCATTCCGTTACATCTCTCCCCTTTCGGGGGGAGACAGACACAGGTGGTAACCCCAAACGGGTTGACTCCGTCAGTAGTTCCAGTCCTCCAATGCTGGTATCCATACTGTACCCCAAATAAATGGCTCCAAACTGAGCATTACTCACCCCGCCAACCTCTGCCTCTCTCAGAGAACACGCCTGCCGCTGGGGAGAAGGCAGGGTGGCTGGGCTCAGTCCATCATGCTGTTGGGGGTCTGGGCCAACTGCCCCCCCTTCCTGGGGTATACCAGTGGAGACTGAAGTCCCATCCACTGGTGCTTGGTGAAAACCCCCCGGTGCTTGCAAAGCAAAGCCGACATCCTCCTGTCCCAGTCCTGTACCATTTTCTGGGGTTGTGCCAGTGGAGACTGAAGTCCCATCCACTACCCCAGGAACCCCCTCTTCTGTTAGTGAGGAGCAGAGGCCTATGACACTCTGCTCTGTTGCCAGCTCTTCCACTGGGTTGCTGTGAGTGGAGACCACAGTCCCATCCACTACCACAGGGTCCCCCTCTTCTGTTAATGAGGAGCAGAGGCCTATGACACTCTGCTCTGTTGCCAGCTCTTCTGCTGGGTTGCTGTGAGTGGAGACCACAGTCCCATCCACCACCACAGGGTCCCCCTCTTCCGTTAGTGGAGAGCAGAGGTCCGTGACCCTCTGTTCTGTTGCCAGCTCTTCCGCTGGGTTGCTGTGAGTGGAGGCCACAGTCCCATCCACTACCACAGGGTCCCCCTCTTCTGCTAGTTGGGAGCAGAGGCTTGGCGCACCCTGCTCTGTTGCCAGTGATTCAGCTGGGGGTAAAAGCTTTACCACCTCAGCTTGTTGCTGGAGAGAGGGGCCAACCGCCCCGGCTCTCTGGAACTCCACACCATCCGCTTTGGCTTTAGGGAAGGCAATCTCCGTATTTTCCACTGCCGATTCATCAGCCAGGAGTTCACAGTTGTCATATGAACTTTTCTCATAGTCCCAGGCAATGGGAGCCCCACCCTGCTGCTGAGCCGAGTCTAGCAGCTGTCTGTAGGCGACCTCCAGCTCCCATTCTTGAATGGCCAGAAATTCTAAATCTTCCTGTGACCAGTGGCCTCCCGAGATATTCAATTTCTCCTCTCTGTGCTCCATTATGTCCTCCAAGCGCCACTCCCGATCATCCCCGAAGTCTGGATCACTGGACATCCTCCAATACAATAATCCCAGGCCATCATAGTCATGGCCTTCTGTGGGGCTGTCATCTGCTGGCCACGGGCACTCTTGGGCTACATACCACTGGAGGGCCCTGCTTCAGTTGTTTCCCCAACAACAGCATTCGTACGTCATACTGCGGCCAGTACCTTGCATAGATGAAGGGCAGGACCTTTCCTTGGTTTTGCTGCTCCCGAGCTAACGCTTCCTTCCAGAGTTGGCACCGAATCACATCCGACCATCCAAGAGATGCTGTATCCGCATCTCTTGTAACCTTCTTTGGAATTCCTCTTCCATGGAGACTGGTATCTGCACCTCTCCTCTCCCTTTAGCTGGTGCTGCTGTGATTTCAGCTGCTGCAACACTTTTTCGCCGTAGCAAGGTGGCATTCAGAGCCGCAATAACTCGGTCCCTGATCTCCGGTGGAGGGTTAGGACCATAATGTGCCAGTCTTAGGTTAACAAAACAAAATAAAGTTGCGCTGCTAAAAATATGAAAAGAAGCTGCCAGCACTAACAGTGAAACAACCTGTGAGTAAACAATAAAAGAAAAATAAGTGCAGCGCTTGTGAACGTGAATTTGCGTGAAGCAATTTGCACAAATCCCATCCAAATGGGTGAGATTATAATGGGTGATCCAAAAACACAATACAAAAATGTACAAAGAGGGTGGTGAGACCCTTAGGATACAATCGGTGGAGTGTGAAATATAAACTATAGAGGAAGTCCTTCAAAGAACAAAATATAAAAACAGGCAAGTCTTCATATGAAACACTCCTATACACCGCTCCTGTGTTACTGGAGAATCAGATGGTATGCGTGATCCACTTTAATGGGCATGCAGGATAGCCAAACTGATAGATAAAAGAGGATGGGTACTCTTACCACATGAGGTGGACACACATGCCAGGAGCACTGTGTCAGATGCGCTTATGAGAGCTCCTCGGATGGACGGCTCTATGGAGAGTGATGGTTGGAGGGATTGTAGATCTTTCCCAGGGATCCCAGGGTCCAAGATGGAGGGTGGTTCCAGGCTTTCAGATGGAACAACACTTGTAGGTATCCATAAAAGAAAAAAAACTCCACATGGTGTAGTTTGTTTGAAAAGGGAAGCCTTTATTAGGCTGGTAAATTTTAGAGCAATAAAAACAATAAAAAAAGGAAAATGCCAGTACTCTGGAAAGGATCTGGCACACGTGATCACATGAGTTTAAAAAGAGCGTGGTAATTGGGTATGAAAAAGCTATGTACCCGACATGTTTCGAGCTAATGCTCATCGACAGGGGCATGGCTCCTTCACCCACTCCACGCCATATATATAATGAAAAGACAATTCACTGTGTCTAAAAACAGCTGCAATCAATTCGTTTGAATAAACTATACTAATTGACTACGCCCACTGGTGCCTGCAGACAACCACATTAGTCATGCTTGTCCAGCCGTATAGTAATCGGATTGTGTACATTCATTGGTGGAATGTAGGTGGCAGTCTACCCACTGGTGTGTGTCATAAGAAAGGGACGCTGCATCAGGCTGTTTATCTTAAAAGAAGACAGCCTATAGAGGATATGCAACAAGAACTTGAGAAATGGTTGGTCACACTAACGGGGGAGCGTGTGTCAACACGCCACTACGTGACGACGCGACGCAGTGCGTCATCAGCCGGGACCGCCCATAGGGAATGGTCAGATGAAAATAGACAGTGATTGGTCACGCGAATGGGGGAGCGTACGTCAGCGCGACGACGCGACGCGATACGTAATCCCCGGAACGACGCGACGCAATACTTTATCACTCGGGATAGGCATCCATGACTGAAAAGCGATTGGACCCGCAAACGAACGGGAGGGCACACGTTATCATGTGACTCCGTGACTTGACAGGTCAGAAGTCAGGAGAAAAGCGGATCCATTGATTGGTCATATTATTCTAGGGGGATGGACGTATGCAATCCAATGGCGCTACTGCAAAATAATTTAATATACCTCATCAATGGGCATTAACCCATGGTTGAGGCAATACCGTGGCTCGCACTGTGGAATATGTTTAATAGGACCATGAAAAAAGGCAAATGAAATTGAACAAGAAGTTGGCAGAGAGGAAAACATAATGCGCGGCAGAGTGAAAACCCTCTACATATTAGACACTATGATAATGAGAGAATCAGATCGTTCCCATTAATAACTAAGAAGCTATCAATTGCAGTGCGTGACACAATCAATTGTCATTATCAGGTCATAACACTTATTAAGAAATACATAAAAAATACATTATAAAAAAATGCAAAAAGTATACATGCAATCCTAACTAGACAAACTTATATACAGAGACAAAATGGAGAAATGGTATTCTAATCCACTGAGATCATGTAATTTTAAGATTTATTGATAAAGGCGTTAATGTCCCACTCTATGTTTAACCCATGAGGTGAGAAGCAGCGAAGCTGGTGAATCCAGAACATTTCTAGTTGGGATACTCCTCTAACCCTCGATTCACCTCTCCAATGAGGAGTGAATTTATCTATAACCTGAAAGCTGGTTCCTGTAGGATTTTTATTATGGCATTCCAAGTAATGTTTGGGCACACTGTGGTTTGTTTTACCTTTCCTAATGCGCGTGATATGTTCATTCACTCGGATTGCAAATGTACGTATAGTCCTGCCTACGTATTGTTTCTTACATGGACATGTAAGAAGGTATACTATGTATTTAGTGTGGCAAGTGACAAAAGATTTCATCTGATAGGTGGTAGCAGTTACAGTTGAGGTAAAATCATATATCTTTCTATTTGTTAAGGCATTAAGCCGACAGACATTACATGTTCTACAGGCATGGAAGCCTTTCACTTCCGGAAAGAACGAGGGTTTAGTCGGAGGGTCTGACACGTTTGGGGCTAGTTGGTTTCTTAACGACATTGCACCCCTGAATATTACACTCGACTTATCAGGCAGTGCCGGGCCAAGAAGGGGGTCACTTTGGAGGACATTCCAGTGACGATTTAAAATCCCTTTTATCTGTTTGTGTTGTACAGAATATTGGGTGGTAAAGGCCCATTTAAACTTATTATCAGGGGTTCGTTTTGGCTTTTCCTTAATAATGGATGTCCTATCAAGGTTGGAAACCCGTTCAATGTCATTATCGATGGCTGTGGGTAAATATCCTTTCTCGAGGAATCTAAGCCTAAGTGCAATGTCGTTAAGAAACCAACTAGCCCCAAACGTGTCAGACCCTCCGACTAAACCCTCGTTCTTTCCGGAAGTGAAAGGCTTCCATGCCTGTAGAACATGTAATGTCTGTCGGCTTAATGCCTTAACAAATAGAAAGATATATGATTTTGTCTCAACTGTAACTGCTACCACCTATCAGATGAAATCTTTTGTCACTTGCCACACTAAATACATAGTATACCTTCTTACATGTCCATGTAAGAAACAATACGTAGGCAGGACTATACGTACATTTGCAATCCGAGTGAATGAACATATCACTCGCATTAGGAAAGGTAAAACAAACCACAGTGTGCCCAAACATTACTTGGAATGCCATAATAAAAATCCTACAGGAACCAGCTTTCAGGTTATAGATAAATTCACTCCTCATTGGAGAGGTGAATCGAGGGTTAGAGGAGTATCCCAACTAGAAATGTTCTGGATTCACCAGCTTCGCTGCTTCTCACCTCATGGGTTAAACAGAGTGGGACATTAACGCCTTTATCAATAAATCTTAAAATTACATGATCTCAGTGGATTAGAATACCATTTCTCCATTTTGTCTCTGTATATAAGTTTGTCTAGTTAGGATTGCATGTATACTTTTTGCATTTTTTTATAATGTATTTTTTATGTATTTCTTAATAAGTGTTATGACCTGATAATGACAATTGATTGTGTCACGCACTGCAATTGATAGCTTCTTAGTTATTAATGGGAATGATCTGATTCTCTCATTATCATAGTGTCTAATATGTGGAGGGTTTTCACTCTGCCGCGCATTATGTTTTCCTCTCTGCCAACTTCTTGTTCAATTTCATTTGCCTTTTTTCATGGTCCTATTAAACATATTCCACAGTGCGAGCCACGGTATTGCCTCAACCATGGGTTAATGCCCATTGATGAGGTATATTAAATTATTTTCCAGTAGCGCCATTGGATTGCATACGTCCATCCCCCTAGAATAATATGACCAATCAATGGATCCGCTTTTCTCCTAACTTCTGACCTGTCAAGTCACGTCGTCACGGAGTCACATGATAACGTGTGCCCTCCCGTCCGTTTGCGGGTCCAATCGCTTTTCAGTCATGGATGCCTATCCCGAGTGATGAAGTATTGCGTCGCGTGGTTTCGGGGATTACGTATCGCGTCGCGTCGTCGCGCTGACGTACGCTCCCACATTCGCGTGACCAATCACTGTCTATTTTCATCTGACCATTCCCTATGGGCGGTCCCGGCTGATGACGCACTGCACGCACGCTCCCCCGTTAGTGTGACCAACCATTTCTCAAGTTCTTGTTGCATATCCTCTATAGGCCGTCTTCTTTTAAGATAAACAGCCTGATGCAGCGTCCCTTTCTTATGACACACACCAGTGGGTAGACTTCCACCTACATTCCACCAATGAATGTACACAATCCGATTACTATACGGCTGGACAAGCATGACTAATGTGGTTGTCTGCAGGCACCAGTGGGCGTAGTCAATTAGTATAGTTTATTCAAACTAATTGATCGCAGCTGTTTTTAGACACAGTGAATTGTCTTTTCATTATATATATGGCGTGGAGTGGGTGAAGGAGCCATGCCCCTGTCGATGAGCATTAGCTCGAAACATGTCGGGTACATAGCTTTTTCATACCCAATTACCACGCTCTTTTTATACTCATGTGATCACGTGTGCCAGATCCTTTCCAGAGTACTGGCATTTTCCTTTTTTTATTGTTTTTATTGCTCTACAATTTACCAGCCTAATAAAGGCTTCCCTTTTCAAACAAACTACACCATGTGGAGTTTTTTTTCTTTTATGGATACCTACAAGTGTTGTTCCATCTGAAAGCCTGGAACCACCCTCCATCTTGGACCCTGGGATCCCTGGGAAAGATCTACAATCCCTCCAACCATCACTCTTCATAGAGCCGTCCATCCGAGGAGCTCTCATAAGCGCATCTGACACAGTTCTCCTGGCATGTGTGTCCACCTCATGTGGTAAGAGTACCCATCCTCTTTTATCTATCAGTTTGGCTATCCTGCATGCCCATTAAAGTGGATCACGCATACCATCTGATTCTCCAGTAACACAGGAGCGGTGTTATAGGAGTGTTTCATATGAAGACTTGCCTGTTTTTATATTTTGTTCTTTGAAGGACTTCCTCTATAGTTTATATTTCACACTCCACCGATTGTATCCTAAGGGTCTCATCACCCTCTCTGTACATTTTTGTATAGTCTTAGGTTAACAGCCCAATCAAAACTTTCTTCCTAGGGTGTCCTGTCCATTACAGCGGGCCTTTTAGCTCTATCCATTTCGACCAGTTCTACGATAATGTCCCTTTTCTTACGGTTGCTGGCCGGTCTGCCCCGGCTCTCCAGTAAGTCCATGAGGGAAGAGAGCTTCATCCGTTCTCCATTGTCATGTGTCCTTGTAGCCGTCCTTCTGAAGATGGAATCATCCCATCCCAAATGTAACGGTCACCACCGCTTACGACCTTCCATCCAACCACGACAAGCTTATCTGACACACTGCGACAATCTTGCATACACGATCCATATCCATAGAAGACAGCTTTCCGGGCCACTCTGTGCAAAACAAACTGCACAGTGGAGGTAAGTATAACATGTTTGTTATTTTTTTTTTTAAAAAGCCCTGACTTTAGTGTCCCTTTAAGTTATCTTTATTGCTACTAGTCGGCTCCAACGCTAAAGTATTCTTTGAGCTTCTAATTTTTAACTCTACTTCCCCTCCTTGTGCCTGCATAACCGATGTCAAATGAAATAAAAATCTGATTATGCCACCAGTGTTGTAAGTAACAGAGTTACAATAAACGCAGTTACCTAACGCAGCCCCTTTTGAGGGTAACAAGTAATCTACCTTGTAACGGTCACCACCGCTTACGACCTTCCATCCAACCACGACAAGCTTATCTGACACACTGCAACAATCTTGCATACACGATCCATATCCATTCCCATAAACAAGACAAGACTCAAGCTCTGCACTTGCTTCAAAGATAAGACAATTTATTGGTATTTTCTCAGCTTCTTATACAGTCTCAAGCATAATGCAGTTAGTCACAGGACAATGTAGTCTCCACCCCCCTTCACACCATGGGGGGCTTCAATCACACTCTAAAAGGCATTCAGGTAAGCTAACCATGTAGACTTGTCGGCACCGTATCTTCAATAGTGTTCAATTAACCTTGAATAGTAACACAGAGATCTAGTTGAATAAGTTATCTAGACAGCTTTATCACACAATGGCAGAGTCTTGTGAGAGTGGGTGCAATCAACACCTTCAACGGAATGTCTTTACAGTGAATAACCAACACCTTAAGATATTTCAATAGCATATTATACAAAGGTATGTCTCACTCTGGTCTTGTAGACCTGAATTAACACCTTTCAAAAGCATGTGTGCCCAGATTGAATAGCTAACAGCTTTTGATATTTGAAGACATCCAGCAAACATGAATTATTATTAACCACTTAAGACCCGGACCAATACGCTCGTAAATGACCCAAGGTGTTTTTGCGATTCGGCACTGCGTCGCTTTAACAGACAATTGCGCGGTCGTGCGACGTGGCTCCCAAACAAAATTTGCGTCCTTTTCTTCCCACAAATAGAGCTTTCTTTTGGTGGTATTTGATCACCTCTGCGATTTTTATTTTTTGCGCTATATACAAAAATAGAGCGACATTTTTGAAAAAAAAACACTATTTTTTACTTTTTGTTAAAAAAAATCAAATAAACTAAATTTTAGTCAAACATTTAGGCCAAAATTTATTTAGCCACATGTCTTTAGTAAAAAAAAAAAAATTGCGATAAAAAAAAAATAGCTACCTAGCGGGAACAGCGACACTAATACAGCGATCAGAAAAATGATCGCTTAGTGATGCTGGCAATAGGGAGTGAAAGGGTTAACTAGGGCAGTGATCAGGGGGTTAAAACTTTATTAGGGGGGGTGGGGGGGCTATCCTGAACCTAACACTAACTGGTTTTACACTGCCTGTCACACTGACACTAAATGCAGTGATTAGATCACTGCATTCAGTGACACTGTGACAGGGGGGGTGGGGGGGTAGATCGCAAGGGGTTAAGTATGCCTATGTGAGTGTGTGTCAGTGTAATGTTGGTGCACACTTACTGTGAGGTGTTTCTCCCATCGCAGCGGTTGGAAATACCGCTGCGATGGGAGATTACATCACTTCCCCCTTCCTGTGTTTACACAGGAGGAGGAAGTGACACAAAGGGGGAGCGCGCGCATTGGCTGGGAGCGATCGCGGGGGGGCGGGTAAACGCCGACATCCGCCCGCTCGTCCCGGATCGCTCTCGGAGCCAGGGGGACCCCCGAACCGCACGAAGGCGGGGACGTAAATTTACGCCCTTGTGCCTGTACGAGCCATTCTGTGGCCGTATATGTGCGTGTGGGGGTCCTTAAGTGGTTATGTCCCTTATTAATGTCTTCTGTAATATATGAATTATGATTCTTTGTCACCCTATGGCCCTAGTGGACATAAGGTGACCCTAGACATAGGAATATCTCAGTCTGTCACGGGCCATTCCATTACATACCTGATTACTCTTCCCCTCACGGTAACGCACTTCCCATTACTTGGGCGGCATTACCGCAATTACATCTACTGCCACTAGATGGCAGCAGAGTAATTGCTTCTGCCAGCGCTGTGAATATGAATATGGGTGGAACTCTGCTTTAGAATCATGTGACCGCTGTGATGGCCTGTCACAGTAGTCTGAAAACTCCCAATCGCAAGGAGCCCTGGATACAATGAGCCCCACCTGCCTCACACTGACCTATCACCGGGGAACAACTCACATCGATCACACACATTGTGTGCGCAACCTGATCAATGATCCGGGGAACACATGGCCGGAATAAAATGTTCCACAGAACAAATGTTCCCTATACAACACAGTGTACACATCGACATCTAGTGGTCAACATGGTAAGTGCAGGACACCTATACAGACCAATGATCAGCAGGTTATTTTTGGTCAGTGATTTCATCTCTTCATCAGACAACAAAGAAAAATCTGACATCCCCATTCCAGATCCCTTGCATCTAATAAAGCTTATATAAGATAAATAAAATAATAAACTATAGAAAATTATAATAAAACCTAATATAAGATTTTAAATTACAGACTCTGTAAACGTCAAGGGAATGTATATTATAAACATACATTTTAATCCAGCTTATAATTTGGATGTAACATATAGCAGATGGATAAGGGTTTTAAGTCCTATTAGCTGCACATACATGGTGGGACGGATGTACCTAGGCTGGGATATACACGAGATCACCATTTGTTTCCGGTTTTCTTCTCTCAAGGATCTGGCATTCTTTTGTCTTGGAGTATTAACTCACTGCTCCCTGGCAAGCGCCCATCATCTGCTTCTCAACAAAGCATTGTAGAATATTAAAAAAAATTCAGTTACTTTGCTGAGTAACTAATTACTTTTTCAATGTAGTAACTGAGTCACTAACGCAATTACTTTTTCGGAGAAGTAATTTGTAACTAACTAATTACTTTTTTAAAGTAAGATGAGCAACACTGTATGCCACATGGATCTACCTTGTCAACCGCTTTTCTCCCATCCTCTCTGGTGGTTGTTGTCTGGATTCTACAGGGTTCACTGCTGGATTTGCTGCCCATGTTTTAGAGCATCCACACAAAAAGAGCAGAGAAGGGAATGGCTGTTATTGCTTCATTCAAAGCATGGTGTCCCAGAATACAGGATTCTTTTTTTTGTTCATTGCCCTACTCACTTTCAGTCAGTCATACTGAAATTGCAGCAGGAGCTGGTTACAGGGCTTGAACTGCCACAGTAACGAGAGCCTTTAGGAGCGTCTCAAAACCGCCTGTCTCCAGAATCTTTGCACAAAGGAACACCTTCAATTGGTATAGCGGAATGTTTATTTAAAACTGAGACTGCAGGATCAACCACAGGGAAAGATCACTTTTTGAGGAACCCCTTTTCCACTGAATAGGCACTGGTAGGAACAGAGGAGCTGACGAAGGGATGTGTCTTTTTTTAACCCTGATAAAGATGGCTGTACTAGGGTTATTAGCTGTCCAATGAATTGACATAGTAAAGAAAACCCTGCTTATGTTGGGTAGGGCCCTTGTTGCATGCCTGAGACCATGCTAGAAATAGGTGCACAGACTGGAAAAGGTAATGTGCACCTGGGATTTAGCCATGGTTACCTTTTACCTAGTTTCTGCCATAGATAATATTGAGGTTATTGCTCTGTGATGTGGTATACAGGGTGACCTGAAGGAGTATGCAGCAATCCAGGTGTAGACCATCCTATAATGGATTCTCATGGCAAAAGAAAAAAGCACGAAGAAGCAGCCGAGTACCGTACTTTACAGGGGGTAAGCGGCAAAAAAGTGTGGGATTGATTTACTTAAAATGTAGATTGCAAAATATGGTGCAGCTGTGCATAAAAACCAATTGGCTTCTAACTTCAGCAAGATATATTCCAGGGAACTACAGACCAGTTAGCCTAACATCAATAGTCTGCAAGCTATTGGAGGGGATAAGGGACTTTATACAAGATTTTAGTAATGAAAACAGTATTATTAGCAGTAAATCAGCATGAATTCATTAAGCATCGTTCTTGTCAGACCAATCTATTAACCTTCTATGCAGAAGATAGGTGCCAACTAGATAAAGGAAGGGATATGGTGTATCTGGATTTTGCAAAGGCATTTGATACAGTTCCCCACAAATGTTTATTGTACAAACTGAGGTCTGTTGGCATGGACAATAGGGTGAGTACCTTGATTGAAAACTGGCTATAGGGGTGAGATCAAAGGGTGGTGATAAATGGGGAGTACTCGGAATGGTCTGGTGTGGAAAGTGGAGTCCCCCAGGGTTCTGTCCTGGGATCAATCATTTTTAATGTATTCATAAAGATTTGGACAACAGGACAAACAGCTCAATCTCAGCAGTGAGGATGTGGCATTCTGTTCCACAAGCAGTGGTCTCAGCAGGGAGCATCGATAATTTCACAAAACTATTAGATTGGTATGTTAATTATCACAACATTCATGGGTATACATTGTACTATTAACATAAACACACACAGGTTGAACTGGATAGACGTGTATCTTTTTTCAACCTCACCTACTATGTAACTATGATTAAAATATTTTTTTTCTTTTCCTGTTACTCACCGTAGAATCCTCGGTTCATAGATGGACACAGCCTCTTGTTATTCTCGACCAAAGGGTTTATAGCACTACCTCCAGGAGTAGAACACTAGGCAACGCCTACAAGCAGTCCTGGCTGGTATAAATCCCCTCTCTGCTACAAAGTTCTAAGCAGTGCCAGAAGGGGGGAAAAACATCAGTAGACAAAAAGTTTGTTACTCACAGTCATTTCCCTTTTTCTCTTTCTTTCATTGACGGACAATCTCTTCTTACTCTCAACCATAGAAACATCCCAAAGCAGTGTCAAACAGAGGGGTGGGGAAAACAGCCAACATGGAAACTGAGGGGAAAGAAAAACACCCATATAGAAACCCCTTCAATAGGAACAAACACTTAAACAGTGGCTTGCAAAACAAGAAACAAACCCAAATATGCACAAACATCCACCTTTTAAAACCTAGTAAATATACGCACAGACAACGAGGTAGCCACCCTATAAAACTTGAAAGCCGACACCCGATGTGGAAACGCCCAGGAGGCACTTAGTGCCCTGGTAGAATGTGCCATAACAGGGAAGAGAGGAATCTGACACTGACTGTTCTAAGCCTGACCCACAGTCTGCCGGATCCATCCAGAGATGGTGGCAGAGGAGGCCGCCAGGCCCTTCTATGGCCTGTTCATGACCACAAAGAGTCAGATCTCTGAAACTAAGCTGTAACCAGGAGATAAACCTAAATTGCCAGGACTACATGCAGGGAATGCAATGCTACCTTCATAGGATGTGAGGGCCACAGGCACAGGGAAGGCAGGACAATGTCCTCATTCAAATGAAAATTAAACAGCACCTTTGGGAATAAGGAAGTACATGGACAGACGGCCTCTTTATCTTTATGCAAGACAAAAGTAGACCTACAGGACAAGGCCACCAGCTCAGACACTCTGCGCGTGGAAGGGATAACCGCTAAAAAGGCAACTTTGAGACCACGTAAGGAAGGGAAGATTCCTAATGTTCTCAAACATAGCCTTCTAAAGGACCAAAAGGGCCAGGTTCAGGTTCCACAGTGGCAAAACAGTGTGCATTGGAGGAGCCACATGTCAAACCCCCTTGAGCTATGACTAAGCATCGGTTGTCGATGTGAAACGCGTCAGATTTTGTTACCCCACTGTTTGCTGTTTTTGCTGTTTTAGTTTTTTGACTGGAATAAACAGGCACTATTTTTAAGTCTTTTCATCCATTGGAGTGCGGCTGTCCATTTTCCTTTCCTTATATTGCACCACGCATTGCCTGCACCCATTTGGGTTTTTGAACTTTACTCACCACTGAAGAGTGTCGTCTGGAGCGGCGGTTTTCCCTTTATCATGTCAAACCCCCTGAATGAAGATACGAATCAAAGAGTGTGTCGCCAAGGGACGCTGAAACAAAATCATAGGGCAGAAACCTGGAGTTAATAGTGCTTAAGGCAAGTTTTTTCATCACTCCCCACTAAAGAAAGGCCAAGATCCACACCACCGAGTAAGATCAAAGATGGAAATCTGCAGCCTCGCACCATGAGATGGTGCGAGGTTGCAGATTTCCATGTTTGATCTTACTTGCAGACTATTTGTCATGATCGGTGTCATGACTTGGGTCGCCTGCTGGTGGCACTGTTCCCTCTAGTAACAGGGGTGCAGTTTTGGTGGCCACCAGCAGGTGTCTCCCAAGTTACAGCTGCACTGGTATATAAGCCCGCCCTGCCCTTCAGTCCAGTGCTGCAGTATTTAGTCTATTAAGCCCTGTTCATGTCAGTCCTATCAGTCTGTCTCTTGATCTGCTCCCTTGACCTTGGCTTGTACTTCTGGACTTCGCTGCCGTCTCCGATCCTTGACCCCGGCTTTGACCCTGGACTTGCTTGTTTCTTATCCCTGCTGGTTACGTTCTAAATTTATTGTACATATTTATGTTCACTAGTTTTGATGGTTTTGACGTTTATTGTATGTGTAGTTGGCGTGCTTGTTTGTGGGTGTCTTGCTTTTTCACGTGTGCCTTGTCCTCAATAAATTTATATTGTTCACTTACCTTCTGCCTATTTCCTTAGTGCAGCCCACTGACCTGTCCTCTAGTATTGGGTGTCTGTGTAGACAGCCCCCTGACATAATACTGCAGCCATTTAAACAGGTCGGCTGCACTTGGGAAATTGGTTCTGGGGCACTTGCTATTTTAAAAATGCTTCTGGAAGATATTTTGTACCTGTCACTCCTGGCAACAGATGACAGAGATTTCTGCTATCAGGAATTAAGTGAATACACTAGAGAGCAGTTATTGGAATGTATCCATATGGCTCATCTTTTTGTTGATCGTGGCAGTTTTTTGTTTGAGGATGTGCAGCCATTGATTCAGATCTGCACAAAGTTGGCTCTGTCTGATGCTAATGGTGGACGTGATGATTATACACCTCTTTTTAGTGCAGCTCAGGTAGAGTCTTTGGTGTGGCTGTTGGAAGATGACTCTTTCATGAGCAGTATTCAGCTTGTCCTCAACAGGTGCTTGAAGCATGCATTGATTCTGTGCAGTCTCTGGTCAGACAAGTCGTGTGCAAACTTGATTTTGTGAAGCCATTATTACAAGCCTGGTCCAGTTTGTTGTACTCAGCCCGTCAGCTCCCAACCATCCATTTCTATGTCTAGTTACCAACCTGCTGGGATGTTTTTTTCTTTACCCCCAATTCCCACTTTTGCTGAACAATACACCCTGCTAACAGCAAAATACTAGTCCCCTGTTTCCTCCTGCTGCACTTACCCTGCCTTTAACCCTTCTGCTGCTTCTCAACTGCCTCTGTCTGTTCCACCAAAATCCTCTTCAAGGTCGGAACCCTCTGTTTCACCACCCCTCCGCTCTTCACCTCTACCAGCTGTATCCATTACTTCCAACCCTATACCCGTATACAAATCCTCAGTGGTGAAACCTAAGAAGAAGAAAACGTTTTTTCCAACCCGCTCGATCCTGCCACTAACCCAATCTGCATCCACTTCGGCCAACCTGCTTCAGCCTGTCCCAGTGCCAACCGCTCAGCCTGCTCCAGTGCCAACCGCTCAGCCTGTTGCTCCAGTGCCAGTTTGCCAGTCTGATGCTCCAGTGCCAGTTTATCCTGTCTGATGCTCCAGTGCCAGTTTGATGCTCCAGTGCCAGTCTGATGCTCCAGTGCCAGTTTGCCAGTCTGATGCTCCAGTGCCAGTCCGATGCTCCAGCGCCATCGGTCCAGTCCGTTCCAGTGCCAGTTTGCCAGCCTGTTGTGCCTGTTGTGCCAGTTGTCCAGCCGGAGGTGTTCCCGTCTGCTGCCCAGCCGGAGGTGTTCCCGTCTGCTGCCCAGCCGGAGGTGTTCCCGTCTGCTGCCCAGCCCGATGACCCGGAGTCTGCTGAGCTGCCACCATCTGCTGTCCACCCTGGTGTCCTGGTTCCTGCCGTCTACCCTGGTGTCCTGGTTCCTGCTGTCCACCCTGGTGTCCTGGTTCCTGCTGTCCACCCTGGTGTCCTGGTTCCTGCTGTCCACCCTGGTGTCCTGGTTCCTGCTGTCCACCCTGGTGTCCTGGTTCCTGCTGTCCACCCTGGTGTCCTGGTTACTGGCTTCCAGCCTGACGTGCCTGGTTTCCGGTCAAACGTGCACGGCTTCCCGTCTGATGTCCCGGTGCCTGACTTTAAGTTTGTGTCACTTTCCCAGCCTGATGACCCTGAGCTCGCTGCCCAGCTTGATGACTTCCAGTCCGCTGCCCAGCTTGATGACTTCCCGTCCGCTGCCCAGCTTGATGACTTCCCGTCCGCTGCCCAGCTTGATGACTTTCAGTCCGCTGCCCAGCTTGATGACTTTCAGTCCGCTGCCCAGCTTGATGACTTCCAGTCCGCTGCCCAGCTTGATGACTTCCAGTCCGCTGCCCAGCTTGATGACTTCCAGTCCGCTGCCCAGCTTGATGACTTCCAGTCCGCTGCCCAGCTTGATGACTTCCAGTCCGCTGCCCAGCTTGATGACTTCCAGTCCGCTGCCCAGCTTGATGACTTCCAGTCCGCTGCCCAGCTTGATGACTTTCGGTCCGCTGCCCAGCTTGATGACTTCCGGTCCGCTGCCCAGCCTGATGACTTCCGGCCCGCTGCCCAGCTTGGCGACCCGGAGCCCGCTGCCCAGCTCGGCGACCCTGGGGTGCCTGTTGTTTGTCCTGACGTGCCTGGCTTTCAGTCCTACGTGCCCGGGTTCCAGTCTGATGTGCCGGTGCCTGACTTTCAGCTCGATGTGTCACCTTCCCAGCTGAATGGCCCTGAGTTTGCTGCCCTGCCTCCCTTCACCTCTAGATGCCAACTACCAGACCCTGGTGGTGGTGGGATGCATGCTTCATTTCCGGACTTGGGGGGCTTGTCTCCCAATGGGTTAAGGAACTTTGACCGGAAGACTTTTTGGGACTTTTCTGCATCCACATGCACTACCCGGGCAAGGGCAGAATGGGGTGTCCGGAGGCCACCCCTTGGGGGGGGGGGGGACTGTCATGATCGGTGTCATGACTTGGGTCGCCTGCTGGTGGCACTGTTCCCTCTAGTAACAGGGGTGCAGTTTTGGTGGCCACCAGCAGGTGTCTCCCAAGTTGCAGCTGCACTGGTATATAAGCCCGCCCTGCACTTCAGTCCAGTGCTGCAGTATTTCGTCTGTTAAGCCCTGTTTCTGTCCGTCCTGATATCAGTCTGCCTCTTGATCTGCTCCCTTGACCTTGGCTTGTACTTCTGGACTTCGCTGCCGTCTCCGATCCTTGACCCCGGCTTTGACCCTGGACTTGCTTGTTTCTTATCCCTGCTGGTTACGTTCTGATTTATAGTACATATTTATGTTCACTAGTTTTGATGGTTTTGACGTTTATTGTATGTGTAGTTGGCGTGCTTGTTTGTGGGTGTCTTGTTTTTTCACGTGTTCCTTGTGCTCAATAAATTCATATTGTTCACTTACCTTCTGCCTATTTCCTTAGTGCAGCCCACTGACCTGTCCTCTAGTATTGGGTGTCTGTGTAGACAGCCCCCTGACACCATTGATGTCTAAATGGGTAAGCAGGTAGACACAATCTTATCCTGGAATGTCAGAGGTCTGCATGACCCCATGAAAAGGACTGCCTTATTTACTTTTTTCTCGCAACAGAATCCCACTATCATATGTCTGCAGGAATCCCACCTTACTGGTGATACTACCAAGTTGTTGCGTATGTCTAAGTACCCTGTACAATACCACTCTGTGCATACTAGATACTCCAGGGGTGTCAGTAAATTGTTTTCTAGAACTACTGCCTTTACTAAACAGGATTTGCTAGTAGACCCTGAGAGCAGATTTATTTTTCTCATGGGGATGTGGGAGTATCGGCTATGTGTTATTGCTAATGTATATGTACCTCCACCCTTTACACTGACGGTATTACAATGTCTAGCTAGGTTCCTGGTATTCTTGGGGACTTTAACAGTGCAATGGACACCTCCCTGGATACACATAAAAAGTTCTCTCCACAGGGCCCTAGGGTGTACACCCGCTTGCCAGATTTGTGGCTAAGCTGGGACAAGTGGATCTATGGAGATGTAAATCCCCCTTTCAGGCCCAGTTCTCCTGTCACTCTCTGTCTCACTCTACGCTGTCTCGCATAGACTTTGCTCTAGGTAATGATCTAACATTCCCCTTTGATCTGGTGGTGACGTACCTGGCCAGAGGCCTGTTCGACCACTCCCCGGTGCAGTTCTCCTTGGATTTCCATAAAACATACCTTCCTATGCACTGGAAAGTGAACCCCTTTTGGCTCCAACTGACACCGAGAGCATGCGGATGCAAATCCAATATTTTTTTTGGACGCTAACAACCCATCAGCAGCGCCTGGGGTGGTGTGGGACACACTAAAAGCCTTTATTAGAGAGATGTGTATAAAAGAAATTAGCTCCATTAAAACTGGGAGCAGGAAGTGGGCCAGGGATGCTGAGAGGGCGGTGGAGAAGGCGGAGGAGTTGTATTTGCAGAACACCACTCCCGACCATGGGAGGAAGTGGACAGACGCACAAAAACTTTACCGTACTATTCATTTACAGCAAGCTGACAATAAGATTTTTCACCTCCCAGATGTACTTTGAGGAGGGGGAAAAAACTGGCCACTTGTTGGCTAGGATAGCAAGGTCGCAGCAGCCATCCCAAATACACAGTATTACAACGTCATCACAACTGACTGTCACAGATACACCCTCTATACTGAAGGAGTTTTCCACCTTCTACCAAGACTTATACTCCTCTAAGGTGACATACCCAGTAGATGATTTGACGTGCTTCCTGGAGTCCATCACACTACCCCAACTCCAGCAGATAGGGAGCGCCTCAATGCGCCTCTCACCCTTGAGGAACTGCAGGTCGCACTGGCCACTTTCCCAAACTCAAAAGTTGAACTGTACAAAAAGTTTGGTGGAGTGCTTCTACAGGAGCTACTCCATACGCTTAAAGAGGCACTTGACTCCCTACCCAGATCTATGAATGAATCTGTGGTGGTAGTCATATTAAAACCAGGGAAGGAACCTGACAAGCCTAACTCGTATAGACCTATCTCACTGTTAAATACAGACTTGAAACTCTTCACTAAGGTAATTGCCATGAGACTCTCGGTGGTGGCGACTGCACTGGTGCACCCGGACCAGTCCAGTTTCATACCAAACAGATCTACGGCAAATAACTTGCGACGACTTTTCCTTAACATGTAGATCCCCACTGATAACCAGGGACATAGTTATCCTTTCGCTAGACGCCGCCAAGGCTTCTGATAGTGTGGAGTAGGAGTATTTGTGGAGATTACTAGAGAAGTTTAATTTGGGCGGGGGTATCAATTATTGGATTAAATTACTGTATAAAGCACCAAAAGCCTGCATTAGGATAAATAATACCCTTTCGCCTTCATTTGATTTACACAGGGGAACGAGGCAGGGTTGCCTCTGTCCCCCCTGCTTTTCACCCTGGCCATAGAGCCCTTGGCAGCTGCCATAAGGGGAAATTCAGACTTACAGGGATTCAGGCGGGGAGACCTCGAGGATAAACTGGCACTATATGGGGACCAAGCGCTTCTGTTTCTGGGCGACACGTCTGCCTCCCTGGCTAATCTCATGGAACTGGTTTACATCTTCGGAACATTTTCTGGTTTTAAAATAAATTGGGATAGGTCCACACTCCTACCCCTGTATCCGCTTTTGGGGCCTTTGTCGCAGATTGCTGATCAGATTAAAGTTGTGGATAAATTCAAGTATTTAGGTATTATGGTCTATCCTAATCTAGACAATATATCAAGTTTTTCAGGAAAAAACAACTAGCTGGATCAAGTTGCCGTTGTCGGGCGCTGTAACTTGATCAAGATGATCTGGAACCCTCAGTTACATAATGTGCTCCACAATGCCCCCACCTGGATCCCTATTCATGTGTTTAAGAGATGTAACACCATGTATCGTGCACTAATATGGAGGAAACAGGTCCCGAGAATTAAACTAGAAACTTTATAGGAGATGAAGGACTCGGGAGGTCTAGCAGTACCGAACCCATTTTATTATTTTGTTGCTGCCCAGCTACAACATTTAACAGGATGGTCACGTCCAGAGCACTCAGACCCCATTTGAAACATACTGCATACACAAGTATCTGGCGATAACCTAGTGGTATATATAGAGGCAGGTGAACTGGGTGCTGTGGCCCAATACCCCACGCTCATTCTTATAGGTAAGATATGGAACAAAACTAAACAGCACCTGCAATACACGGGATACACAAACTGGTCACGTATATGGAAAAATAGTAATTAGCCAGAACTCAACAAACTACAAAACGTCTCCAATTGGTCGAGACAGGGAATGAACTATATCTCACAATTATATTGTAGAGGCGTACTCCGGCATTTCCAGTCTCTGCATGCGGAATTTGATCTGCCCAACGCGTCTTTTTTCCAATACTTACAGCTTCGGCATGCTATTGCGGCGTAGACCACAACCTCCACATGGGAACTCAATAGACCGGTAGTGTTCACGTAGTTGACTATGGCGTCATCCAGGAAAGGACAAATTTCATCTTTGTATAGCTCCCTTGAATGAATGAATGAATGAATGAATGAAAACTTATATAGTGCGGCACATGCGAACTGAATGGCCCCTGGGCGCTTGTTGTTCCGGTCTCCTTTGGTATCAAAAGAGATGAGTCTTGATCTTTCTCCTGAATGCTAGGTGGTTCTCCTCCAACCGAATGCTGGTTGGTAAAGCGTTCCATAGTCTGGGACCTTGGACCGCGAATCTTCTATCTCCTTTGGACTTGTAGTTGGCTTTCCGTATCTGGAGTAGATTTTGATTGGTGAATCGCAGAACGCGATTGGGATTATGAGCTTTTATTTTTTTCGCATAGACAATGGGGAGCATTCCCATTGATACATCTATGCGTTAGAGTGCTTTAAAAGTGATTCTGTCTTTTACTGGTAACCAGTGAAGGGATCTCAGTGAAGGTGAGATTGATTCCCAAGGTTTTTTCCCAGTCACAAGTCTGGCGGCCGTGTTTTGAACGACTTGAAGACGAGCGATTTGGTACTTGGGGAGTCCGAGGTAAAGGGCATTTGCATAGTCCAATCTGGAGTTAACAATTGCTCCCACCACGACTGCTATGTCTTCCTTGGGAATAAAAGGAATAAATCTACGTAGTAGGCGCAGCAGATGGTGAGATCCGCTGACTACAGACCCTATTTGTGCGTCCATTGTCATGTAGGAGTCGAGATAGACCCCGAGACTTTTGACTTTGGCGCTAGGGGTGATGATTTTGCCCAGAATGGGCGGGGGGGTCCAAGTTATTTCAGGTTGATTCCTACGCTTGGCGTGAAACAGGAGAAGTTCTGTTTTCGCTCCGTTGAGTTTAAGATAACTCTTTGTCATCCAGTCCTCTATCAAAGAGAAGCATGTCTCTAGATTGAGGTGGTGATCCTTTTTGTTGCAAATGCGGAAATACAGTTGCGTGTCGTCTGCATATGAGTGATAGAGCAGTTTTTGGCTGCTGATATCAAAAAGAGGGCGAAGATAGATGTTGAAAAACACCGGCGACAGAGGGGATCCTTGCGGGACTCCGCACGATACTGTGCGTTTCTCAGAAGTGAAAGGTCCTAACTTTACCATTTGAGATCGGTTTTCCAAAAAAGAGGAGAACCAAGATAAACCGCCTTCTGCGACTTTAGCTACTTCAGCTAGCCGAGTCAATAGAAGCTTATGGTCTACTGTGTCGAAGGCTGCACTTAGGTCCAACAGAACCAGAAGACAAGATTCTCCTTCGTCTGCGGCCACGAGAGCGTCGTCCCATATCTTGAGCAGTGCTGTTTCCGTCCCGTGTCCGGGGCGGAATCCCGATTGAAATGGATCAAGTAGGTTGTGGGTATCTAGATGCTGTTGCAGCTGTTGTACCACTGCTTTCTCCATGACCTTGGAGAGAGCGTTTAGGCCTGTTATGGGACGGCGGTGGAGTGGATCCTTGGGGTCCAGGGTGGGTTTCTTCAAGATGGGTCTAATCATGCCCTCCTTCAACTTGGAGGGCACTATGCCCTCACTGAAAGACTGGTTAATAAGCTACGTGATAGGAGGTGCCAGGATGTCGGCGCATTCCTTCAGCAGTTTGGTGGGGATGATATCATTCGGCGCAGTGCTGTTACGCAGAGTTCCGATGATCTTTTTAGTGGCATCGATAGAGATGGGTTCCAGCGTGAACTTACCTGATTGTGGTGAATTACTGCAGGTGTAGTGTAAATAATTACGGGAGGGGCTACGGGGGGAATTGTTTTGCTGAATGCTTTGCCGGATTCCCTCGGTTTTATTAATGAAGTAATCCGATAATTCATTGCAAAATTCTTGAGTGTTGGAGTTGGGGGCTTCAAGACATCCTGGATTCATGGTCTGAGTGACCAGCTTGAAGAATTCGCTGGGGCGGTTAAGGGCGCTGTTGATAGCCTGAGAAATAAAAAATAAAAATTCTTGGCTTCGAAGATTTCTTTGTGGTATTCTCTTGTTATTGCCTTGTATTTGGAAAGGTTCTCATCTGAAGAGCTTCTTTTCCAGGCTGCTTCCGCCCTTCTGCGCTCTTGCTTCAGTACCACCAGCTGGTTGTTGAACCAGCTGGAGTTATTTTTTCAGATATAGGTTTTACGTTTCGGCGCTATTATGTCAGCTGACTGTAATAGGGCTGTATTTATGTCATCCAGTGTTTCTTCAGCCGTTTGATGCGGCTGAATTGTTAATATTTTTTTCCTTAACGTGGCTTTGAAGAATTCCGAGTGGAGCTTCTTCTGGCATCTAGTCCAGTGTGTTGTTACTGGATTTGATGTTTTTGTTAAGGAGGGGAATTCGGAAATAATGAATTTAATTGCATGGTGATCTGTCCATGGCAATGGTTCGTTTTCCAAGATTTTTATTTCGTGATCTTGTCTGAAAATAAGATCGACCGTGTGACCTGAGGCATGTGTGGGCCCACATACTAGTTGTTGAAGGCCCAATCCTTCCAGGTGGTCAATGCAGGCGTCGGCAACGGAGTCTTGTGGGGAGTTGGCCCAGAGGTTGAAATCCCCGAGCAGCAAAAGGTGTTTGCTGTTAAGGGTATAGGTGGAGATAAAGTCTGTCAATGAAGGGAGAAGCTGCTATTTAGGGCCGGGTGGCCTATAGCAGAGTAGAATCCGGACGGTCTCCTGGGAGTTTGCTTGCAGTTGTAGAGTAAGGGTTTCCATGAATGGAAGAGGGTTTTGACGGACTGGTTTAGTAATCGCAAGATGAGTTTTATGGATCACCGCCAGTCCTCCTCCTCTTTGCCCTATTCCGTTTTCCGTTATAATACGGTAGTTTTCTGGCACCAATTCTCCTAGAATGGTGTTACAGTCGGCTGTAAACCAGCTCTCTGTAATAAAGAGGCAGTCTAAATCGTATTGTAGAATGAAATCATGGATTTCTAGTCAGTGTTTTGCTGCCGATCTTGTATTGATCAGAGCACATGATATGTGCTTAGGCAGGGGCAAACGGCTGAGATTTTTGATAGTCGATCGTCGATCGATTCTCAGAAGTCGCTCAGTTCGAAGGGCTTTTTTAGTGATGGCTGGTAGTATAGCGGCAAATCGCCTCAGATCCCAAATGGTCTCTGCCGAGTATTGCAGATTAACCATAGTCGCCAAACACCGGGGGGGGGGGGGGCAACAAGGATTAACTTAATCCTCTATCGTGAGTTGGTCCAGAGGAAGGCAAAAAAACCCTGACCGCGCTACGCCAATATGCTACGGCAGGGGAAAAAATTCCTTCCTGACCCCTAGATAGGCGATCGGGTAAACCCTGGATCAAGTAGTAATGGTGATTGAGAAAGGGGAGATGGGGCTGGGTGTAGCAGGATAACCACCGATCAGGCAGCAGGATCCAGGCTGGTGGACTCCCAGATTGGGTGGATCGGTGCTGCCGTGGGGGACTGGATCGATGGACAAAGGGGTGGATGGTACTTTCCAGAGGTATGGGGGGGGTTTCTGGGCCGATTAGGGCGTTTTTGACAGCTGCCGGGGGTGAAAAGCGGCGCGCCGCTAGGCCGCAGTTGAAGCCGCGGCCTTTCCTAGATCGCGGCTGCCGCGATTGTTCACTGGCCGGCGCGGAGGTGATAGAAAGACGCCCAAAACTACTGAAATTGTGGCCGACTGGTGGCGGATAGGTGGCTTAATAACTAGTAGTGTGGGGGTATAGGAAGGGAGGTATGGAGAGGGGGAGAGCCGAGGCTTTGAGTGAGCTGCAGCGGCTAGTCCTGAACAGGACGACCGTCTGCAGCCTCCGACAAGGGCTTACCTGCTGGTTCCTTAGGAGAGGGGGTGAAGAAGGAAGCCGGGGGGAGGTAGATGGTAGAAGCTGGAGCAGAGAGCAGGAAAAATCCCTACCTATCCAGGAGATATGGGCCACATGTCCTACTCCTAGGAAACGTGCGCCTGTAGCCGCTATCTCCTGGTTCTAGCCCTAGGAGAGAGAGAGCTGACACGTCCAGCAATAGACACCTGAACGTGAGAACAGCACCGAGAGGGGGAGAGAGCACGTCCTGCACGTCTTGCTGCAGGCAGAGTCTGTCCTCAACTGTCTGTCCTTCTTTGCCATGTCTCTAAGGCCTCGTACACACGAGGGGATATGTCCGCTGAAAACGGTCCGATGGACCGTTTCAGCAGACATCTCCGCTCGTGTGTATGGGCTAGCGGACAGATTTCTCCACCCGACAGATTTCAAAGCATGCTTTGAAATCTATCCGGTGGGAATCTGTCCGCCCGACATGTCTGCTGGTTAGTACACTTACCAGCAGACATGTCGTCCCCCACCGCCGCCGCGCCGCCGCCGCCGAATGGATTCGGCGCATGCGCGGAAGTGTTTAACTTCCTGGTGCGGTGACGTGGCGGTGATGTGGCGGCGTCAACGTCACCGCCACGTCACCGCGCCGTCCGGCGGCGGGGAATTTGATCCGATGGTGTGTACACGCCATCGGATCAAACTCCCGATCGGACATATCCGATGGAAATGGTCCGCGGACCGTTTTCATCGGATATGTCCGATCGTGTGTACGAGGCCTAAGACGATGACTTTGAGGTGCAGAACTGGCTGGAGAGACGACATAGGACATAATTCTTTTTTTTTTTTTATTGTTTATTTATTCATAACAGGAAGCTGGCCCACACGGGCCACAGTAGCATTACAGTGTATAAGTAATAATAACATACATGGAACTAACTATATAGGGTATCCGATCATATGTGAAATTCCCGGTTAGCAGGCACCCCGTGAGTCCGAGGGCCCAGCTCCCCATCTTTTCCGTTTTCTAAGTTGTAGGTATAGATATAGAAAGAGGTGTGAAAGTTGAAGAAACCGCCCGGAGGGCATAAAAGAAAGGAGAGAAGGGGAAGAGGGGGGGGATAAGGAAAGGCAGGGGGGGGGGGGGGACTCGCGAGCATGGACATCCGTCAATCGCAAAACATAGCACTCCCATGAAAGAATCGACTATGCAGCTGAGCTGTCGTCCGGGGGGAGGTTTGCCCTGTCTGGGAGCTCAGTCTGCTTCCTCTGAGGGCCTGTCCCTCTTCAGAGTATGTGAACATATTCCATAATTGCCATGTCTGGGTGTACTGTTCATTTCTATCCTGCTTTGTCAGGATTAGGTCCTCCATCCTGTTGATCTCGTCCACCCGCCGTAGCCACATAGCCACCGTTGGAGGATGTGGAGATTTCCAACAGAGTGGGACACATGCTTTAGCCGCATCTAAGAGGTGTCGAATGACGGACTTCTTATATATGCGGGCAGGGGTGCCGGTCACGTGTAGAAGGAAGTACGTAGGGTCGTCAGGGATTGTGCGGTCTGTGAATTTCTGAGCGATCCTCCCCACCTCCGCCCAAAATGGACGGAGGCGTGAGCATGACCAGAAGATATGGAGCAAAGTCCCTTTTTCGGTCTGGCATCTCCAACAAAGGTCTGATACTGTTGGGAACAGTCTATGTAGGAGGGCTGGGGTCCTATACCATCTCATCAAAATTTTATAATTGGTCTCCTGTATCTTTGTACATATCGAAGACATATCGAAGAGTGTGAGAGGGTGTCCCGTACTAGGAGGGGGCGGGATAGTCTTCAGAAAATGGCTGAGCTGACAGGCTTCCAGGAAGTTCAGATGGTAACAACCATCTGGGTCCATCAACTCAGCTAGCGTTCTCCACCGGCCCGGTAAACTGAAATGTGAGGCCTGGAAAAGTCCAGACTCCTGTAACGCGTGGAATTTAGCGTCCCCGATTCCCGGTTCGAAAAATGGGTTACCCAAAATTGGACGGAGCGGTGAGTCAACCGACGCTAGGCGGTTTTGTGCTAGAAGTCTCCTGCAGACCTTAATTGTGTTGCCTATCAGGGGATGCTGCTGCACCTCCTTTTGCATCAAATTGTGGCACCATGGATCACGCCGTAGTAAAATTCTGCTTTGTGCTTGCTCCATCCGTGGCCACAACTTGGTCGGCTTGTGTCTGCACCAGTCCATCAGGCGGTTCAACTGCGCCGCCTGATAATACTTTCGTATGTCTGGCATTGCCAGGCCACCGTGTTGCTTAGGTAGGGAGAGAACTGATTTGTGTATCCTGGGGTGCTTTCCTGCCCAGAGAAATGTTTTAAACACTGTTTGCACCTGCCTGAAGTATTCTGGTGGGATGTGTATGGGAAGGGCCTGCATGAGATATAGAAATTTGGGTAGGATGGTCATTTTTAGTATGCTGTTTCTTCCGAACCAGGAATGCAGACCCGTGGTCCATTTATCCAGTAGGTTTCGGACTGTTTTCAGAAGGGGCGGGAAATTAAGTTTATAGACATTAGATATTTTGGGAGGTATGCACGTTCCTAGGTACGTCAATGCTACATCTGACCATTTTAGCTTGAAACTGTTTTGGAGGTGTGATAGTTGTGGTAGAGGCACTCCCACCCCCATCGCCTCCGACTTGGATAGGTTGATTTTCAGGTTGGAAAGAGTCCCATATATGTCAAATTCTTTCATCAGGTTTGGTAAGGATATTAATGGATTTGTCAGTGAGAATAGCATGTCGTCGGCATAGGCCGAGACCTTACAGTGATCTCTGCCCACCACCAGACCTGTAATGTCAGGGTTCAGCCGGATATGTTGTAAGAAGGGTTCCAGGGACAGGGCGAACAGGAGGGGCGACAATGGGCAGCCCTGTCTGGTACCATTCGTTATTGAGAATGGGTCTGACAATGTCCCGTTCGCTCTGACCCTAGCCGTTGGACTGGTATATGCCGCAGATATCCACTCCATCATTCTCTGTCCAATACCTATGTGTCTCAGGGTGGTGAACATGAACCGCCAGTTAACCCGGTCAAACGCCTTTTCGGCGTCTGTGCCTAGGAAGACACAGGGAGAGCCCGAGGTGTTTGCGACATGCAGTAGGTTTAGGACCTTAGCCATGTTGTCCCTCGCCTCTCTGGTCGGGACGAAGCCTACTTGGTCTAGGTGTATAAGGTCAGGGAGGAATCGTTGGAGTCTGATCGCTATTATTTTAGTGAATAGTTTAACGTCTGTATTCAGTGTAGCTGTAGCTACCGCATTGCCCCGGATCCTTGCCCTCTTTGTGAATCACTGCTATCTGAGCCTGCAGGGTGCTAGAATGCAATTTCTTGCCTGATCCCAATGTGTTAAATAGGTCTACCAATCTACCTCCCAAAGACGGCAACAGGGCTTTATAATAAGCAGCGGTAAGGCCATCAGGGCCCGGAGCTTTGCCGGGTTTGGAGGATTACAGTGCCCCCTGCAGCTCAGACAGCGTTATTGGCTCATCAAGAAGCTTTCTCGACTCTAACACCAGGGTCGGCATTTTAGAGGTTGTCAGGTAGTCTGTCATCTGTGTCAAGTCAGGGTCTGGGGAGGGCGGGAGTAAATTATATAGGGCGTGATAAAAGGACCGGAATTCCTGCGAAATTTGCTGGGGAACCGAGATCTTGCGTCCTCTATGCGAGGTGATATGCGGGATGTATGACGCCATATGTTGTGACCGAATCGCCTGTGCAAGCATCTTCCCGCATTTGTTACCCGACTCAGACTTTGCGCTTACATATTTGTATCGCTGCCTTGGCTTTATATTGTAGGACATCAGTAATTTTCTTACGGACGGTATTCAAATCAGAGTATATGCTATCTGTCGGGATCTTTTTATGTTGGGACTCCAACACCTGTAGCTTAAGAAGTAGGGAATCCAATAGTTCAGTCCTTAGTTTTTTTAGGCGAGCACCATGTTTAATTAAAATACCTCGTACCGGGTCACTGTCCTGGGTAGTGTTTGTGTTAAAGTAATGGTTGATCTCCGTCGTCACTTCAGACATGACATCAGGGTCCTGCAACAGGCTTTCATTCAGCCTCCAGGGATGTCTCTGGGCCGTCTGGATTTCTGATAGACAATAGGATAGCGTGACTGGGGCGTGATCCGACCACGTAATGGAACCGATCGTTACGTCTTTTACCGCCGCTAGGTGTCTGTGTGGAATCATGAAATAGTCGATGCGCGAGTAATTCTGGTGAGGTTTAGAGAAGAAGGAGTAGTCTCTTTCTCCAGGGTGGAGGAGACGCCAGGCATCTACCAATTGTGCTGAATGGAACGCTGCATGTATGCGTTTGCGAGAGTCTCCCGACATAGAGGACTTTCCGGATGAGGTGTCCTCTGCTGGGATTAAAGGGGTATTAAAGTCTCCCCCTACGATTAGTTGACCTTCCGCAAAGCTCGATAGTTGGTCAATTTGCCTCTTCAGGAAGCTATCCTGTCGGTCGTTCGGGGCATACAGGTTTGCAATAGTAACCTGCGATGTCCCCACGCGACCCTTCAAAAACAAGAAACGGCCCTCATTATCTGTTCGTACGTCACCGTGAGTCCAGGGAACCCTAGCTGATAGAAGTATTGAGACTCCTTTAGACTTGGCTGCCGCATTCAATGAATGATTGACCGTAGGATAGTATCTGTTTTTAAGCATGTGTGGGGCGTTATCTCTGAAGTGCGTCTCCTGGATCAGGACTATGTCCGCTCCAAGGCGGCGCATATCCAGAAGGAGCATTCTCCTTTTTTCAGGGACATTCAAGCCCTTGGCGTTTAAGGTGACCACGGTTAACGTGTCCATGCCCGCAAATCAGGGGAGGGAAGGGTCCTGAGGGTCAGAGGAAGAACTGGGTCTGGGGAGCGAGGGAGGAGGGGGACCTACTGTAGATCAGGAGAGGAGGTAACAAAGTGGAGAGGCAATGAGAGAGAAGAAGGGAGAGAAGAAGGAAAGAGGGGATAGAAAGCAAAAGAGGGAGTTTAATCCGAGTATAAGGCTGACACTAGAGCGTGTGGCCTCCGAAGGAAAATCTAAATTAGCCTAAACGGCAAACGCACTCACCGGCAGAAAGCCGGAACCTGAGTGCAGACCTAGGTGGGTAGGTGGCAAAACAGGACCAGAGAGGCGAGCCCCCAAGGCCCATCCCTCCCCCACCCGACCAACCTTGTTGGTGTGTACCTAGTCAACAGTGCAATCGATTGAAATCAAACAGATAAATATGGATAATACAAAGGAAAACATAATACAACACAAACTGCATAATAAGAACAAAACAGCAGCACACCCCCCAGTAGGATAGTATAGCCACCCCTGGGGGGAGCATTGGTAAACATATACAGTTCCTGGAGCAGAGAGTACGGTGTGTCAATCCTTCTGTCCCACCCCCCCACTGCAAACAGATAAATCTCCAACAATTGCCGTTGCTCTCCATCCCTATGTCTCGTATTGTATATAAGCCGGCCTGAGCCATAGGCATGTCGGGACTCCGCCACCCACCGCCCCCCTCGAAACGTCCCGGGAGGGACCCCACTACCTAGTAACCTTAAGGGGTCTACCGTGGGGGCAGATTCACACCAATCACATCTCCCTCCGCAGACCCATTTCACCAGTACGTCAGCTCGGAGTAAACTAAATGCCACCTGGGGAACATAGGTGTACAGTTCAGAAACCGCCGACTGTTTCCTCCTCCACCACCCATGAACGTCTTAGGATAGTGGGGGGAGTTGTCCTCTTAGTTAAGTAGATGAGCTCATGTGAGGGGTTCAAAGCCTGCGGGTGCGTCTTGTTGGCGTGGGAGCTCCCATTTTCCCCCGTACAGGATATGTATAATGACTGCGGCGGATCACGGCCGGAGGGGGGTCACCAAGCGTATGAATGTAGCAATAAAGATGGTGGTTGCCAGTCCCCCCTCCCCACTCCCCACGGGACGGGTCGATGTGGCTTAATATTGGCCTGGTGCATGGGTAGCAGGAGTGGATGTCAGCCCCCCCCCCCCCTCCATAATGAATAGGCACACCTGGGACCAGGGCGTGGATGGGGACAGAGATATAGGAAGGCCGCAACTTAATGGCGATCGTTCTCAGTAGGGTCTAGGGTTGGAACAATCCGGCAATAACTTTTGGGCAGTAGGGGTGTAAGGAGGAGTGGGGAACTGCGGCCTATGGCCTACTCACGTTCCTCCTGTCCTGATGGCGCTCTTTCTCTCCGTCCGCCAGGGCTTCGTCGCCGGGGCTGGGCCGTGGCTCTGTAGTTTGAGGGGCCCGAGCGGCCAACTGTGCGCGGGAGGATCTGCAGCCAGTCCGGGACACGCACCCGGTCTGCTCCGAGGAATTGAAAAAGGTCCGGGAGGTCCGCCGGGGTTTGTAGAGTAAAGGCTGAGCCTTCTTTCCGGAAGGTCACTGAAAGCGGATAGCCCCATCTGTAGGTGAAGTCCTTCTCTCTGGCCAGCTCCAGGACCGGTCTCAGCATGGCTCTTCTGCGCAGTGTCGCTCTGGAGACATCTGGTAGGATTCGGATCTCAGCGTCGTCCAGGGGGATTCCTCCCCGCTCCCACGCTCTGCGCAGTATTTGTTCCTTCTGGGTGTACCTCAGGAGCCTGCACACAACGTCTCGGGGTCTGTCCGGATCTGTAGACCTAGGCCCCAGGACCCTATGCACCCGGTCGACCACCACCGCCGCCGGCTCCTCCAGCACCACTCTGAACAGGGTCTGGACATGTTCTCCCAGGGATTCCGTCTCTACCGTCTCAGGTATGCCACGAAGCCGTAAGTTATTGCGGCGGTTCCGGTCTTCCACCTCTTCCAGGTGTAGCTGTAGGGCCACCGCCGTCTCTCTATGTTGGTCTCTGGCCCTCTCTAGGTCTGCTACCCGTCCCTCAAGCGCCTGAAGCGATCCCTCGCCTGTGGATACCCTCTCACTCAGCGTGGAGACCTCCGCTCGTACCTCCTGGAAGTCTCGGCGGTGAGTCTCCTCTAGACGCAGGATGAGCGCTTCTATATCAGATCTCGTCGGGAGGGCCTGTAACAGCGCGTGGATGTCCTGGTCCGCCTGTGATCCCCCAGGTGAGTGCGGTGGTGTTGCCATGATCGAAGGGTGGATCGGCGGTACCGCCGACGGTCCCGGTGTCGGTGCCTGTAAGCTTCCAAGAGGAGACAGCTGCAGGGGACCATAGGCCTCTGTGGGGTCTCTACGTGCACCACCACGTGGAGCCGTCGCTCGGGCTCCCGGAGAGATCCGATTCTGAGGCTCAAAGTAGCGGTGAATGTCACCGGCGGTTACACTGGAGCGGGTCACCCGGGTGGAAGCTCTTGTTTTCCTCTGTTTAGTCGATTGCATACCGACATTAAAGTCTTTTTTGGCCGGTTAGGGAAGGGACAGGCCGGGAGCTCAAGGAAAAAGCAGCCTCACACAGCCATGTCCAGGCCACGCCCCCAGGACATAATTCTGATGAGGAGTGGGCTGCAATATTGGGCAATGTTCTCAAGGTGTCGCTCTCCTCGGCTCAGAAGCTCACCCAACTTTTTATTATTCACCGTACGTACCACACACCTGAAAAGTTGCATAAATGGCACAGAAGAGATGACCCGCGCTGTCCGCGTTGCTTGGTGGACAACGGGACGCTTGTACATATGCTGTGGAGGTGCCAGAAACTGCAGCGCTATTGGACTGCGGTGGTGGCCACTATCAATAGCATATGGAACCTTAATCTTACAATTAATCCTAAACTCTGCTTGTTGGGTTGGCTAGATGAAGAATTATACACGCCACACATTCCTTGCCATTCTTAGGGTCTTGTTTTTGGCTAGGAAACTTATTGCCAGGAAATGGTTGTCTGCAACGGCCCCCACGCACACTGAATGGATTGCATCCGTAAACGATTCTCTCATTAGGGAACAACTCACGTACAAGCATCGGGGTAGCCCGGGGAAATTTGAGAATATATGGGATCCCTGGCTGGACATCCCAGGTTTGGCACCACTGCGGCTTGTACAAAACAGAATTCTTGGGGGCAGATCCACATCAGCTACTACAGTACATCGTCCTAGGTGGTTGTATTAGACAGGGATCTAGTGGGCTGTTGAAAGGAAGGGGAGCTACCACTGTTTTCAGACAGTCTCCCGGGAGGAGTCCGATATATGGTTACAGGTCCCTGTGGAGCTAGTCTGTTTCTTGTATGTTTTACCCAACAGTTTAATGTTAAATGTTTATAGCCAATTTAGGCCGCTCCCCGATGTCTGTCCTGCTCACTGACCCCTTTTTGGGGTCAGAGGCGGGGGGGGGGAATAATACGCGGAGGACACACTTAATCTGCATGAGGTCCAGGTTAATCACCACAAAATTGCTTTTATGTACCGATGTATAACTGTCTTTAGACGCAGAAGATGGAACAAATGCAATAACTGGAAAGTATGACTATGCTGTATTGATATTTCTAGGTCCCCGATACTATGTGGCTATTGTGTTTTGTAGCGCATTGGAAATCGTAGGTGCATGTTTTTTGTGTTTGTTTTTTCAATAAACATTATCTGATTTAAAAAAAAAAGTCAGCGAAGGTAAAGCAAGGTCGAAGATTGGCCCTTGAGACGGCAGATCTTTTCTTAGGGGCTGTCACCTGGGGCGTTTGTGACAAGCCAAACCACATCAGAGTACCAGGGTCGGCAAGGCCAATCCTAGGCCACCAGATCTTAAAAACTCAGATCCAGCAAATGCTGAATGTTGATCTCCATCACCACTTCACTTCCTCCTCCATGTGCCCTCTATCCCGCTTAGCCAAAGGAATAATATATATACATTGGAAGCGGGTACAGGTTCCTGGTCGAGAGGAATGGGTTAAGAAGGTAAATGAGATCATAGAGGCAGAGGAGTGGATAGTGACCTGCAGGGGTAAGTCAGAACGATTTCATACGACTTGGGTGTCTTGGCAAGAGCATATCAAGAATTCAGACTTTGTTCCATCCAGCCTTGATGTTGCCCTCCTGAAGTTAGCAGACCCTTGCTTTGGATTACCCACCTGAGCTCTTAATAGAGACCTGTTAATTCATCTCTTCATGTAAGGTATTGCACAACAAACCCCCCCCCCCAATTATTTTATTAAAGTTTTTACAAAGTACAAAACAGTACAAAATACGAAAAGTACAGAGGATACATGATAAAGCGATATGTAGCCAGAGTATACATTGCATCTAATATTAAGATATACTATATCAGGTGCGATGGTGCAAGGTTTAAGTAAGCATAACTTAGCATCAAAGACAGTGCGGTGTATTTCTGTAAAACAATTGTAGAGAAAAACAGGTTTAGATGGATAGCAACGGATGCAACAGTAAGGCCGCGTACAGACGATGAGACATATGTCCGACGGACCGTTTCCAGCGGACATGTCTCATCGGATTTTGGTCCGATGGCGTGTACACACCATCGGACGAAAATCCCCTCGGGCTGAGGACGCGGTGACGTGGCGGTGACGTTGACACAGCCACGTCACCACTCCAGGAAGTAAAATACTTCCACACATGCGTCGAATCCATTCGACGCATGCGGGAGATTTATGTCCGCTGGTTAGGCGTACTAACCAGCGGACATGTCGGACGGACAGGTCTGTAGCGGACAAATTTCAAAGTATGCTTTGAAAATTGTCTGCTGGACAGACCTGTCCGTAGAGCTGCACGATTCTGTCCAAAATGAGAATCACAATTTTTTTTGCTTAGGATGAAGATCACGATTTTCACGGCGTAAAATCTTTTACATTTATACAAAAAAAAAAAAAATGGGCAAACTTTACTGGCTAGTGTTTTTTTTTTTTTTTTTATTCATACAGTAATTTTTTTTTAAAAAAGTGCATTTAAAAAGACTGCTAAGCAAATACAGTGCAACATAAAATATTGCAACAACCGCCATTTTATTATATAGGGTCTTTACCAAAAAGTTATATAATCTTTGGGGGTTCTAATTAATTTTCTAGCAAAAAAAAATAATGATTTTAACTTGAAAAGAGCTGTCAGAAAAAGGTTTGGTATTTAAGTGGTTAAAAATTCCTAATTTACATACAGAAGAAGTTTATTCCTTTGAAGAGATACGTTTTCAAAACTTGGCAGACTGCCCAGACCTGGCAGATTGCCCAGACTTTGACTTGGCTGAGAGCAGACAGGAAATTCTTTGCATATCAAAGTGCAGGAGAGAAAATTCTTTTCATGTCAAAGATCGTGAAACTCTGTATCAAGAATTGCAACAGGAAAAAGATCGCGATAACGATTATTGACGATTAATCGTGCAGCTCTACCTGTCCGCTAGGTCGTACACACGATCGGATATGTTCGCTGAAACTGGTCGGCGGACCAGTTTCAGCAGATAAATTAGATCGTGTGTACGCAGCCTAACTGTTTCATGATAAGTAGTTAGGGTGAAATACGAGCGTTAACACAATCATAAATAGGGATTCCTGAAGACATGCCTTATTCTACTTTGAGTCAATCTGTCCATATTTTCCAATGGTTATCAAATTGTTTCCTCTTACTGCCCTTAGTTGCCAGCAAGGATACATTGGTGGAATTAGTCTGTGTATTTTCAAGTACTTCCAAAACATTGGGTACCTTTTTGGATTTCCAATTTCTGGCTATTAATGACCGAGCCGCTAGTAAGATGTGTGCGATCACCATGCAAAAACAAGGGGGGGAGGTCAATATTTCTAAATTTAGTAGCGGCTAACCCAGGATCTGGTGGTGTGAGAATTCCTGTGATTTGTGAGATGAACTTAAATAGACTCTTCCAAAAACTGGTGAGATGTTTGCAGGACCAGAACACATGTAGGAAATTTCCTACTGCACCACAGTCTCTCCAAGGCAGTGGGGAGTTGGAGTTAGAAAATGTTGCCATTCTGTACGGTGTAAGATACCACCTCTGAGCCAGTTTTGGGGAAAGTTCCCAGTAATTTAAACATCTAGTGGCTTTGTATGTAGTTCTGAATGCACGTTGCCATTGGGTTGGAGTGACGGATTTACCTAGATCCAATTCCCATTTTTGATAGGGGAGGGAGTTAGTAAAGGTTAGCTTGTTATGAAAAAGATTATAGAAGAGGGACATCCCTTTGGGAGGGGTAGGTGACTTTGCATAGAATTGCCATGCCACGTCTAAAATAAATATATGTGAGAGGATTTTAAAAAGTGAGAAACTTGGATATGCTTATAGAAGTCGGTGGGTATTAAAGTGAATTCCTTTTTAAATACTTCAAATGGTTTAAGGGTATTGCCGTTGTATAGGTCTGCAATCCAAGATATGCCCCTGGAATTCCAATCTGAGTATGTAGTATGTGGAATTGCATGTGTTAAAACCTCTATAGGTATAGGGATGTTTGTTTTGCTGGAGGACCGTGATGTCAGTTTGTGTAGGTCTCTCAAGGCCAGAAGAGAAGCTGGAATGGTAAGTGGGAGTTGGGTAGGGGAAGTGGTTTCAATAAGTCTAATAGTAGGAGTTTCCATAGGTCTAAAGTCGGACAGAGGGCTTGTTCCATACCACTCCAAAGGATAGCAGGAGATGGTGAGAACCAGTATTTTAGCTGGGTAAGTATGGATGATATAATGATATAGTGATTTAAGGTGATTATTCTTGAGCAGGATAGATAGCATTGAGAATAATAACAAAATTTGGGGGAGTAGGAGCAGTTTAAAAAGGATGCCAGGCGACCAGACCAGGATAATTCTACTTTGGCTAACTGGTTTGTTTCTTTGGCTATTTTATCTATTAGGGGAATGTAGTTGTCATCCGCAAATTGTGATGGGTCTGCGGTTATTTGCAGTCCTAAGTAGGGTATGTTTGTTTTATTCCAGGTGTAGGGAAAAGTAGTTTGCAGGTGGGATTGGAGATGGGGGGGTTCAGGCAAGAGATTTTGTAAAACTGACCTTATAGTAGGAGATTTGGGTAATTAAGAACGTCATGGGCATGAGGCAGGGACGTGTTTGGTGAAGTTAGAAAGAGGATGTCGTCAGCAAAAAGGTTAATATTATGTGTTTTACCTTGGAGAGAAAAGCCTGGTGTACCCAGGTGTGTCCTAATTTTTTTCTGCTAGGGGTTCAATAATAAGGCTGAAAATTGAGAGGGACAAGGGGCACCCCTGTCTCATTACATTAGTGATGGAAAATGGGAGAGATAACATATTGGAGGTATGCAGTATGTAAAGGGTTAAGTGGCGCTGCCTGCTCTTGAACAATAAGGGGGCGGGGTGAGATGAGTGTGAAATCCCAAAAGCAGATGTAACTATGTCTGGTATCCTATAGTAGGGTCGGTTCAAATGTGATGTGAACTCCCTAGGTTACTGGCCGTCAGGGATATATATTGCCTATGGTGAGGAATATACCTATACAAAAAAAAATGGAGTTACACTTACCGGTAACGTCTTTTCCAGTAGTCTTTCAGGACAGCCACAATAGAGAGATAGGCTCCTCCTCTTCCTTTAGGAAACACTGCACAGCCTTTAAGAACTCTCCTCCCCCTGCCAGACCTCAGTTTTTATACGAGCACCTCCGGCAGCTGGGGAGACACAAGAACATGTTAGTAAACCATCATTAAACATCAAGATCATACTATGTTCCTGTATTAAACAAACCTTCCATAACTTCGGGTGGGTAACCAGGGCTGTCCTGAAAGACTACTGGAAAAGACGTTACCGGTAAGTGTAACTCCATTTTTCCCTTCTCGTCTTTCAGGACAGCCACAATAGAGAGGATAATCGAGTACTCACCAACTAGGGCGGGACTATGGCTTGCAGGACCTTTCGCCCAAAGGCCTGGTCGCCTGCCGACACCAAGTCTACTCTATAATGTTTGACGAAAGTGGTGTAGCTGGACCAAGTTGCTGCCTTGCATATTTGTTCTGGCGTGGCTCCAGCGGTTTCAGCCTGGGAAGCAGCCACTGCTCGTGTAGAGTGTGCCCTAATTCCAGAAAATAAAACAAAAAGAGAGTCTGACTTCCTAAAATCTTTGGTCAGCTCTAAATAGTGTAGGATGCATCTCCTGACGTCCAACTTACTAAACCTAATTTCCCTTTCACCTGAGGGATTAGGGCAAAAAGAGGGTAGCACCACCTCCTGACTCCTATGGAATCTAGAAGATACTTTGGGTAAAAAGGCCGGATCAGTCTTGAAAACAACTCGATCCGGAAAAACAATACAAAAAGGGGGTCTAACAGACAAGGCTTCTATCTCGCTGACCCTCCTAGCAGTAGTCACTGCAACCAAAAAGACTGTCTTTAAAGTCAACTCCCTCAGCAGACATCCGTCTAGAGGTTCAAAGGGAGACCCTGTTAGGGCCTGAAGAACTAAGGATAAATCCCACCTGGGGAAGGGGGGCCCCTGGGACGGTCTCTGTCTAAATAATGCTCTGAAGAACCGGATTACCCAGGAGTTACTGGCCAGTGGACTCTCTAGATATACACTAAGGGCAGAAACTTGACCCTTAAGGGTACTGACTGAAAGACCCTTTTCTGCCCCACACTGTAGGAACTCCAATACTGAAGAGGGGTTCTGCACTGAACAGGAATATTCTAGGCACCACGCATTAAAGCGAAGCCAGACCCTCCTATAAATAGAGCGGGTTTCCTTCTTCCTGCTACTAAGAAGGGTGGCAGTTAACATTTCAGAAAACCCTCTAGACCTTAGCAAGGTCTCCTCAGTAACCACGCCGCTAGGCTCCACCTGTGTGGGTATGGGCAAAGGACTGGACCCTGCGAGAGAAGATCCCTTGTGGATGGGAGGAAGAAGGGAGGTTCCATGGTCAGTTGTTTGAGGACCGAGAACCAAGCCCTTTTCGGCCAGTGAGGTGCCACTAGAATCAGAGAGGTGTTCTCCAGTTGGAACTTTCTTAGAACTGCCGGTAGAAGCACTGGAGGTGGGAAGGCATAACAAATCCCGAACCCCCAGCTCTGGGACAGGGCATCTACCCCCCTTGCTCCCTCTCCTTTGTTCCGGGAGAAAAAACAAGGGGTTTTCGCGTTTTCTTTTGACGCGAACAGGTCTACCTCCGGAGAACCCCACCTCCTGACTAGGAGATGAAAAACTTCCTGACTGAGAGCCCACTCGCTCTCTCTCAGCTGACTTCGGCTGAGGAAATCTGCCGTCCTGTTTTCTATCCCTCTTAGGAAGATCGCTGATAATGACAGGGTGTTTGCTTCGGCCCCGTGAAGAATCCCTGATGTAATGGCCGACAGAACTACACTTCTCGTGCCGCCCTGCTTGTTCAGATAGGCCACAGCCGAAGCATTGTCCAACCGCACCTGGACGTGGTGACCCTGAAGCTCTTCCTGGAAGCACCTGAGGGCTAGACCGACCGCCATCAGCTCCTTCCAATTGGAGGACTTCCCCAACTCGGCATCTTTCCATACGCCCTGCGCTGGAAGGGACCCTAAGTGAGCCCCCCAACCTCTGCCGCTTGCGTCCGTGGTTACCACCTGAGGAACCGGAATATGCCATAGCCGACCCTGCGATAAATTGGAAATCTTCCTCCACCACCAGAGGGACCTCTTTACCTGGGTTGGGACCTGTACTAGGGTATCTAGCCGCTCCAGATCGTGATCCCAGATTTTCAGGAGGAAAGCTTGCAGGGGCCGAAAGTGAAGGCCTGCCCATTGGACAGCCGGAAGGGTGGACGTAAGCAGGCCCAGGGTCGACATCAGAGACCTGATCGACACTTGCCGACTGCCCTGTAGGGTGGCCACCGCTCTGTCTAATTTCAGGGCCTTCTCCCTGGGGAGAAGGACCCTTAGGAGGGTGGAGTCCAAAAGGTACCCTAAGTAAGAAATTTGTTGAGACGGTGACAGGCTGGATTTTTCTAAGTTTAACAGCCACCCTAGACCCGATAGAGTCCTCTTGGTTAATTCCAGATCTCTGGATAGTTGTTCTGGAGAAGCCGCAAAAAGTAGCAGGTCGTCCAGGTAGGCTATGATGCCTACTCCCTGAAGACGCAGAAAAGCTATGGGTTCTGCCAGGACCTTGGTGAACACGCGGGGTGAGGAGGATAGACCGAATGGCAAAGCCTGGAACTGAAGATGCATCACCTCCCCTCCTAGGTCTATCGCTAGGCGTAGATACCTCTGTGACCCCTCTGCGATGAGTACGTGCAGGTACGCGTCCCTGAGGTCCAGGGAGACCATAAAGCAATTCTGTGGAAGGAGGGCCCTGACCGTGAAGATTGATTCCATACGGAACTTTTTGTATGCGATGGACCTGTTTAGGGGTTTCAAGTTTAGGATTAACCTGTACTTCCCTGAGGGTTTCCTCACCACAAAAATGTGTGAGTAAAATCCCTTCCCTTCCTCTGTCGCTGGAACCCTGAGGACCACGTCCTGGTTCTTTAGCTCTTTTTAAGGCTCCAGTCAGGGCCTCTGATTTTTCCCTGTCTCTGGGAAGTTGAGTGACCAGATATCTTTGGGGGGGAGGAGAAGAGAACTCTAGGAAGTACCCCCTCCTTACTATCGCCAGGACATACCTGTTGGGGGAAATTGATTCCCACTGTGGGAGGAAGGCCCCCAATCTTCCCCCCACCCTGACCTGGGAGTCACTGTTTTTTTGCGGGCTGGTCAGGAGGGCGAAAAATCGCTCCTCTGCCCCTTCCCCTAGGCGTCCAGATTCTCTTCTGAACTTCTGGCTTTGGGACCCCCGAGTGCCTTTGGGGACGAAACCCCCTCCCCTTTACTGGAGCCTTACGTCTCTGGGGAAAGGTCTTCTTTCTGTCAGCTGTACGATCCAAGACTGACTCAAGACCCGGGCCAAACAGGAGATCCCCTGTAAGAGGTATCCCACACAGCTTAGATTTGGAAGCTAGGTCCCCTGGCCAAGTTTTGAGCCAGAGGGCTCTCCTGGCAGAGTTGGCCAGAGCTGCCGACCTGGCTGACATGCGGACGGATTCAGCCGATGCGTCCGCAATGTAAGCGATGCCTCGTAACATTGTAGGGAAGGAGGATAAAATGGTCTCCTTATCCGTCCCGGCCTCAATGTGCTCCTGGATTTTAGAGAGCCAATGTTCTAAGTTACGGGCCACCACTGTGACAGCTAATTCTGGCTTGAAATTCCCAATAACAGAGTCCCATGTTTTTTTCAAGAGGGAATCCATTCTCTTGTCCATTGCATCAGGAAGAGTTCCCATATCCTCGAAAAGCCAAGACAGTATTTCTGGATACTTGGGAGAACGCCGCATCCAATTTAGGCACTTTTTTCCAAATGGATGCAGGATCTTCAGAAAATGGGAACCTCCTTTTAAGGGACTGGGAAAAAAAGGGCTTCCTTTCGGGGTCCTGCCACTCCTTTTTGATAGTATCAGTTAGAAGGTCATGTACAGGAAAAACCCTTCTCTTCTGTTCCCCCAGACCTTTGTACATTTGGTCATGAAGGCTAAGAGGTTTACTTTCGGCCTGAATGCCCAGAGTCGTGTAAATGGCCCCTAACAAATCCTCAACCTCATCAAGGGACAGTTTATATCTCAAGGGCTTCCTGGAATCCCCATCCTGGTCCTCATCATCTGACTCTGCCTGAGAACCCGAGGCCACACTCTCCCCTGAGATTACTGCCTGGGAAGGGCCTGCAAGATCAACTGTCGTTGCTGTATGATCAGGTGTGACAGGAGCAAGACCCTGTTCAACTGATTGGGTTGTAACCTGTGTGGGGACAGTGGGAGGTTGCAGCCTTTCAAACAAAGATTTGAAGGAAGCGAAAGTGGAGGAAAGCTCCTTAACAGAGGCTGCTAGGCTACCTTCCTGCTCTTCATCCCTCTCCCTGACCAAGGAGTGAATGCATTCCTTACACAACACTTTGGACCAAGACTCAGGAAGAATGTCCCTACAGGAGGCACATTTCTTTTTCGAACCGTGAGTCTTCCCTGTCTTTTCCAGGCTCTTCTGAAAGACATAGGAACAAGGGGCCCCACACATTAACATCCAAAGAAAGAAAAACTTTTTTTTTTTTTTTAAAACACAAAAAAACATATGGGTTACAACCCTGGGGAAACTCTAAAAACAGACCCTCCTGCTAGGTTCCCCTATGGTTCCCCCCCCCCCCAACCACCAAGGGGGAATAGTGGTGGGGAAAGACCAGGCCTAAGGTTTAGGGACCCCTCCCCAGGGAACTCTTACCTTAGGCTGGCTGGAGGAAGCGTCCTTGGTCGTGCCCCCTTCCGGAGAAGTCGCCGACATCCTGGGGTGGTTGCGCTGTGTCAACTTGCCCCAGCAAGCTTCAGACTCCTCCAGCAAACACGCTGGGCCTCTATCAGCGCCGCGGCCCGGAACCGGAAGTCGCGGATCAAAGGGGAGGCTTCCGACGCGCCGTTGATGACGTCACCCGCCACTCAGCCCGCAAATTTGGAAAAAAGTATGCGGCCTGTAAAAAAACAGGGCGTCCTGGAGGCCTCCCCCGCCATGGTCCTGTGGACACGATAGGGGTCCCCCCTCAAGCCATCTGCCGCGCTCGACCAGGATTGGGGTGCGTCTGGCGGTGAGTACCCGCCAAAAAAAGATTTTTTCCTTAGGAGGCCCCTGCTCCCTTGGTAGGAGAAAGAACAGCCACAGTCCCCTGACTGCACCGGCCTAGGTTCCTCTGCAGTGTCTCCCCACCGGAGGAAACACTAAGAACTGAGGTCTGGCAGGGGGAGGAGAGTTCTTAAAGGCTGTGCAGTGTTTCCTAAAGGAAGAGGAGGAGCCTATCTCTCTATTGTGGCTGTCCTGAAAGACGAGAAGGGAAAAAACAGATATATGTTTGGGAAGTCCAAATATCGATTAGTGTAAAAATGTGGCCAATATGTAAATGACCATACAGCAATCCTGCGTGAGCATTAATAAAAGGTTGGTGAAAAAAAAACAAATGTTCTTCAATGGTTCTAATACTTGACAAAAAAAGAACTAGTAAAGTGTGTCAGCTATAATCACAGAAACATGTGCAGTAAATGCCTAATTGGTTAGTACCAAAAAAAAATGAAAAAAGTGAACAGAGTCGGGTGAGGTGAAGTGGTAAGGTGCAATATTTCAGTGCCGTTCTTCAAAATCCTATTAAAAGGTGACTGTTGTGCTCCTCTAGTGGGTCGCCACTCACCAGATGTAGCTACCCCAGATGGGGTGAAAGGAAGTTGGTGATGGGACGATGGAGCCTCTCTTCTCAAGGATGGGAAGTTTCCTTATTTAAGTTCCAGCTGGTTTCAATCCTCCGTGCAGGTCCTGAGGGGTGTGTACCCCTGGTGGCGTGTGGAGCGTGTCACTCAGGTGAAAAAAATTATAATAATATCCGCATAGTGTGATTTGTATAAAAACTGGGGGATATTTTATTTGTAAAGTAAAAAAGGATGAACATGAAATTAGGTTACATAAATGGTCCCAAATGAAACTGGATTACCATATCATAAAAAATATAAAATGTTGATAGCAGCCGTCTAGAACAGGCAGAAGATGCGTGGGGCTGCTAGCTAGCGTACCTCCTCTGCAATCCTCAATGCCGGCTGGGACGTAGGCGTGCGTGCTGGTCAGCTGACGTGTTTCATCATGTGACTTTTTCAAAGGCGATGTCCACGCAGCGCGGGTCTCATCCTTTTATTTGCGGCGGCATGTGGGTCCCTCCTCCCATAGGGAAATTAGTGTGGATACAATATTGGCTTTCTTCTTCTAGTTGGTTGTAGGTGTGTCTCACCTCCCACCATTAACCCCTTACTTTCCGAATGGGGAGTCAAGGTAACCACATGCCGCCGTCTGGAACAAGGCAGATATTACTAAGTAAAACTCAGGGACAGTGTTAAATAGTCCATAGAGGGGCATCTGGAATAAATGTACACATGAACCAAAGGGAAGGTTTAAACGATAAAAAATAATATAATTAAATAATAAAATTTGTTCATAAAAGAAATGTATACACAATTTATATAAATAAGAAATATATATCAAAAGACACGACTGATAACCAAAGGGAAAATGGGTATTCCTCAGTCGCTATGAGAATACATATGTCATCCTTTTGCATATGAATTTTTGCCCACCCCATTATAGGCATGTGGAGAGTGTGTGTGTGTGTGTTTCTTATGGTGGTGGGGGAGGAACAGAGTGTGAGAGACATCCAGGTGATAATGGGATAAATCTCTTTATAGAAGTATCTAAAATGCTTGAGCATAATGGTATAACGCTAAAGGACGAATGCAACCAGATCCTTTAATACAGGGCTCAAAATTTCAAGTCCTGAGCTACTAGCCAGGCTTCAAGAGTTACTCGCCACCAGTTGCCCCACCTAATTCATACACTGCCCTGCGCCTAATTGCACCTGTAAGCACGCCCTCGTAGATTATCTCATGGAATGACACTGCTAAATGTTTTATGCAGAATCAAGTTACAAAATTATATATTACCAACAACAACTTTAACAAAATGGGACAGGGCAATGAGGGCAGACCACTGGGGGCAGACCAGAGGGACAGGGCGCTGGGGGCAGACCAGAGGGACAGGGCGCTGGGGGCAGACCAGAGGAACATGGTGCTGGGGGCAGACCAGAGGGACAGGGTGCTGGGGGCAGACCAGAGGAACAGGGCACTAGAACTGGGTCTCTTCCCCATTCTCTTGCTGTCTCCTCTGCAACTCCCATCCATCCATCCTCTCTCTCTCTCTCTCCTATTCATCTCATCATCAGGATCCTGTGTGTGCGGCTCCATGCTTGCATGTCCCCACTTCCCCCTTTTATTAAGGCTGGCAGTGAGGAGAGGAGCTGCAGTACAGCGGAAGGGAGTACAATCCAGCGCTGAGATCCACACAACTGCACAGCCATTGACACCATAGCACAGCGCACACTGACACTGCACAGCACACATTGAGACCAGTCTGTTCAGTGCTCAGGCTAAACTGTTGGACACTTACATAGAGCACTAGGAAAAGAAAAATGCAAACTGGAAGGCTGCCGCTCTCATGTCAGGATAACTTTCAGTGAGCGCTGCACCGGAGTGGTAATTTTTGCAATCCTCCACCTCATTTATTACTTTCTGCTCTCCAGCTACATTGGTCGGGGAGAGGGGGGCAGGCTCAGAGAGGTCATACTGTTAGGTCCCATGGCTTAATGAGAATTGTAAGGAGAGCACCTGTGTACTGGTCTACCTGTGCGTGGCTCACCAGACTACTTTTCCTGAGCATGCACCTTTCCTCTTCGGCCGCCAATCTCATCGGGACTCAAAGCGTAGGCACAGATCGGAGGGAGGTTGGTCATGCAGCCCTGTCATCACTCGCCCCCAGCTTAAATCCACTCGCCAAATGCTAGTAGGTGAGTGGAAATTTTGAGGGCTGCTTTAATAGATCTAGTCAGGTGTACTGGAGGTGAGGGGGATGGTAGAGGCAAGTCATAATCTGGGGAACTTTTTTATGGGTGCCAGGAAAGGTACAGTTGGAATTGATACTTGGAAGATGGAGGCAGGCAGAGATCTTTAATAATGTCAAGGCCATAGAAGATGAGGCCTAATGGAGTACATCCCTGAAATGTCTGGAGAGGCTATGTTTTGGAAATTGTTTATGTATATTTTTGAAGTGTTCTCTTATTCTTACACGTAAAGGTCTGGTGGTGTGGCCGTAATAAGTTCTTTGATTTGGAATTCTTTGTTATGTACATAGGATTTGAATGTTGTTCTCCTTCTGGGCTGTTTGCTAGTCTTGCAGGGTAGGCATCTTTGGCACCTATAGAACCCTTTGAGCTCAGGGGAAATTTTAACCTGTGTTGGAGGGACAAGTACATTATGGACTAAATGCGTTCTTAGTGTGGGTGCTTTATGATAAATGAACCTAGGTTGCTGTGGCAGGATTGAGGCTAAAGTTCTATCCTCCTTCAATATGGGCCAGTATTTTTTGAAAATCAGTTGCAGATGTTGATTACTATATTCAGTAATAAAGGCTAAATCCTTGTTGTCATTTTCTTGCTTTGGTTTTTTATTAAACAGGGTTAACCTGTCAATGCCTCATATGTCATCCTTCAGTTTAAGTAATTTGTCTTTTTGGTAGCCCTTTTCTCTGAATTTCTTGATCAGGATATGCACCTGGATATAAAAATCAGTTGTCATTTGGGAATGTTCCCTATCCACTTTGGGTGGTGGCAACTGGATGTAGGTATGTACCAGTTTATCAAATATAGTTTCCCACTATACCCCAACAAGATCTTTACGTTCGGCGAATCAAAACCGCCTTATGCCTAAACCATATAATTTTGCAGCAGCTGGTGGAAAAACTCTCCAAGTCTTTGGTGTACTTCTATAAAATAATCTTCCTGAGAATATGCGGAAAATTAACTCGCTAACTAATTTTTGCAAGGTACTGAAGACTCACTTACTTTCCAAAGTATATATATATAAGGGACGTGTGCTATCTACTACTAACCAGCTGATCAGCCAGAGGGGATAATATTTAAATTTACAAATACCATACTGGTGACCCCACAATATGGATAATAGGATTTTTTGTACTCACCGTAAAATCCTTTTGTCTGTTGTCCATGGACAGACATAGCTCCTTAAATCTTGACTTGTGGGTTTTGTTCCTGTTCTATAGGAGAGGACTAGGCAGAACATGTTTAAAGTAACATGCATTTACATGTATTCTAACAGAGTTAAACAGTCCCGACCAGGGGGCGGTCCCTCCAGAAATAACCCTCCGCCCTGCAGTCAGCAGCTCAGTTCGTAAAAAGCAGTACAAACTCAAAAATGAGGGGTGGGTGCTGTGTCCGTCCATTGACGACGGTGAGTACAAAAAAAACGATTTTCTCTTTTCGTCCATGGACGGACACAGCTCCTTAAATCTTGACTTGTGGGACGTCCCCAAGCAGCGTCAAAAAACGAGGGGTGGGAACAGCAATCAAAAAAAAAAAAAAAAACTAACTACACCCCAAACAAACAAAGCTCATCAACAAAGGAGGTGCAACTTTAACCACTTAAGGACCGCCACATGTATATATACACATCAGCAGAATGACACATTCACGTACATGTTTGCTTTCCCACAGTTGGGGGGTCCGATCGAACCCCGGCGGTACATGCGGCAGTCCAGTTTGCTGTGGGAGCGATCCGGGATGAGGGGGCGGCCATTGGTTTCTGGCCACCCCCTCGCGATCGCTCCCAGCCAATCACCTGCTTCCCCTGCCTGTGAACTGTAAACACAGGCAGGAGGAAGTGATGTCATCTCTCCTCGTGGCGGTCTTTTCGTCCGGCGAGAGGAGAGACGACATCTAAAAGTGAGTTGCACCAAACAGCACACTAACACCAGTACACATAGGCACACTAACCCCCCCAGCCACAGTGTCACTGATTGTAGTGATCATTTATTTATTGATCACTGCATTTAGTGTCATTTGTGACTGTAAAAAGTGTCAGGGCAGAGGGCGTGACCGGAAGCCAGCCTGGAAGGAAGCATCCCCTGAGAGCTCCTCTCCAGCCCGCAGCTTACAGGCAAAAAACCGGGGGTATACGCCGCCATCCATGGGCGGTTCGCGGACCACCAGATCCAGCAAAGCAAGGGGATCATCCCAACCCCCGCCAGGCTCCGCTACGACACATAAAGACTACTTTAAACCGCCCGACATGCCGCCGGGCGGAGGGGACAAGATGGCGACGGACGCAGCCACCCTTAGGACAGAGACTTCTCCTCCTCGCTCCCCCTTGCCGGACCATCCGGAGCCATCCACGACCCGAGCGCGGACTACCGCTCTATCCCTGAGCCCAGATGGCTCACAGCGAACCTCAGCACCCCCACCCCCCTGCAGCGGATCACGAGGCACAGGCAGCGGCCCTCCTCACCTCTCCGGAGCGGGACACCCCATACACGGGGGCCTTCCCCCTACTGCTACGCACGGCCCCGGACCCTGATCAGCACAGCGGTCCGCAGATCTCTCCCTCACCCACGTTTGAGGATTTCCCGGTCCTGCAGGCCTCCTCACACTCCCAGGCCTCCATGGGACTCCCAGAGCGCAGCAGCTCCTCTGCTGAGGCCAGGCCAGGCTCTACCTCCCCCGCAGCTCAGGGACAGACCCACCCAACCATCAATCCGGGGAATGGGGATCAGTTGGGGAGTTCTCCCCCCTCATATGCCTCTATGGCCAGCACCAGTGCGCCCTGGCACGGGAGGGCCCCCACTCCACTCGTGGATCAGGCTGAGGCCTGGTCCAACCCATGGGACTTACCCCAGCAACCCCCCCTCGAGGCCAGACAGCACAGGGAATCAGCTCCCTCCCGCCATCCATCCCCCACTGATCCACTACAGCCTACTTATGATGTCAGGGGACCCCCCTACCACCCCCCCCGCCATGGCAGTCTTATTTGCAGGCCATGCCCACGAAAGATGATTTTAAACAGCTTGTTGAGGACGTTAAGGCGACCTGCCGCGCTGAAATTCAAGTTCTCCAAACGGGCCTCAAACACTTAACTGACAGAATGGAAATGGCAGAGGAGGAGATCCAAGAGACCAAACTGGCGGTGCATCGCACCCAGATTCAGGCATCAGACCACCGTCTCATGCTAAGAGACATGCAGCGGCATGTTGAGGACCTGGACAACAGGGGGCGCCGCAACAACATCCGCATACGCGGTCTCCCTGAAGCAGACGGGGCAGAAGACCTGCAGCTCACCCTTCAGAATTTATTTAATGAAATACTGGGTGAACCACCAGACAAGACCATCGAGATGGACAGAGGCCACCGAGCCCTTAAACCAAAGAGCCCAGCCTCCAACCCACGTGACGTCATATGTCGCATAAACTCCTACAAGTTGAAGGAAAACATAATGCGGAAAGCCCGTCCCATGCGCAACCTGGCCTTTGACAACAACCCCCTGCAGCTCTACCCGGATCTCTCTTGGATCACGTTGCAGAAACGACGCCTACTTCAACCCCTGCTCCGCACCTTACAGGACAAGGACATTGTGTATCGATGGGGCTTCCCCTTCAGCCTGTCCGCCAACCACCAGGGGACCTCAGCCACTCTACGCTACCCAGAGGACCTGGACGACTTCTGCAAAACCCTGGACATCCCTGTCTCCCGGCTGCCGGACTGGGACCTCGTGGCCACACCACCCCCCCCGCCAGTAGTCTGGCAGAGAGTCCCACCGTCCAAACGCCCTAGGGGCCGTAACCCTGCCCGCAACTCCCCCAGGCACAGGCACACCTAGGATGGTAGCCCTGGCCACAAGAGTCGCCTTGAGCACTGCATGAAGCCCTCCTGTTTTGCTTTTGTTTTTGCTTTTGATTCCACTCCATCACCTTACCCCCGGTTGCCCCAGCCTTACCCCTACGCCACACATCGGGCCTGTCTCGGATGAGACACCGAAGAGGCTGCCCTTCTGACCACAGACCCCCCCATGGCTTATAGCCTGAGAGTTCCTTCTCCCCTAACCCCCACAGTGGAGCCTCTCCACACCACCCCCTTGTCCCCCCGACCTATGTTCTTGGACTTTCTGGTCGGGAGGTCCTTAACCTCCCTGGCGGTCTTCCCGTGTGTGGCACGGGGTGAGATTTTCAAGCTACGATCGGTAACCCCGTGCCACAGACGGGCTTGCCTCGCTGGATGCAGAAAAGAGTTTACTTACCTTTTCTCTGCGATCCAGCGATGAATCCCCGCAGTACACGGCGGCCGGATGTCCGCCTGATGCTGTGTGTACCTCCGATTCCCTTCTCTGCGAGCGCCGTGACGCAGGGGGGGGGAACGGCGCCAAATTCAAAAATGTAAACAAACACTATACATACAGTACACTGTAATCTTATAGATTACAGTACTGTATGTAAAAAATACACACCCCCCATGTCCCTAGTGGTCTGCCCTGTACACTACATGTCCTTTTATATAATAAAAACTGTTCTTTCTCCCTGCAAACTGTAGATTGCCCATAGCAACCAAAAGTGTCCCTTTATGGCAAAAATTGTCTTAGAGCAGCTAAAAAACAGCGATAATAAATCAGAATCACTTGCAGAATTTAGCGATAGCGATTTATGGGGAAATTCGTCATAAAAAAAAAAAAATAATGACAGCAAAAATTCTGCAACTGAGCAAATTTCAGTGATTTTGATTTGATTACATTATTGAATAATTTTTACTATAATTATATTATTATTTGTTATAATTTTTTATATTTATTATATTATAATTTTTAATAAAAAAAAAAAAAAATCATACCCGGGATGCCTATTAGACTCTTGTTTGGATAGATTTCAGTGAGTTATTCCTAAGAATTACAAGCCTACAGTATAAAACGCCAAATTCCCTTGCAAATAATGGTACCGCTTTCAGCACCTAAAATCTGAAAGAATCATACCGCCAGGGAGGTTAAGGAACTGTTGGGACCTGAGGGCCCCCGGGCCGCTTGGGCCCTCTCTGTTGAATGTTGATGTGTTCTCCTTCTGTTTTGTTTTTGCTCTCACCCTTTTCTTTCTTTTCAGATATCTCTCTCTCCTCTCCTGTGCAGGCAGCACCCGACAACGCACCCTGGTGGCTGTCGCCTCGGCGGTCTCCCCACTCACCCTCCCAGAGCCTGATGCAGCGCGCCTGACTCCAGCTAAGTACAACCCACGTTCTCTCCACCCACAGTATGGCTAAGTTGCTATCTTTAAACGTACACGGGCTTAACTCCAATAGGAAACGTCATCTAGCACTTAGGGAATTCAGGCAATCAGGGGCGGAGATTATAATGGTACAGGAATCGCACTTCTCCAAGGGCGATTCCTTTACGTTTGCATCCAGGTACTTTCCCTTAGTATACCAGGCCTTTAGTTCACGTAAACGGGCAGGGGTCGCAATCCTGGTTAAACATGGCACCCCCTTCACATGCACAGACTCCTACATCGACCCTCTGGGCCACTTCATCATTCTGAGGGGAACATGGCACTCGCGAGACGTCACTCTATGCACCCTGTATGCTCCCAATGCACATCAGCACAGATTTCTAAGCCGGGTTCTTACCCGCCTGGCCAGATCCCCCCGCGACCTACTGGTGGTGGGGGGGGACTTTAACCTCCCCCATTCGGTGGCCTGGGACCGCATGGTGGTGAATCCCCGGGCCTCTCAGACGAAAGCCCTGCGGGACTCTAAACTCTTCCGTCAGCTTACAAGGAAACATGCTCTATTCGACGCATGGAGGGCGCTTCACCCAGGGGATCGCCAGTTCACCTTCTATTCATCCCCCCACCACACACACTCACGTATAGATTACTTTCTAGTCAACAATACTACATTACGCGTCACTAATTCCACACAGATCTTGCCCATCTCCTGGTCCGACCATGCCCCCATCACCCTGACCCTTGACCTCAATACTCCCATCCGCAGGCCCTATAACTGGCGTCTGAATAACTTTCTCCTGAAACACACCCCCTCCAAAATGGAAATAGACTCTGCCCTGCAACTCTACTTTAGCGAAAATGACACGCAGGACATCTCCACCACCACAAGGCGGTAATCAGGGGACGGTGTATGGCCATCTCCTCGGCCCTCAAGAGGAATGCCGAGTCGGCTAGGAAACAGGCGGAAGCGCAGCTCCGAGCCCTAGAAATTCGCTTACAGACTTCCCCCTCCCTGACGCTCCTTAAACGTATCACCCTGGTACGGTCAACGCTCTGGGACCTTGCGCTGGGTCGAGTCGAGAAAGCTCTAGTACGCCTCCGCCAGGTATATTATGACAAGGGCAACAAGGCACAAGCTCTATTGGCGAGGAAACTAGCGGACCGCTCGCTCGCGTCCACCCCACACCAGGTCCAGGATAGTTCGGGCAATATTCTTTCACACCCTCAGAGTATTGCAGACGCCTTCGCAGCATTTTACGCTGACTTGTATAACAGGCCGGAAATCCCCCATGACCCACCCCCCCCCGGACCTGCTAGATAGGATGACACAATTCCTAACACGGGCGGGCATTCCCCGACTACAACCGGACGACCTAGCCTCCCTCAACGTCCCCATTACAGGTGAGGAGCTGACCATGGCCATTAAGTCCCTACCCGCCCATAAATCTCCGGGCCCTGATGGATTCCCATATGAATACTATAAGACCTTCCTCCCCACACTCCTCCCCCACATGACGAAGCTCTTCAACGCCTTTCTACGGCAGACCCCCATCCCGCAAGACATGCAGCGCTCATTCATCACACTCATCCCCAAACCAGACAAGGACCCTTCACTATGCGCGAGCTACAGGTCGATAGCCCTACTGAACTCTGATCTCAAGATCTTCACGAAGGTCCTCTCCCTCCGCCTAAATGTAGTTTTACCCTCTTTGGTCCATAAAGACCAAGTGGGCTTTGTCCCCCTCCGCCAAGCGGGGGACAACACGAGAAAGGTGATTGACCTAATTGACGTGGCGAGCAGGGAGGGCCCGGAGTCTCTGCTCCTGAGTCTGGACGCAGAAAAGGCGTTTGATCGCCTTGGCTGGCCCTTCATGTTCGCCACGTTAAAGCATATGGGTTTTAGGGGACCTTTCCTACAGGCGGTCCGACACCTCTACACCGACCCGATCTCACAGGTGAAAACACCCTTTGCCACTTCATCCAGACAATCCGGACATTCGAGGTATCCCGGTAAGGGGGAGGGAATTTAAGATCTCCCTCTTTGCCGATGATATCATCCTGACACTGACGCGCCCCCGCATCTCCCTGCCCAACCTACACAGGGAATTAGAACGCTAGGGGGCCCTCTCGGGATACAAGACTAATACGTCCAAGTCCATGGCCATGCCGATTAATATGCCCGAACCAGAAGCCTTACACTTGCAGTCCGTTTTCCTATACCACTGGGAGCGAACCTCCCTGAAATACCTGGGGGTCCACCTGACCCCAAGCTTTGCATCCCTATATCAAGCCAACTTCCCCCCCTATACAGCTCAATAAGGGCGCTGATCCATAACTGGAAGTCCCACCAGATATCCCTATTGGGCCGGATAGCGGCCATAAAGATGGTTGTCCTCCCAAAACTATTATATCTATTCCAGACCCTCCCTATCCCGGTCCCCTATGCTCATCTACGAGCCCTACAAGCCGACCTCCTCCGGTACGTGTGGAACTACAAGCGCCACAGGATCCCACGTTCGGTTATGACGGCGTCACGAACCGAGGGAGGCCTGGCCTTCCCAGACCTGGTCAAATACTACCAGGCCTCACAACTCCGGGCAGTGGCATCATGGTTCCCCCAGAAGTCTTACAATAGATGGACGGAGGTGGAAAAGATCTGGTTGGCACCAATACACCCCAACAACCTCCTGTGGAACGCGAATGCGGCAGTTGAGCCCGGACGTTTACTGGGCTCCATGCGGCAGCTTCAAAGTACCTGGAGGAGGCTAGCCCGAGACGGTCAACTCCAGTCCGATAGCTCCCCGCTGACCTCCTTCCTCTACAACCCTAAAGTGCCGACCAGTCTCACCCACCAGATGTCCTGGACCTTTTCCACTTTGGCCATCTAGTAGACCCCAGATCCCGCACCCTACACTCCTTCACTAATCTCCAAGCCAAACATGACATCCCACGACAAGCCTTTTTCAGCTACCTACAGATCAGGCACTATGCCCACACAATCGCCCCCCGGCTCCTTTTCTCAAAACCGACCCCATTTGAGCGAATCATACTCGAGGGCACAGCCAGAGGACTGCCCAGATTACATAGGGAGCGCTGGCAAGATTGTGTGCGACTTGGTGTCACACTTATTCGGAAAGGGGTACCACTTGTATGTGGACAAGTATTACACAAGCGTGCCACTTTTTAGTCACTTGTTTGATCATCAGATTGGAGCATGTGGCACCGTGCGACCTAATCGCCAGGGCTTTCCCCAGCGGCTTGTAGATTCCCGTCTTAGGCTGGGGGAGAGAGCCTGCTCAAGGTGTAATAATTTGCTCGCTGTAAAGTGGCGGGACAATAAGAATGTTTTCGTTCTTACCACCAGGGCTCAAGTCCTGCGGGAACATGTGGGAACGGAGTTCCTGCACTTTTTTTCACAGCAGGAACTCCGTTCACTTTGCAGGACTAGAGCAGACGAGAGCAGCTGAGCCGCCCGAGCCAATCCTTCATTAATCACCTGCAGACCGCGCTATAGCAAAAATACTGCTACAGCGCCGTCTAATAGTTTTGACACAACGTCCCTGGGACGTCCTCGTGCACTTCCGCGTTTGCGCGTCCCCTGGGATGCGCTTGCGGAAGTGTCCATGCTCTAGACCCGGCGCATCACGGTAAATTGCCGCTGATAGCGGCCGTTTTACCACGTGATCGCTCCGTCGAATGACATCATTTGATGACGCCGGTTCTTCCCTCTCCTCTCTGTACCGTTCGGTACAGTGTGAGAGGAGGGAGGGAGAGTGGAGGCAGCAGCAGCACTGTGGCTGGATCTGTGACAACTGCAGTCACAGATCCAGCCATCCATCCATTCCAGCTCAGCCATCCCTGCCCGATACTCCGCAATACGTCCCCCCCCTCCTGCCACCCTTATTGACCCCACGTCTCACTGTAAAGAGGACCTGTCATGCTATATTCCTATTACAAGGGATGTTTACATTCCTTATAATAGGAATAAAAGTGATAAAAAAATGTATTTTTGTGGAAAAAAAGTGTCAAAATCAAGTAAATAAAGTAAAATGAACAATAACTTTTATTTATTTTTTTAAAGCACCCCTGTCACCGTGTGCTCGCATGCAGAAGTGAACGCATACTTAAGTCCCGCCCACATATGAAAACGGTGTTCAAGCTACACATGTGAGGTATCTCTGCGAACGTTAGAGAGAAAGCAATCATTTTGGCCCTAGACCTCCTCCGTAACTAAAAACATGTAACCAGTAAAAGTAATTAAAGCGTCGCCTATGGGGATTTTTAAGTAGCGAAGTTTGGCGCCATTCCACGAGCGTGTGCAATTTCGAAGGGTGACATGTTGGGTATCTATTTACTCGGTGTAACCTTTATCTTTCACATTATGAAAAAATTGGGCTAACTTTACTGTTTTTTTTTAAACACGTGTTCAAAAAATGTCTGCGAAAATACCATGCGAGATAAAAAGTTGTAACGGCCGCCATTGTATTCTCTAGGTTCTTTGCTAAAAAAGCATATATAATGTTTTGGGGTTCTATGTAACTTCTAGCAAATAAATGATGATTTTTACATGTAGGAGAGGAATGTCAGAATTGGCCTGGGTGTTCCAGAATGCCTGATGGCGCTCCCTGCATGTTGGGCCTCTGTATGTGGCCACGCTGTTTAAAAGTCTCACAAATGGGGTATCTCCATACTCGGGAGGAATAGCAGAATGTGTTTTGGGGTGTAATTTGTGGTATGCACATGCTGTGTGTGAGAAATAACCTGCTAATATGACAGAAACAAATTTTTTTTTTTACAGAATTTTCAGTCGTTTTTCTTTTATAGCGCAAAAAAAATAAACAGAAGTGATCAAATACCACCAAAAGAAAGCTCTATTTGTGTGAAAAAAAGGACAACATTTTCAAATAGGTACAATGTTGTATGACTGAGTAATTGTCATTCAAATTGTGAGAGCACCAAAAGCTGAAAATTGGTCTGGTTAGGAAGGGGGTTTAAGTGCCCAGTGTTCAAGTGGTTAAGTGGCGATGCCCAGCTCGAGTCACTGTCAGGGGCAGGCGAACCTTAGTAATCCTTTATGTTACTGACCGCTTCCTGTATATGGATTCATTGGGTAGTGTGCGGGTATTCCGTCACTTCCTCGATGCCGCAATGTCTCCTGGGAGCTTTTGTCATTGTTCCCAAAAGAAATTGCGGAGGTCTGCCGTGAGTTATCGCGGCAGACCACCCAGGAGACATTGCGGCATCGAGGAAGTGACAGAATACCTGCACACTACCCGATGAATCCATATACTGGAAGCGTCCAGTAACAAAGGATTACTAAGGTACAGTGGATCGAAAGAAAAAAAAAACGTGCAGTTTAGTAATTATGCATATGAGCGTATCTTTTGTTTTTTGGTGGGAGAGTGGATCTTGGGTGGGAGTTCCCACACTTTTTTTCCTAGGATTTGACCCCTGCTTACCACCCTTCATGCAGACACGACAGTACAAATTCGTACCGCGGCTGGTGTTGGAGAAACCCCTCTGTGTCCACCAATATGACAAAAATATGGGAGGGGTGGACCTCAACGACCAGTTGTTGGCGCTGTATCATATTGCCCATAAGGCGAGACGCTGGTACAAAAAAGTGTATCTGTACTTATTTTAATTGGCTTTACTGAATGCTAATGTCATATACAGAGCTTCAGGACGGATTGGATCCTTCCTTCAATTCCATGATAAGATCATCTTAGAACTCCTGTATCCAGGCGGTTCTGCACCTCACCATTCCTAACCAAATGCAGTAAGCCGACTGCATGAGAGGCATTTTCCTTTTGCCCTTGAGAGTACCCCTACCCAATGAGCCCCCCCAAAAAGATGTCATGTCTGTAGCAAGCCGGGATATAGGTGTGACACTCATTATTGTCCCACCTGTCCTGACAATCCTGATGTCTGCATTGGCATGTTTTTACTTTCAATACGTTTTTATTGAAAATTCATGTAGCAAATAACAAGGCTCAAGGCCCATAGCTGATGCAACAGCAACATATATGTTCAGTATTCAGCCATGTAGTCTCAACCTTTTTTACTTTCAATACGTTTTTATTGAAAATTTTCAAGTAGCAAATAACAAGTGCATTGGCATGTTTTTTTACGCTTCCACATGAGAGGTTTTAGCGTAGGGTAAAAAATGTCACGGGCTAGGCACACTTACACAGGGTCTCCCAAGATGCCATCGCATTTTGAGAGACCCAAACCTGGAACCGAGAAGTTGAACAGTTACAAAAAAAAAAAAGTGTAAAAAAAAAAAGTTAAAAATAAAAACCTAAAAAAAAATATATATATATATATATATATATATATATATATATATATATATATAGATAGACACACACACACACACACACATACAAAAAAAAGTTATGGTTTTATTCTCTTACTCTCTATTCTCTCTCTGTTCTGCTCTTTTATTCTTTTCTGCAATGTTTTATTGTTATTATGTTTTATCATGCTTGCTTTTCAGGTATGTAATTTACTTTACTGTTTTCAGGTACAGCATTCAGCTGTTGCACAGATTTAGCTTGACAGCAGCAGCGTTTTCTTCCGCGATATATAAAGCAGTGACTCCAGTGCTGAAGGAGGGGATTTCACTGCAAAAGTTAAAACAAAACAAAAAAAAAAGCATAGGTTTTGTGGGCTAAGTGATGTAACTGTCTTTTTTTTTTTGGATTACTTGTGCTGCATTGTCATACCTTTTGACTGTCAATTAATTTATGTTATTTTTGGAAAATTTCTTAATAAAAATGATTGTTTAAAAAAAAAAAATGGGGGCATTAGGGACGGAGGAGCGATTTTGCTCCCAATGGCTTGCCTGTGCAAAAGTCTGACCGTGTGTACGCGGCATAACGTTTTTGTGGGAGGATGCTCCCATGCTTCGGCATATATATTTTAGGCACAGGTTGCGTTACATTTTTTACAATTTTTTTGGTATTTGCTTTGCAGGTATGGTATGATCTTACTGTTATACTGTGGTGATACTTTGTTTTAATGTTAACCATCAATTGCTTAGCAGGTACCCCATTCAGTTGCAGCGTGGATTTATTTAGCTTGACAGCAACAGCGTTTGCTCCCACGATACATTAAGCCGCGACTCCAACGCTGTAGGAGGTGATTTCACCATCACAGTTAAAAAAAAGAGCATATATGCTGAAGCATGGGGGCATTAGGGGCGGTGGAGCGATTTTTGCTCCCAATGCCGCGTACATATGGTTGAAATTCCGACAGAAACTTGCCCGAGGAAAAGTCCGACCGTGCGACATAACTTTTTTGCGGGAGGATACCCCATGCTTCGGCATATATAAATGGTGCATGTATGCCCATCATTAGAAGTGGGTGGATGAAGGGAGGCATTCTAATTGTGGGCATACCCACCGATCAATCTCTTTTTTTCGTTCAGCCAACAGGCTGCAGGAAAAAAAAAAAAGAAGAAGATTACAATTCATGTCCAACAAGAACCATCAACGTACTGGTATGTTGCTGGACTTTGAATGGTTATACCAGAATGATGCCTGCAGATTTAGGTATCATTCTTTTCAGCCAGCGGTCAGCTTTCATGTAAAAGCAATCCTAGTGGCCAATTGGCCTCTAGACTGCTTTTACAAGCAGTGGGAGGGAATGTCCCCCCCCTGATATAAACAGCGCCATTGGGAAATTGGAAAAGCATTGTATCACACTGATCTTGGAGTGGTCAGATGCTTTGAGGGCAGAGGAAAGATCTAGGGTCCAATAGACCCCATTTTTTTTTTTTTAAAAGGAGTCACTAACTATTGCTATCATAGAGATAACAATAAAAATTGTAAAAAATAAATAAACTGGAAGGAACAGTTTACAAATAAAATAAAAAAGTTAAATAATAAAAAAAGAAAAAAAATATAGCATCCCTGTCCCCCCCTGCTCTTGCGCAAAGGCAAGCGCTACCTCACATGCATGGTCTAATTGCTGTTTACATATGACTCATATGTAAACAGCAATTACACCATGCATGTGAGGTATCACAGCAAAGGTCAGATCGAGGGCAGTAATTTTAGCAGTAGACCTCCCCTGTAAATTGAATGTGGTAACCTATAAAGGTTTTTAAAAATTTATGAAGTTTGTCGCCACTGCGCGTTTGTGTGCAATGGCGACAAAGATATCCCATTAGGATGAAACATGCAAGGCTAAACAACACAAGTACGCTAAGAGCTGCAGAGATTTATTTTCTTTGATGCCTGTTTTACCTGTCTGTTTGTAAGTACCATACAATAAGTTGTATATTGGTTTTACCTACGGGCTTCACTATTGCCATCTCCTCTCTGCATTTTATGACCATATATCTGCTGACGAACGCAATGTACGCTTTTGGATCTTCATGACATTTGAGATGTCATTCCATCATTAATGCTGCCTGTGGATAGCCGTTCTCACCTGCACAGTCTGTTGGAAGGGCGATCGCCATTAACCTGCAAGTTATTTGATCACATGCCCATAACATTATTGCTCTGGTAAGCAGTTTGTTTGCACGGTGGTGTGGTGTGGTGTGGTGTATCTTTTCTCAAGTTTGCACACTGGAACTTCGGTGGAGGTACTATATCTTCAATTTTTGATGATCATACACTTTTGAGGACTTTATATACACACTGTTTATTTAGACTAATTTTTCATTTGATTTTGAGCGCTGCACATTGGACTATATTGTAAATGTTTGCTTATCTACAAACTGTGCTGGCTGCTTTGTAGTAGTTTTCTTTTCAGTTAGCGCAGATATTTGTTCACTTAAATTTTAAAGTATGTCGTGTTTGGTATACATGTACTCGGCCCAAGATCATCTTTTTTATTTTTATCAATAATTTGGGCAATATTGTGTGTTTTAGTGCATTAAAATACAAAAAAATTCATCTGTAGGGCCTTTGCTTTAAAAAAAAAAAAAAAAACATATATAATGTTAGGGGGTTCAACTTAACTTTCTTGCAAAAAAAAAATATATATATATATATGTTTTCATGTAAACAAAAAGTGTCAGAAAGGGCTTTGTCTTCAAATGGTTAGAAGAGTGGATGATGTGTGACATAAGCTTCTAAATGGTGTGCATAAAATGACAGGACAGTTAAACCTCCCCCCCCCCCCCAAATGACCCCATTTTGGAAAGTAGACACCCCAAGCTGGGAAATAGGAAGAAGAAAAAGTCGCGCCAAAATTAAGGTTGAATAAACAAATGTTGCAACTTGTGATGATCAAAGTTCATAAATCAATAAAGTTCATTAACAAGTCCATATAAGGTAGATTGGTCCCAGGCAGGAACCTTCTACGATCCACACCACTAAGTGAAGTAAATACAAAAGGTGCACCCTCCACCAGATAAGTAAGCAGCTTACCAGAGGGCAAGCAGTATGGACAGTTGACTATAGCCCAGCCACGTCCTTTGGTTTCTTTACGGTTCCTTAGATGTTCCAACTATGGCCAGTTGGTTCAGGGACGTGATAACTTTAGGCTCCAAAATGGTTCAATAGAATGGAAGAAAGACGCGTACATACCGTAACTCCATAAACAGTGGATTTAATAACATTTAAAGGTTGTACTTATAAACGATAAAACACAGCATAAAACAAAGTATTGCCGGCCGGCATGTAGGAGCCCTCCTTCTCAGCGTGGTGACGTCACTGCGTAGCCTCCCAAACGCGTTTCGTCACTATAGGACGTTATCACTGGGGGTAGGGCTTCACAGTGAATCACCTTATAAAAAGGACCCGCCGCCTATTGTGAAAAGCAGCATGCTGGATCCAGGAGTGCCATCTTAGATGTGGTAAAACTGCCCTTACTTGAACGGCGCGGCGTAACGCCGTAGGACAACTGATCAAAATTCAAATACTTATTAAAACTACCAATCACTTGCATACATATTAACATAAGAGGGCGAAAGGGCTCATGCATTAGTTTCCTTAAAAAACACAGAAGGGGAAGGTAAAAAGAAAAAGAAAAGCACCACAAGAAAAAAGGAAATGTCTGGCACAGAGCTTCCCCTTTACTAATTCCCGTGGCAGGTAGAGCTATACCGCCAAGAACTCATATACATGGAACAACGGCCATGATCCTTACATAATAAATTAATAATTCTAAATTCCCTATAACCAGTCCATGTTTTAATAGTTATCAAAACTATGAACTCGTCAAGAAAAACGGTAATTAGCCCAAGATCCCGATTAGTAATATAAAGAGAAATGGTACAATCCATTCCTCATTAGTGTATTGTGATTCATTTAGTGAATCCCCACTATATGTGGGTTTGGTATACAAAATAAACTAAATTAATTAAATTAATAAAGAGAATATTATAAAGAAATCAATCATCATATTGTTAATACTCATTCATGGGAGTAATCTAACAATCTCCGACCCAATTAGGGGAGAACCAAGCCCTCCCATCAGTGTGAAAAAAAAGGTTTAATGGTGCGAAAGTTGATTTGAGAAGGGGAAGAAGATCCCTAAGTGGTGAACTAAGAGACAAAGTATTAATGCAAATTCTATAGGGAAATAGTAAAGAAAAAATTATTTTCTTTCTAAACACCTGCCTCCATTTGTGCTTTTCACAATAGGCCACTCTAAGCATTATTGATAAACGCATTGAAATCTGTCTCAATGTTCAGGCCAAACGGTGTGTAGGTTTTTAGGTGAAATATCCAGCCCATCTCCATTTGTGATATTTCTCGTACCAAATTTCCTCCTCTCCAATGTGCTTTGTATTTATCAATCCCTAAAAATAGGGTATTGGAGGGGTCTCTATTATGCTTGAGTCTATAATGATTAGAGACAGAATGGTCCTTAAACCCGGACAAGATGTTTGTAATGTGTTTATTTACTCGTACCTGGAATGCCCTCTTGGTCCTGCCCACATATTGCATAACACATGGACATTGTACCAAGTACACTACGCCCAAAGAGGCACAAGTAATGCATGGTATGATTTTGAACTCCCTCTCAGTGACTGTAGAGGTAAAAGATCTCACACACCCGTTTGTTAGAGTTCAAAACACAAACCCGACACCGCCCGCATCTGTAATAGCCTTTAAGATGGTCAAAAAGGAGACCAGATCCCCTAAGAGGGGGGGTCAATAACATTGGCCGATATTTTATTCCTTAAGGACTGTACTCCTTTAAAGATTACAGGGGGTTTTTGGGGCAAGATCTTCTTTAGCACAGGATCAGTCATGGCTATATGCCAATTATTCTTCACCAAATGGGTGATAGTCCTATGCAGAGTTGAATAAGTCGTGATGAAAGGTACTCCATCTGGGAACATATTATCCTCCCTGACTACTTTTTCTCGTAAAAGCTCTTTTCTATCCATTGCAAGAACTTGGTCTAAAGACCCCTGTAAGGTTATTTTGCAGTACCCCTTTTCAAGAAACCTTTCGGTAAGTACCTTAGCCTGGTTTTGAAATACCTGAGGATCAGAGCAATTACGCCTTAATCTAAGGTATTGACTCTTAGGGACTCCTTTGACCCAAGGTTCATGGTGGCAGCTGTCCACAGGAAAATATGGGAGTTACGGTCCGTATCCTTAAAATATGTGGAGGTGACAAATCTATTGTCCTTAATTTCAACCACTAGGTCAAGATAATGAACCTTGGTCTGACTGGCGTCATACTTCAATTGAATCCCCCTATTGTTGGTATTGAGACATCCAATAAAATTGGTCAGGTCACCATGTTCACCGGCTGTAAGGTACCTGTAAAAGGTAGTGTCCGAAGTGGAAGTAGTATGCTGGAGATCCAGGCAAAGCGTCGTCAGGCAGATATGGTCGGCAACGGATCAGGCAAATAGTTCACAATCAAAATCCGGAGAAGGGTCAGGCAGGCAAAGGTCATACACTATCTGGCGGTAAGGTACAAAATCAGCAGGCTGTAGAATAGTCGGGATATCAGGCAGGAGTTCAATACAAAGATCACTGAAGTCAAAACACCCAGGAAGTAATCCAATAAACGGGCGCTGAGTGATGACCTCACTTCCTATTTAAAGGCTGTCCAGATTGAGAATTGTCCACAGCTGGCAGCAGGTGGAGCTAGTGAGTCCGAGGTAGTGTTGAACACAGTAAGGACATTCCCAAGGTCTAGATCTCTTCTGTGGCTCAGCAGGTATAGCTGTGGTTCAAGAGACCAGGGAGAGACCAGTTCGAATACACCCCAGGACATGACAGGGCCCTATCCCCAATGGACCCCTCCGGGGGCCTAGCAGGGCTTAGTGGAAAACGAGGCATGGAAGTCTCGTATAAGAAAAGGGGCATGCAGATCTTTGCAGGACAAGTAAAATTTGTGCACGATAACACAATGCCTAGGGTATCAAAATAGCATATACATATGTGGGGACAGGGCAAAGTCAATGACTGGTAGTTTAGCATAAGCTAACAATAAGTCTGATTGTTTGTATGTGGGTATATACATCCAGGGCTGCCATCAGAGGGGAACAGAGACCGTGTTCCAATTCTAGAAAAAAAGGAGAGAGGCGCCTCTGGGTGTAGTAGATTAAAAGCAATTTAATTAAAACATAAGTATCTCACTTACATTTGAGTAGTAACAGGTAAGCATGTAAAAGTAGTTTCCTTGGAGTGGTGAGCCGTCATCGATTTGGGGTTTCTTCTGCAGTATGTGGAAGCGCTGTGCAGGGAGGACACTGCCTCATCATAGGGCGATGGAAGTCGGCTGTGATGTGCGGTCCTCTACCTGGTGGATGACTATTGTTATTCGGTGTGTTGTACAGTGTGTGTGTGGGCCTAATCATAATATTTTGTGTGGCTGTATGGGGACTATAGAATGGTGGCGATCTCTATACTTTCATTGATGCCTCCAGGAGAGAGTGTATCTAAATAATAAATCCAGAAAGTTTCTCTGGCGCATAATTTTTTGAATCTTTCGGCTGGGTTTAGGGAATTACTGATTTGTTCTATGACCCATACTTGGAGTCCTTCGGTGGATTTTTATCCTCCTCCTTCTGTACAGCCCAACCTATCTTGTCCCATTCTTAAAATTCTCGCTCCCTCCCCTTTCACACCCCCCGTATGTTATACTGCATACTCTTGCAATGTCCCGCCCCAATCCCTCTCTCGCCGACACGCCCCCTCCTCGCACATCCCTTTGTGCTCCGCTCAGTCTCCTCTCCCACTTTGATGTATTAAAACTAGCCCCCCCTCCTTGGTTTTCCTTGTGCTTGAAAAAGTGCAGCAGCCAGCCCATTCGCTGCTGAAAAATCGGAAATGCGTCGCATTTTGGTGACATCATCGCCCTGCGTCTGCTCTTCATCCTACGATCTAAGCACCAGGTAGAGGACTGCACATCACAGCCGACTTCCATCGCCCTATGATGAGGCAGTGTCCTCCCTGCACAGCGCTTCCACAGACTGCAGAAGAAACCCCAAATCGATGACAGCACACCACTCCAAGGAAACAACTACTTTTACATGCTTACCTGTTACTACTCAAATGTGAGCGAGATACTTATGTTTTAATTAAATTGCTTTTAATCTACTACACCCAGAGGCGCCTCTCTCCTTGCCTTTTTTTTTTTGCATGCAGATCTTTGGCTGGAACCCAGGATCGGTTTGTGACAGGATATCCCTTCCAATGAACCAGATACCAGAGGCCACAGCCCTGTCTTCTGGAATCAAGAATCTTGGAGACCTCAAACTCAGTTTGTCCATCAACAAGAACAGGAGGAGGTAGCTGTTGTGATCTGGAGTAGCGGTTGAAAATAGCTTTTTTGAGGAGGGAAACGTGGAACACGGGATGTATCCGGAGAGAGGAAGGTCATTTTAAGCGATAGGAAACTGGCCCAACTCGAGCAATGATCCTGTAAGGACCAATGAATCGAGGGCCCAATTTGGTAGAAGGTTGTTTAAGTCTCACATACTTGGTTGATAGCCAAATCTGTCCCCCACCACATAAGGAGGTATATGGAGTCTTCGTCTGTTGGAAAAAAGTGTGTACTTGCCTGCTGACTTCCGTAGTAATGAACACATTTTCTTCCAATGTAGTAGAATATTTTTCACCCGCTGATCTGCTGCTGGTACACCAGAAGAAGGCTGAAGTAGGGGAAAAGTCTGAGAGTGATAGCCTAGGGCTGCGTAGAATGGTGTGGTATGAAGAGCACTGTGTAAATGGGAATTTAGGGCGAACTCAGCTAAAGGCAAATATTTAGACCAGTTGGAGTGTTGGGCATTGACATAATGTCGAAGGTAGGTTTCTAGGGTCTGGTTCATGCGTTCGGTTTGACCATCAGTTTGAGGGTGATGTGAGGTAGAGAGCGAGAGCATTACTCAGTTTCTTGCAGAAAGCTCTCCAGAATCGGGAAACGGACTGGGATCCGCGGTCTGAGACGATATTGGTAGGTATGCCATGATGTTTTACAATATGGGAAAGGAAAAGAGTGGACAGTGCTTTCGCTGTAGGTAATCCCGGGAGTGGCACAAAATGAGACATTTTGGAAAAGCGATCCACTGTGACCCATATAGCAGTCATGCCCTCGGACTTGGGTAAGTCTACAATGAAGTCCATGGTCAAATGGGTCCAAGGCTGGCGAGGTGCCGGAAGTGGATGTAACAGTCCAGCAGGCAATGTGCAGAGTACCTTATTAGCAGCACAAGTTGGGCAGGCAGCCACATAGTCAGTAACATCCTTTTTTATACAAGGCCACCAGACATGACGCTGCAAGGTCTTAAGAGTGATGGTGACACCAGGATGACCGGATAACACGCCATCATGTGCCCAGAGGAGTACAGGTTTTCTAAGACTAGGGGCTACGTACAGGCGACCCGGTGGTATGTTCAAGCCCTGGGGAACACGATTCAGGGTTTCTTGTAGCTGTTGGGAAAGAGCCGTAGAGATCTGTGGGACAATTTTGTGAGGTGGGATTATATACTGCTCGGCTGGTTGATCTTCAGAGGTAGCGAACTGTCTGGAAAGAGCATCAGCTTTTTTGTTTCTATGCCCTGGAACATAAGAAAGGACAAAATTAAAACGGGAGAAAAAACAGAGCCCATCGAGCCTGACGTGAGTTCAGACGTCTAGCAGTCTGAAGATACAGTAGGTTTTTATGGTCAGTGAGGATAGAAAAAGGCTTGGGAGCTCCTTCCAGAAGATGTCGCCATTCAGACAATGCCAATTTGATGGCCAGTAGTTCTCCATTCCCAACATCATAATTCATCTCTGCAGGAGAAATCTTTCTAGAGAAAAAAAGCTAGTGGATGGATTCTACCAGACTTTGGCTGTCTCTGGGAGAGTATAGCACCTGCTCCAACGTCAGAGGCATCAACTTTAACAATGTACTGGAGATCAGGATTTGGATGCTGAAGAATTGGAGCTTTACTGAACATGTCCTTTAATCGCTGGAAAGCTGATTTTGCTTCTGAAGATCACACCTTGCAATTTGTACCCTTCTTATTCATGGCAGTAAGGGGTGCCGCAATGGAGGCAAAACTCTTAATGAAGCGTCTGTAGTAATTTGCAAACCCTAAAAAGCTTTGGAGTCCTCTTAAAGTGGTCGGTTTGGGGCCATTGCAAGACAGCGGAAAGTTTTTGAGGGTCCATTTGGAAACCGTCAGCACTTATGATGTACCCAAAGAAAAGAAATACAGCTTTGATGGAAACTGCATTTCTCAATTTTTGCATAAAGATGGTTTTCTCTAAGTCGTTGTAATACCCGTTTTCACATGTGAGATGTGCTCTAGACGAGTCTTGGAAAAGATTAAAATGTCGTCCAAGTAGATGATCACAAAACGGTTGCTGAAATCATGGAAAATTTCGTTCATGAAACGTTGAAAGACAGCAGGTGCGTTACACAACCCAAATGGCATGACCAAATATTCAAAGTGTCCATTACGAGTGTTGAATGCTGTCTTTCACTCGTCCCCCTCGTTAATTTGAATCAGATTATAAGCCCCTTGTAGGTCTAGCTTGGAGAAGATAACAGCCCCCTTAAGTACATCAAACAGTTCAAGAATGAGAGGCAAAAGGTAGGAGTCCTTTACGGTGATTTGATTTAACCCCCGATAGTCTATGCATGGTCGAAGGCCCCCATCTTTCTTTTCAACGAAGAAAAAACCTGCTCCTACTGGAGAAGAAGAGGGTTGGATAAAACCGCTTTCCAAGATGTCTCTTACGTATTCCTCCATAGACTTTTGTTCAGGCAGAGACAGGGGGTAGGTCTTTCCTTTGGGAAGAGGTGCTCCGGGAATCAATTTAATTGTACAGACAAAAGGACGATGTGGAGGTAACACCTCTGCCTTTTGCTTGCAAAATACATCTGCAAAGTCATGGTATTAACGAGGCAAGGTAGGTGGCATAGTTACAGGAGCCAACATGCAAGCAGAAAGTCTTTTGGTTTGAGACAAACAGTTAGGGCGACAGGACGATCCCCAGGAGGTTAGTTCTCCATTTTCCCAATCAAAAGAAGGGTTGTGAAGTTGCAACCATGGGTAACCAAGGATGATAGGCAGAAGCGGAGAATCAATGAGAGACAAGACAACTTCCTCTTTGTGGAGGAGGCCTACCTGAAGGGTGATTGTCGTAGTCTCAAATTTCACAATGCCATCTCCCAAGGGCTGTCCATTCAGGGTGGTAATATTCAGGGGTCTAGACTTTGGAACAAACGGGATGTTGTTCTTTCTTGCAAAAGTGTGGTCCAAGAATATGCCAGCAGCTCCAGAATCCACAAAAGCCTCGCAGAAAACAAGCTTAGAAGGTAAATGGATAGTAGCCGGAACAGTAATCTTGGTCTTGGAGGATCTACCTGTCAGGTCTAAGCCAGCTCCTCCAACACTGGTTAGACCCTGTCTTTCACTGGACGGGAAGGGCAGAGAGATACTAAATGTCCTTTAACTCCACAGTACAGGCATAGGCCCAATGAACGCCTCCTTTGTTTCTCTGACTCAGTTAGGTGGAGACGGCTCACATCCATGGGTTCCACAGGTGCCTGGGGTTCAACAGAGGTTTCAGGTTCTGGCTGGGGTGGTGCTTGGAAGTTAGGGGCCAAATGGTAAACTGGCTTAGGAAACTTGCGGGTTCTAAGTCTCTCTTGCCACCTTTCATGGTACCAGACATCCAGATGAACACACAACTCTGAATTTCTCAAGGTCTTCTTGGAGATCCTTATAGACTAATTCGTCCTTGATGCGATCCATAAGACCCTTTCGGAAGGCTGCACGTAATGCCCTTGAGTCCCAATTAGTCTCAGCAGCAAGGGTACGGAACTCAATAGCATACTGTGCCACAGATCTGGTGCCTTGTTGTATGTCCAAGAGGGAGTACTCAGCTGCAGAAGCTCCATCTGGCTTGTCAAATACAGTCTGGAGAGAGGCCAGAAATTTGTCAGCATCTTGGAGTACAGGATCGTTGCGTTCCAAATAAGGAGAGACCCAGGCCAGGGCCTTCCCCTTTAACAAGGAAATTACAAAAGTCACTTTGGCAGATGAAGTGCTAAAAGTCGCAGGGTTGTTGCAGAAGTGCAAACGGCAAACATTTAAAAAGCCTCTGCAGTCCTCAGTATCACCACCAAACTTGTCAGGCAAGGGAAGTTTTGGTGGTACAGAAGAGGCGGGTTGGATCGTAGCAGGAGTAGGATCCGGCGTCTGAACCGTTGCAGAGGAACCAGGCAAACAAGATTTGAGCATAGTGCAAAGTTCATCTAACTTGGCGTCCAGGGAAGAAAGATGCTGTTCATGCGCTCCGATCAATTGTCCCTGACGTGTAATCGCCTTAACAATCTCAGCAGGTTCCACTGTCATTGTGGCCCGTTTATAATGTAAGGTACCTGTAAAAGGTAGTGTCCGAAGTGAAAGTAGTATGCTGGAGATCCAGGCAAAGCGTCAGGCAGATACGGTCGGCAATGGATCAGGCAAATAGTTCACAATCGAAATCCGGAGAAGGGTCAGGCAGGCAAAGGTCATACACTATCTGGCGGTAAGGTACAAAATCAGCAGGCTGTAGAATAGTCGGGATATCAGGCAGGAGTTCAATACAAAAGAAGATCACTGAAGTCAAAACACCCAGGAAGTAATCCAATAAACGGGCGCTGAGTGATGACCTCACTTCCTATTTAAAGGCTGTCCAGATTGAGACTTGTCCACAGCTGGCAGCAGGTGGAGCTAGTGAGTCCGAGGCAGTGTTGAACACAGTAAGGACATTCCCAAGGTCTAGATCTCTTCTGTGGCACAGCAGGTAAGGCTGTGGTTTAAGAGACCAGGGAGATCCCGGTTCGAATACACCCCGGGACATGACACCGGCCCATAGGAGGAGGATGTCATCTATATATCTCGCCCAAAGGACTACCTGAGGGGTGTCCCTCGGGTGGATGACATCATCCTCCTCCCACTTGGCCATGAACAAATTGGCTAAACTAGGGGCATATTTTGCCCCCATAGCCACCCCTGTATTTTGTTTATAAAAATTATCCTCAAACCAAAAATAATTTGATGCTGCTGCAAACTTCAACAGAGACATAATAAGATTGACCTGTATAGAGTGGAGACCAGAATCCCTATCTAGAAAAAGTTGGACGGCTTCAAACCCTAAAGCATGGGGTATGATTGTGTATAATGATGTCACATCTATGGTAGCCATCCACATATTAGGGGTAACTGGGAGATCAGATAGTATGTTGACGATATGTTTCGAATGTCTGACATAAGAGGGATTTTCTTCACCAGTGGTTGCAAGTAAAAATCTATATATCTGCCCACCCGGGAAGTGATTGAATCGATGCCACTTACCATGGGGCGCCCCCGGGGGCAGACAGGATTCTTGTGCAACTTGGGAAGGTAATACATAGTTGGAGTACGGGGGCCCGGGGTATAAGAAAAAAAGTTTCTCCTTAGGAGATAGTATACCCTCAAACACACCTCTCTCCACTAGTTTTTCAAGTTCTCTTTTATATAGTAATTTCGGGTCGTTGGGGAGTATGTATTAACATCGTCCACGATATTGTGCATCTCCCTAAGGTAGTCCACCTTATCGAGGACCAATCTACATTATATGGACTTGTTAATGAACTTTATTGATTTATGAACTTTGATCATCACAAGTTGCAACATTTGTTTATTCAACTTTAATTTTGGCGCAGCTTTTTCTTCTTCCTATTTCCCACATTGTGTATCGCACGCCAGCTGCTGCCTGTAGTTTTTTTGTTTAAGGGTGGGGGTGACAATAGCGCGTTTTGTTTCTTTTTGAGACACCCCAAGCTATTTGCTGAGAGGCATGTCGAGTCCATGGAATATTTTATTTTTTGACACAAGTTAATTTTTTTGTGCAAAGTTGTCACTAAATGATATATTGCTCAAACATGCCATGGGCATATGTAGAATTACACCCCAAAATACATTGTTGCTTCTTCTGAGTATGGGGATGCCATGTGAGACTTTTTGGGAGCCTAGCCGCATACGGGACCCCAAAAACCAATCACCGCCTTCAGGCTTTCTATGGGTGTAAATTTTTGATTTCACTCCTCACTACCTATCACAGTTTCGGAGGCCATGGAATGCCTAGATGGCACAACCCCCCCCCCCCCCCAAATAGTACCCCCATTTTGGAAAGTAGACACCCCAAGCTATTTTTAAGTGTAGATAGCAGGTGATGGCGCCTACTTAAATATGTTAGTGCAAAAAAGTGTTGCCAAAAACAGTGCAAGTACTGTGACTATAAATGTAAGATGCTATATAGTGCAAATCCTTGTAATAACTGCAGTATTGATATTACATATAATAAAAAACAATATGTGATAAGTAAAAATGATAATAATAATCCAAGAAAGTCCAATTTCCAATCTTGCTATATACAGGAAAATTATTTTCAAAATTGCTTCATGCAAAATAAAGTGATAGGTGCTTCAGAGCGTTCATTCCTCTGAGCTACAGCACTCATTTCTTAAGGCTTTTATACTACATGCTAAATGTGAGTACCCATTTTGTCAGAAATAAAGTTTATTATTTGTGAAACGGTATCACGCTATTGGGCGCTTTCGTTTGTCTTCTCTATGAGCATTTGAACGGTTGGACAGATCCCATGTGAGAAAACCTGACAGATATAGAAGTGTGGACACTTGTTGTAAGAGCTTATTACCCCCGTAGGGGTGATTGGATCCGGTGAGTGCGGGACCATTGGGGGAGAGCACTGAGTGATCCACTGACGGCTATATCTGCATGAAGCACCTATCACTTTATTTTGCATGAAGCAATTTTGAAAATAATTTTTCTGCATATAGCAAGATTGGAAATTGGACTTTCTTGGATTATTATTATAATCATTTTACTTATCACATATTGTTTTTATTATATGTAATATCAATACTGCAGTTATCATTACAAGGATTTGCACTATATAGCATCTTACATTTATAGTCACAGTACTTGCACTGTTTTTGGCACACTTTTTTTTTTTTTGCACTAACATATTAATTTAAGTTGGCGCCATCACCTGCTAGCTACACTTAATCATCTTCCTCCACCTAGGTGGAGTTTTTTATGCAGGGCTGCCCTACAATAATTTAAAATTACCATAATTCACTACACTTTATTTACTACCCTTTTTTATTTTACTTGTTCACTCATCACCAATTTAAGTTGTCCGTGGTGGCAGATTCATTTCCCCTTTCTTTTACCCCAAGCCATTTGTTGAGAGGTATGGCGAGTATTTTGCAGATCGCGCTTTTTGTCACAAAGTTTTGAAAATGTAAAAAAGATTTTTTTTTTTTTCTTTCTTCATTTTCAAAAACAAAGAGCTGTATGAGACTTCGAAGCGCTGCCCGTGCCCCTTTGAGAACATAATTTATGACAAAACTGGTCAGGGCGGTGCTTGCGTATCAAACGTCACCACGCTCCCACGTTACCCCGGAAGCACGGGTGTTCGTATTTTTTAGTTTATTTCCGGCTTTTTAAAATTTTTACGGCTTGCTGTTTTTTTGACTCACTGTAATGCTTTTTATGAGCTGTAAAAATACAAACAATCTAGTTTTTTAAAAGAGGTAACGCACATTGCTGCTCTTTATTAACCTCTACGGTCTGAGGATTTGTCCACTTCAGAGAGAGCGGTACTAGGGGACCCCCCCATTGCTTACTCCAGAGGAGACCCTGAGTAGCTCGGTGGTTTGGACATTCCAGTTCACCATTTTAAACTTTGCAGAGGTTAATATCTGCATAAGCGCACATGACCTTGCCATCTGAGGTCCAACATATCTGGTAAGGGTCCCCCCTTATTATTTTGTGTGACACCTGAGGAAGAATCCAGTGAGGTGGTGGTGGTGTACAGCAGCTTCACACTCCGTATTCTTGCACTCCTAATTTGCCACTTGTGTGGAATTGGATCATTCCTCTCTGGACATAGCGGACTTTGTCCTTTCTTTCACTTGCGGTCACTTATTTTCTTCTTCTTTTGGACACTTTGTTTGATACACGGACACTTACTACGGTTATCTAAACTTCTTTGAGATACTGTACAAGTAAATTTTTTTCAGTATTTTTGATGAATTTACATTTCACATTTATCTTTGCCGTTTTGCACATATGTATGGTGAATTTTATACCTATATGAACAGTGTATTTTGTCACTAGTGGTACATTGTATTCTGCTTTACTTATGGGTATTGTCAATATTTTCATTGATGTACTTAGGTTTATTTAGCGCAACTATAATATCTGTATCCTGTAAAATACTTACCATGCCTCTCAAATAGCTTGGGGTGTCTACTTTCCAAAATTGGGTCATTTTCGGGGGTTTTGTGCCATTTTATGGCCTTCAAAACTGAGGAGTGAAATCAAAAATGTATGCCCTTAGAAATCTTGAAGGCGGTGCTTGGTTTTCAGGGTGCCGTACGCAGCTAGGCTCCCAAAAAGTCCCACACATGTGGTAACACTGTACTCAGGAGAAGCAGGAGAATGTATTTTGGGGTGCAATTCCACATATGCCCATGGCACGTGTGTGAGCAATATATCATTTGGTGACAACTTTGTGCAAAAAAATAAATCAGTTTGTCATTTTCCCGCAACTTGTGGTAAAATATAAAATATTCCAGGGACTCAACATGCCTCTCAGCAAATAGCTTTAGGTGTCTACTTTTTAAAATGGGATCATTTGGGGGGGGGGGGTTGTGCTATTTTGGCATTTCATGACTGTTGTTAGGTAGTGAGGAGTGAATCAAAAATTTGCGCCCTTAGAAATGCGGAAGGCAGTGCTTGGTTTTTGGGGCCCCATACGTGGCTAGGCTCCAAAAAAAGTCCCAAACATGTGGTATCCCCTGTTACGACTCTGCGAATCACTTTGATTCTGGACTACGGAGCTGGATCTCAGCTGTGGAGGTTACTCAGGTCTCAACCACCAGATCTCTCAAAGTACACAGAGAGTTTGGGGTTTTGGTCATCACAGCCTCCACTGAGAATAAACGTATATTTGGTATAACTTATAACGGCAAAGTAAAGGTATACAGCAAGCAAGCAATAGACTATACAGTCAGTAGATGGCTGGGATGCTTAATAGGTTAGTAGGGATAGCTGTGGATGTTATTCCTACGGGCAACGTGCAGTCCCGATGGTGAGAGAGCAACGAACATGCAGGTAGCAGCAGACAGATTAATCACAGTCCTATAGACACAGCTATGAGTATGAACACATCATGGTAGTCTTAAGCCGTATTTGGTACTTGTGTTTCTGTAGGGAACAGATGGAGGTCCTTCCTGGAGGTTATTGAGGTCCCATATGGTTGGGAGGGTCCAGATAGTAGCTGTCAGCAGATGTGGGTCACTAGCCGGAGGACGCTGGAGGCGCTGTAAACTGGCCAGATGCTGGGGTGGTGCTGCTCAGGGTCAGAGTCTGGTACTGGGGGTCCGGGGGGTCCGGGTCCCTGATGGCGGCAGGCATCCAACAAGAATAATCGAATACCTTGCCGCCACAGCAGGGAGTTTAAATAGGGCGCCCGGAACGCAGATCGCGCCGGGTCGCACTTCCGCGTTCCAGTGTGGAACGCAGACATCCGCGCACCGGA